>CM055825.1:7023275-7059049 GCA_029582265.1 Zoroaster sp. YZ-2022 | reverse complement strand
ATAAACTTAAGATAAGCAACCACATGTTTAGAAAAGGTTATTGATGCCCCAGTCACATTTCCGCCGCCGCCAGGCGGAGAGGGTTCAGGCGGTCACCCGATGTCCCGGCCATCGAGAGACAAATCCGGATGTCTCAAATTGCACTTGGTCACGGTCACATTAGATACGGGCGCCGCACGGCAACTCAAATTAGATTTCCGCCGATTAAGTCGAACGGACAACGGACGGGACCGTAGGGTGGCCTAAGCACATCGTCCAGGCACCGTACGGAGGCCTTGAGAGGCACCGGCCGATGTTTTCCGCCGGGCGGAGCCCGCCAGGTGAACGGGGGGAGGCCGGACGTATCCCGCACGATGCCCGCTTGGGATTTAATGTTTGTACGGCTCCCTTACGGGTCCCCTGCGGTTCATTTGCGATGAGTTGGGTCGAAAAAAAGTCTGCCGGCCATCGGAAAATTATAACTCCGCGTTAAAAGTTGGCGGCGGCCCGTGCGGCGTGTTTTAATCGGCCGATAGCTCCGATTGATCCGCCGGTGACCGTAAGATTTTCGATTCCCGTGCGATTTTAGGCAAAAGCTCGCCGGGCGGCGCCTTTCCTACAATCGGCGTAAATCTGACTGGGGCATTAGTTTGACAATTTACATGTAGTGTACCAAAGAAGAGGAACTCCTCAGCTTTCCATTGATACCTGTATCGATCCATTGCTGTCACACATGGCCGAGTACATTGTTATTGAAAATGGCAAATTCAAATCGCATTTTGCAAGTTTGGGTAATCAGTTCAAGGCAGTCTGAAATGGACGCATCACTTGACTGCCTAGATGATTATGTAAGATTTTTAAGCTGGTGCGGTAATCGTCTGTTACGACATCCTTTTCTTCAAGTTGGGTATTTAAGAAGGGCCTGGGTTTAGGGACAGGTAGTTGGAAAGATGGTACAACTAACGACTGAACAGCGAGTTTTCGTGATTACAACATTTCAGCAAACTCTCACAGTTTGCAGCAAACTCGCGATGCTTTCAGGAACGTTTCCCAGAACGGGGAACCCCAGCAGCCAAAACCATCTGGGCGAATGTTAGAAAATATCAAGAGTATGGCACTAGCCTCCCAACCGCAACAAGGGGAATTCTGGCAGGAGGCGCGCGGGCGATCAGAAGGGAACATTGCAGCAGTAAGGCAGCAACTTTTGGAGCATCCTAGGGACACCAGCGCAAGGCGAAATGGGCTGGGATTGCCTTCGGCGACATTCAACAGAATCACGAGTTGGACCTCCACCAGCATCCATATAGTTCACATCCGACATCAACTTACGCCAGGAGATTTTGCTAGAAGGCTGGCGTTTGCCAGATGGTTGATAGCCCGTACCGAGAGAGATGTAAATTTTCTGCGGAATCTCGTAATCGGCGACGAAGCTGCTTTCTCCATGAACGGCTAGGTCAATACGCATAATGTTCTTGAATATGCACCAGCAAGACACCCCAGAATTCAATTTTGAGGTTAACATGGGTCGACAAAAGTGGACTGTTTGGTTAGGACTTTGTGGAAGTGGTCAGCTGATCGGACCGTTTTTCTTTCAAAGGAATGTCAATGGTAACATGTGTCTGCAGATGCTCAATGATAACGTTTTACCGCAGCTGCAGGAACACTTTGAGCGACAGGTTCGTGGGTCTTCAGACAACTCTGGTGGGCCCAAGATGGCGCCCCAGCACATCGCCTTATCGCTGTCCGAGATCGTCTGGGGAACTCTTTGGCGAACGAGTCATCGCCGTCAACCATGAGGTGGAATGGCCACCAAGATCACCTGACCTCACACCATGTGACTGTTTCCTTCAGGACATTTGAAGAACAAGGTGTTTGGAACTCCTCCCCGTGATCTTGATGAATTGCAGGGCCGTATTCGAAATGAAATGGATGCTTTACGCAATAATCCGGCTATGGTGAGACGAGCAGTGCAGGACATGCTCCGTCGCTGTCAGCTTTGTGTCGAAAGGGGAGGTGGACATGTTGAAGGTGTGGGTGCATAAAAGGGCAATGTTAGAAGAGATTCTTCTTGAATAATGTCCAGTCATTCCTAAAGAAAATCTGGTTTATCATACAGACTTTCACTAATTATCCTGCCTTGCACTGATTACCCAAACTTGCAAAAATGCGATTTGAATTTGTCATTTTCAATAACAATGTACTCGGTCATGTGTGACAGCAATGGGTCAATAAAGGTATCAATGGAAAGCTGAGGAGTTCCTCTTCTTTGGTACACTACATGTAAATTGTCAAACTAAATAACCTTGGCATATTAACCCCCTGAATTCGGATTACCTTTTTTTTGATACGCACTGTATAAGTAGGGAATAGATTGGATTTAACATTATACATGTTTAAGGCTGTTTTATACATTAGTCAGAAGCCAGTTTATTTATTTATTAATTTCTGACCTTTTACCAGGGTAACTCGTTCACATAAAATGTGGTCTTCCACTGGGCCCTGAGAATAACAAGAATGAAAAAGTAAAAATTATATTGAGAAATAAATATAATACAAAATGTAGATAAATACATCTAAAAATGTATTAAAGAAACAAATACCTATTCATTTATAAATAAAACCAACGTGGTCAAAAGTAAAAAAAATAAAAAGGCATGTGTATGAACAAGCTAAATATAAAATGGGTCATTACTTGATACACTTAGTAAAGGTCACAGTACATGTAAACCATAAAAAATAAATATTTATATATCTTTGCTTAAAAAACAAACACTAATTACAACTTAAAATTTCAACCTTGAGCGCAGACTTAAAAGAAGCAACTGAGAGGGCTGATCTAGTCGCTTTACTTAAATTATTCCAGTAACAAACGGGCTATGTTTTAAACACTCTGTTTTGAACTTTGGAATAAATAGTCTATCATCAGTTGCTTGTCTAGTGGTGTAATTATGCATATCTAAGATTTTCATAATATCGTCAGTGAGGTAAGAAGGGGCAAGATTATGGTTACATTTGTACATAAGTACTGATTGCAGGTATATGAATCGCTTTTGTAAAGGCATCCAACCCAATGTATTAAATAATGTACTTGATGGATTGTATCATAACCTTGAAGAAGAAGAAGAAGAAGAAGAAGAAGAAGAAGAAGAAGAAGAAGAAGAAGAAGAAGAAGAAGAAGAAGAAGAAGAAGAAGAAGAAGAAGAAGAAGAAGAAGAAGAAGAAGAAGAAGAAGAAGAAGAAGAAGAAGAAGAAGAAGAAGAAGAAGAAGAAGAAGAAGAAGAAGAAGAAGAAGAAGAAGAAGAAGAAGAAGAAGAAGAAGAAGAAGAAGAAGAAGAAGAAGAAGAAGAAGAAGAAGAAGAAGAAGAAGAAGAAGAAGAAGAAGAAGAAGAAGAATAAGAAGAAGAAGAAGTCAAAGAAGAAGAAGAAGAAGAAGAAGAAGAAGAAGAAGAAGAAGAAGAAGAAGAAGAAGAAGAAGAAGAAGAAGAAGAAGAAGAAGACGTCTTAACCTCTAGACCACCGAGCTTGCCTGATGACAATTGGCTGTTAGAATCCAATATAGCAGTGGGTTCCGCGATATATATATACATTAGGTTGGTGAATTTCTTGCGTCGGGAGATAAACAATTGATTTAATTTTGTCCTACACCGACGTGTGTATAGCACTGTATGAATTTCACCAACCTATACAGTGCGTATCAAAAAAAAGGTAATCCGAATTCAGGGGGTTAATATGCCAAGGTTATTTGGTTTGACAATTTACATGTAGTGTACCAAAGAAGAGGAACTCCTCAGCTTTCCATTGATACCTTTATTGACCCATTGCTGTCACACATGACCGAGTACATTGTTATTGAAAATGACAAATTCAAATCGCATTTTTGCAAGTTTGGGTAATCAGTGCAAGGCAGGATAATTAGTGAAAGTCAGTATGATAAACCAGATTTTCTTTAGGAATGACTGGACATTATTCAAGAAGAATCTCTTCTAACATTGCCCTTTTATGCAGCCACACCTTCAACATGTCCACCTCCCCTTTCGACACAAAGCTGACAGCGACGGAGCATGTCCTGCACTGCTCGTCTCACCATAGCCGGATTATTGCATAAAGCATCCACTTCATTTCGAATACGGCCCTGCAATTCATCAAGATCACGGGGAGGAGTTGCAAACACCTTGTTCTTCAAATGTCCCAAGGAAATAGTCACATGGTGTGAGGTCAGGTGATCTTGGTGGCCATTCCCAACCTCATGGTTGACGGCGATGACTCGTTCGCCAAAGAGTTCCCTCAGACGATCTCGGACAGCGATAAGGCGATGTGCTGGGGCGCCATCTTGGGCCACCAGAGTTGTCTGAAGACCCCACGAACCTGTCGCTCAAAGTGTTCCTGCAGCTGCGGTAAAACGTTATCATTGAGCATCTGCAGATACATGTTACCATTGACATTCCTTTGAAAGAAAACGGTCCGATCAGCTGACCACTTCACAAAGTCCTAACCAAACAGTCCACTTTTGTCGACTCATGTTAACCTCAAAATTGAATTCTGGGGGGTGTCTTGCTGGTGCATATTCAAGAACATTATGCGTATTGACCTTGCCGTTCATGGAGAAAGCAGCTTCGTCGCCGATTACGAGATTCCGCAGAAAATTGACATCTCTCTCGGTACGGGCTATCAACCATCAGTGGCAAACGCCAGCCTTCTAGCAAAATCTCCTGGCGTAAGTTGATGTCGGATGTGAATCCGATATGGATGCTGGTGGAGGTCCAATCTCGTGATTCTGTTGAATGTCGCCGAAGGCAATCTCAGCCCATTTCGCCTTGCGCTGGTGTCCCTAGGATGCTCAAATAGTTGCTGCCTTACTGCTGCAATGTTCCCTTCTGATCGCCCGGTGCGCCTCCTGCCAGAATTCCCCTTGTTGCGGTTGAGGCTAGTGCCATACTCTTGATATTTTCTAACATTCGCCCAGATGGTTTTGGCTGCTGGGGGCTCCCGTTCTGGGAAACGTTCCCTGAAAGCATCGCGAGTTTGCTGCAAACTGTGAGTTTGGTAAAATGTTGTAATCACGAAAACTCGCTGTTCAGTCGTTAGTTGTACCATCTTTCCAACTATCTGTCCCTAAACCCAGGCCCTTCTTAAATACCCAACTTGAAGAAAAGGATGTCGTAACAGATGATTACCGCACCAGCTTAAAAATCTTACATAATCATCTAGGCAGTCAAGTGATGCGTCCATTTCAGACTGCCTTGAACTGATTACCCAAACTTGCAAAAATGCGATTTGAATTTGCCATTTTCAATAACAATGTACTCGGCCATGTGTGACAGCAATGGATCGATACAGGTATCAATGGAAAGCTGAGGAGTTCCTCTTCTTTGGTACACTACATGTAAATTGTCAAACTAAATAACCTGGCATATTAACGCCCTGAATTCCGATTACCTTTTTTGATACGCACTGTATATCGCGGAACCCGCTGCTATATGGGATTCTAGCTGTCCAATTGTCATTGGGCAAGCTCGGTGGTCTAGAGGTTAAGACGTCTGCACTAGTAAGCAGGAGGTCGTGGTTCGAATCCGCCCAAGTCGCATGTGTGTTTTTCACAGACACTGGAAAGCACCGAGTATACAGTGCTATACACACGTCCGTGTAGGGCAAAATTAAATCAATTGTTTATCTCCCGACGCAAGAATTTCACCAACCTATATATCGCGGAACCCGCTGCTACATGGGATTCTAGCTGGCCAATTGTCATTGGGCATGCTCGGTCGAGAGGTTAAGACGTCTGCAACAAGCTTTACTAATTCAAAAAGTTGCCTTCATTCTGAACCTTTCCCCACATGAGTGCTCATAGTTAGTTTGTCTTGTGGATGGGAAAGATTCACGATGACCTCGGAAGGCAAGGTTTTGCTTAGTGAGATTTTGCTTGACCTGTCTTTCACGGACATGAAATCATGTTCTCTTTGACTGTTTTCCTAACTTCAAGCGTTGTTTTGCTTCCATCATCAGATGAACAGCTTCACAATGTGTTGGTGTGTGTTCATTTTGAATTTGTCCGTGGCCTTTTTCCAATTTTGAAACCCATTTTCATCAAATGTGGACTCTTAATCCTTTTTAGCTCTGTTGGCAAAACCCCAGCATGGGAAACAGTAAGCACTATTAGTAGTGGATGAATATGTAAGCCATTCACAGTATGATTTCATTTTTTCAGTTGAGGAAAATACCAGTCCCAGCTGAACACTAGCCCCTTTTCATTGGCGAACAAACTTGAAAGTGTCATTTAATCCCGGTTTACAAGGCCCATGAGACAATGTAGCTTCAATAAGTTCAGGAGTAATTGGGCGCTTTGTTAACAATGCAGGGTCTGTAGGAAATTCTTTGGTTTTTATCCAAGAAGGATCTGCATCAGGTCTTCATCTTCATCAGAGATATGCTCCTCCCAGGACACGCGGTTCAATTTCGTCGCTATCATGAATAGTGGAAGGCTGGAATAACGTTGCACTATCGCCTATGTCCTCCCGGGTGTCTTGTACTTTCTGCTGTTTAAAAAGTGATGATTTTTGTCTTGCTGTACTTTCATTTTAACTTTTTGGCCTGGGTGTTTGTATTCCGTATGATTTTTCAGTTTGTCGCGTTGACATTTATGCTTACAATAAGCACATTCGGCTTGTTCTTTTGTGACGACATCAGTGGTCGATATAATAGGATAATGTGACATTACCTTAAAGTTTATTCTTCTCATGTAGGGCTAAAGCTGTTTACACTACGGTACCATTGGTACGTCTACTGCTCGTCACCAGCTCGTGATTTGTAGTCTTGTCCTTAACGGCGCAGTTGGATTTGATTATGCTCACTCGTCACTCCATACATTTATGTTAGCGATTGAGCCCCATGCAGTCTGGGACTGAGACTACAGCATTTGCAGAGTAGGCCTACATGCCAGACCTAATGCCAGACCTAATGTCAGACCTAATGTCAGACCTAATGTCAGACCTAATGTCAGACCTAATGTCAGACCTAATGTCAGACCTAATGTCAGACCTAATGTCAGACCCAATGTCAGACCTAATGTCAGACCTAATGTCAGACCTAACCAGGAAGGCGCTCGGCCAGTGAAATGCCAAAATTATCAAACTCGACCCCATCCCTACATGTTAGCGATTGAGCCCCATGCAGTCTGGGACTGAGACTACAGCATTTGCAGAGTAGGCCTACATGTCAGACCTAATGTCAGACCTAACCAGGAAGGCGCTCGGCCAGTGAAATGCCAAAATTATCAAACTCGACCCCATCCCTAGCTGTGACTTATCAGTAGAGGGTTCATATTCACCAACCAATCCCCTGCATAGGTAGATTTGACACTGATTCAACAATGTGCTCTTAAAGAGGAAATAGAGAATCGGATTAGCGAACTGGCTGATTGTCAGATTCTTGGGCCAGCAATTGAAAATGCTTTGTCACTTGCTTTCTGAAAAGTGCATAGAATATTAAATGTACCACGAGACTCTAAACCACCCCTCGATCTTGGGCATGAGATCAATTGCATTAGATATAAGTAGGGAATAGATTGGATTTAACATTATACATGTTTAAGGCTGTTTTATACATTAGTTGGAAGCCAGTGAAGCTTTATGATGAATGGTGAAGTGTGTAACTGCTTTATTTTTAGATAAGAGAATTTGACATGGGAAGATTTAATTGTTTTGGAGTTTCTGTAATCTATGAATATCAGATTGTTTCAGTCTATTGAGAACTGAATTACAATAGTCTAATCTTGAAAGTAACGAGGGCTCTAATAGAAGCATGACAGGTGTCAGCATCTACATGTATGTACTTTCGGATTCAGCTGATGTTGCAGATATAATGATTGGCTGATCTGCAAACAGTAGTGATATGATTGCTCATTGTCATTGTAGAGTATGCAGCCAGGCACTTGTAGATATAAATTATGTAATTCTTTGTAAATTGCACCAGTCGTCAGAGTTTGGGCATCTCATCATGAGGCATGAGCTGTAAGGAACTACTGGTAAGTCCTCGCAACTGAATTTTAATGTGTATTTATTGTTTATTCACGAAAGACCAAGGTCGACACTCTAATTGTATAAAATCATGACTGGAGATTGACAAATTTTGCATTTTCACAGCATGTATTTAGAGCCAGATACTTTTAGAGACACATAAAATAATGATATAACAGAATGTATCCTAACCATTTATCTATTGAGCAATATCGGAAAAGTGCCTGTTCTTGTGAGCAGCCCTTTAAATTTTACCCGTACGTTAATGAATTCTGTAATAAATAAGAATTGAATAATCTGATGAGCAAGGAGAGAAGGAAATAATATAAAATACAACTGCCACTTTTCTGTCCAAATATGACAAAATATCACAGATTTTCCTTTAAAAGATGATCGAGGATACACTTAATAAGGAGAGGGAAGTGTATAGTCAAGTGAGGAATGGATATGAAATTTCGGACATGGTGAGCACTATACATGCAAATCCAGTGAGATACTAGCACTTTTGTCGTCTGCCCAAAACACAATGTGCACAAGTGGCGGTTGTGTTCGACATTCTTTCCGAAGTGAATAATCTAAGCAAGGTGTATACAATAATAAGTGAATAATTTGAGCAAGTTTTATAAAGAGTTGAACTCGGGAATAATGAAGATTTTCATGCATTGTAGATTGTAGATATTTGTAACAGACTGCAATATTTTGAATATGGGCCACTTGCCACTTCATTATTTTAACTCGGAATCTTTCGTTATATTTCAGGTCAATCGTGCAATGATGTAATGACTGTCGTTTTGACGGTAGTATAGTAGTGTGATTTATACTGAATAAACCAGAACTATAAAACTTATATTTTGTTTCCAAGAAGATCTTTGTTAGTTGTGTACCTTCAATCTTACACCTTGGTTACAAGAAATAAAGTTGAAACGATATTTTTGTTTTAATCATCCCCATATAATCGGGGAGGGGGCACATAACATTTCAAAGTTCTGTTACATTTTTGTTTAATCAAGTTATGTAGTGGATCCTATATGGATGCTTAATGTTTAAGCCACAATATGCATGAACTATGCAGAGTTCATCAAATCACTTGAAATGTTTGATAAATTAAAAAGATAATTTGACTTAATTATTGATTATTTCATGTGCTGGATATCATTATGATAATGCTGTAACGATATGTTCAAAAACAAACATAAAACCTCAAAACGAAACAGAAATTCCCGTTTCCCATGCCCATTCAAATCTGTATACAAATAAGTGATAAGGCTTCCCCTTGGCTCGTGAGTGTACATATAGGTCGATATATAGCGCGGTGACGAGAGAATAGAGTATTCCCATCAGGTTTTGTTTTCTTCATTTGAAAATTCCGATATTCGTTTCAATAAATTTCATACCCTAAATATTCATCAAAACCACACGGAACCGAACTAAACCAATATACAGCAATCCGTAGATATCTGATCCTTCTATTTGTACAGGAGGTGCCTGGTATGCAGCGTACACAGATCAGAACCAGTGGATTCGTGTGGACCTGGAGGAGTCAGTTACAGTCACTGGCATCATCACACAAGGGAGTCCCGGTGGTTCGTATACAAAGTCATATAAAATAAACTACAGTGACAACGGGGCTGATTGGATCTACGTGACTGGATCCGATGGGTTACCATTGAAGGTAAGGTCCTATCAAGATGACTTACTTGCACTGTTGTTATATTTTACCTCAAATCAATATACTGCTATAGCAAATGAGACCCATGGTTATTATTCATATAGTGCTACGTTAAATGTACTAACTCATGATAGACATGGTATAGTTCTTACGCAATATAAAATGTCAAGTCTTGAATAAAATGTACAAGTTTCTATACCTGAAATCATTATTAATGTATAAAATACACAAATAAGAAAATAAGAAATCTCCAAAATAAAGAAACAAAGTGAACAAAAAGTTTAAACAACGTCATGTAGGATCATCCACCTATTATGGGTAGGGGCAGGGCAACAACGTCATGTAGGATCATCCACCTATTATGGGTAGGGGCAGGCAACAACGTCATGTAGGATCATCCACCTATTATGGGTAAGGGCGGGCAACAACGTCATGTAGGATCATCCACCTATTATGGGTAGGGGCGGCCAACAACGTCATGTAGGACCATCCACCTATTATGGGTAGGGCGGGCACAACGTCATGTAGGATCATCCACCTATTATGGGTAGGGGCGGGCAACAACGTCATGTAGGATCATCCACCTATTATGGGTAAGGGCGGGCAACAACGTCATGTAGGATCATCCACCTATTATGGGTAAGGGCGGGCAACAACGTCATGTAGGATCATCCACCTATTATGGGTAAGGGCGGGCAACAACGTCATGTAGGATCATCCACCTATTATGGGTAGGGGCGGGCAACAACGTCATGTAGGACCATCCACCTATTATGGGTAGGGGCGGGCAACAACGTCATGTAGGATCATCCACCTATTATGGGTAGGGGCGGGCAACAACGTCATGTAGGATCATCCACCTATTATGGGTAGGGGCAGGGGCACACATAATATCAAATTTCCCTTGTCGGCGCCTTTGAATGGCTTCCAGATTAAGTGTGCCTTACAAATGATTTATTATTATTATTAATATGTTTGAAGGGGGAAAATGACAAATGTCAATATGTCCAATGTCAATATGTCCAATATGTTATTCATGTTATTATAAATTATGACATGATTTTATTATCTAGCTGATGTTGCAGCAGATCAAATAAATTTCCCTGAATAATCCAAGCTTCGAAAGTCAACAGTAATTCTATGTTCGCATAACCATTGTGAAATAATTTGCAAAAACTACTGAGACAGTTTCGGTACATGTTGATCAAACCCTGTCTTAAAAAGAAATAAACCCTCTGATAACATCATAGCATATATTCGTAAAAAATTGTATTTACTGTTAACATATATTGGATATTACCACTTCCCGCCCTCCGCGAGTAAGGTTATGTAGCTCACAATAGTCTTGGGTTTTAGCACATCTTCTTTACTTTCGCTTGTTTTTTCCCCTTGACTTCTCACCTATTTATACCCCTTTTAAATAATTTTGAAGTGATATTTTCGTGTGTGGTACTCCTACGAACGCAATTGTAAACATTTTGACCTTTTTGGAAATGTATGAACAAATTTCTTCAATTTTATTTCACCTACACTAGGCGCCTACTAACAGAATTTCATTTTAATCAAGAAAAATGCAAGTTTAATTGTTGGCACACCCATATCGAATGACGATGATTCATCAATGAGAAGTAATCTGAATTTCCTCTGTTCTTTCCCCCGAACTGAATAATAGTGCCGCCAACTGGATACCAAGCAAAACCCAAGTGAGGACCCAAGTGCGAAGCCACCCCCTCCACCAACACCCGATTAGAAACCACAATGAAAAGTTCCTCAAACAAACACAGCAAACAGCTGAGAGGAATACAAGTTTGGCGGCACCCGCTAAGGGCCTATTGCCAGAGAATAAGTAATAGAAATTTAGTAATCACATTAACATAGATTAAAATAAATAAAAAATCTTAAAGATATCATTGCACAAAACACTCTATCGGACCCAACACAGGTTCCACTGACCCTGTCCCAAACTCGGACCCAAGTGCGAAGCCACCCCCTTTTCCCACAGACACCCCAATCAAATACCCCAGTGAAATGTTCCCCAAATAAACACAACAAATCCAAAAGGAACTATAAAAGAAATACGAATCCCATCAGGTCCCAACCAAGACCCCATAGATTAGCCCCCAAAAGAGAGCACATTTACATGGAAAAAGCACACAACTAACTTTATACCCTCCCAGAATTAACCATAAATTAAAACCTCAGTCTTAGAAATTTAAACTAGCAAAAGTAGAAGGCACGAAGGAATATTTAATTAATGAGGGAAGCTCATTAAATAAGTCTACTCACCGAGACATGAATTTACGTTTGCCAGATTCAGTTTTAACTTCAGGAGGAAGTAGGTTACCATGGGAACATGCCCTAGTATTAAGAGTGACTATTTGTAGCTGGAATAAAAATATTACACATTGAGGGGCAATTTGGAGACGAGACTTTTGTACAACAATGTAGTTAGGTGATAAGTGCGCCGTGAACTTAGCGTTTGCCACCCCAAAGTAGATAACAGAATATCAGTGGGCTATCTCCGGAGGAGATCTAGAATTATTTTACTAGCAGTATTTTGTAGTGTCTAGTTTGGTGAGGTACAGTTTGGATGAGTTAACCCATACAGTATCACAGTAGTCAAATTGTGGCAGGAGCATCGTTTTATATAACATATTCAATTATGCTGAGGTAGAACACTTCTGACCCTCCGGAGAACTACCAAACCTTTGTTGACATTTTCCACAAGCTTATCAATATGCACATTCTAAGGTAAAGATGAATCTAACCATACACCAAGATATTTAAATTGAGTAACATTATCGATGACAATATTTCTGTTCATAACACGTAAATTATCATCACTACGTCGCAGTTTAGCTTGAGTTCCAGACAGCATACTTTTGGTCTTATTTACGTTAAGTTTTTACAAAATTCACGTCTAGTCATTTAGATATTAGGGCCATTTCCCTATTCAGTGTTCTGTTAATAAGTTCTATTGATTTAGCCTGAAAGAAAATAGCTGTATCATCAGCATACAAATACATTTTAGAGTCACTATTTTGAGTAACACGAGAAAGGTCATTAATGTACAAGGTAAAAAGAAGTGGCCCCAATGTAGACCCTTGTGGCACACTAAAGTTCACCCCAGTAGAAGGTGAGTAATTATCACCAATCTTGGTCACCAGTTGACATCCATGCAAGTAAGATGAAAACCAGTCAAACTCAAGGCCATACACTTCAATATTGTTGAGTTTGTCGGCATTTTTTATTTTCTTCTTTTTTTCCCCCAATGAAATGATGTCCAATTGCAGCCAAAATAGCTGGATCGATTGGAATTCTGCTGTGCTTTAAACGACTTTTTCACATAGGGATATGAACATTTGCCCGATTTGTGAAACCTTTTTTAACCACCATACTTTGTATATGCGAAATCTGCTCCCCGCGTATACAATGTATCACGTATTTACCTGTTGGGGGAAAATGGCCGATTTTGAAGCCGACCTATGACCAGAAACAGGAGACTTTTTTGGCCTTAAGTAAGTGTATATAAATGTGAGACAGGGAGTATATCGCATATACAGTTTTTATGGATTTTATTTACATCTTTTAACAATACGTATTTTGATTGAAAAAAAAAATCCAAATAAAACCAGAGAGTGTATTTCAGGAATATGTATCTTACCAAAATGTGTCTCTGTATATCTGTAATGAAGAAAATTTACTTTTTGAAACCGTAATCCAACACAGAGTAATTTTCGTTTTTTAATTGGGTGAATAATCGTTTTGCTTGAGAAAGAAATTCGTGGGATGATTTTTATTTGTCACCTTTAAAGACAATTCACCCAAAGCTTTAATTGTTTTTACTCATATTAAATTGTTGTGGTTATAGCAATAGTGGGGATAGTTTCGTGATTCTACAAGTATGCTAGCTCTGTTTGAACCAATATACAACATTAAACAACCAACGTGTGAACATTCCAGCTTATTATGTCGTTATTCATTCTTATGTGGAATTTAGGACAGATTTCTCTCTCCATCAGACTTCCTTATCTCGCTTTCAGGAGTAACTATACATTTCCTTTTATTTAGATTCATGATTTCACATTCAAAATAAATTTTAAAAAGTATACAATCACCGACATTGGCCTACAGCAAAGGTAAACTGCAGTTGTCTCTAAAACAAGAACCTGAACAAAAATGTAAAATGAAAATCAATATATGCCTATGCAGAAAACATTAACAAACTTCCTGTTTGACAATTTGGTATTTTACCCTGCTTTATATACATTAGAACTATTAGAAACAGAACTTAGCGGTGTAAGTTGATAACACAATAAAGCCTTATTGTTAAAATACAATGTTTGAAAGGCATTGTCTGAGATCCTTTTCTTTTCTTCTCTTATGAAACGTTTGAGGCTACACTTGTAATCTCTCAGAATATTGAACTGTTTTGCCGTTTACATGTCCGTACTTATTTCACGTTTATCTATATGATTTTATGAAGCCGCCTTTTCCCCATTATAATTGCTCAACATGTGTACCACAAACATACATCAGATTATTATTGTTTCCTTGTACGCTTTTATACACAAGTAACATTTTCCGTAAAACTTATGACACCAAAGATTATTCCTTTGTGCTCTGCATGATATTTCCTTTTTGAATTTTTTTTCAAAATGTCTATCCATTTATTATCATTGTAAGCTATTAACCTTGCTTTAAAAATACAAAATAAAGCAAGAGTAACAATTGTGTTGATAGTGTCAATATATGGACCTGCTGTTACTATGTCAATCATTGATGACGGTTGAATTTCATAATCGGTTCGATTTGATAATCGGTGACAGAAATGGGGGAAATGTTACAACATTCTGTTGTGTGTTCACAAACCGCAAATGCGTGTTGGTACTCATCGATAACGTTACACATAGGGCACATCGGAGATTATTTTAATTTCCATTGAGTAGTGCAATCTTTGGTACATAAATTTGACATTAAAATCTCTTATTTTACTTCTTTTATATCTTGATTTTTTTTTCTCCAAACCAAATTCCAGTTTGGTCTTTCTTGAATTATTTGTTCCCATCGTTCTTGTACAATTGGTGTTTTTCCTTTCTTGTCTAATATGTATCCATAAATATATATCTTTTTTGTTAAATTGGATAATACAACTATATATGAATTGAGGTACACATTTGGTGTAACATCAATATTTTCAGTTTCAGTCAGAATAATTGGAAACCATTCCTTTGGAATGGCTCTTCTTAATACACACATTTCAAAAATGTGTGTATAAAATACAAATACTTTTTTATTAAAGTTAATGTCATTACCCCTAAATAGTTAGTGATTTTATTTCAGCAGCATGTAAATATTGTTTTTCCTGAATATGTGTTGAATTAAGTTTATACCAACAAAATATCAGTTCCCTATAAAAATGAGGCAAGTCATCAATATTTATTTGTTGACACTTCACTGTGTTCTCGCTTGTATTGAGAATTAAATCATTAGGTCCATATAACTGTAAATAATAATCACAAAAGCTTGTCCATTTTTCTATGGGATTGTTGAGCAATATAACAACCCAATTGATTTTCAGAGCCAAAGTGTCTATTTCAATGTCTATTAACAAACCTAGTCTTGAACTCGGTACGTTATTTTTGCAATGCAAGAGTTCTAACCACTTCTAACTATCGTGCAACTCAATTGATATGGTGAATTAATTATGAAAAACCTTTTTTAAATTAGATTTCTATGCCAATTTCTAAACCCTTTGACGAAGTGCTGGATATGCTGCAGAAAAATAGCTGTCCGCTCCCTGCTATTCTTTTTCTATTTGTTGCAGAAGTCCTTGCAAATAAGATGAGAACAAACCCAGACATTTGCGGTATCGAATTGGCTAACAACCACAACACAAATCTTCACATTTACATGTATGCAGACGACACATTATTTTTGTCAGACATCAATTCAATAAAATAATCGCTAGAAATTGAAGCAAACTTTGGAAAAATTGTAGGGCCAAAACTGAACCTTCAAAAATCAAAAGGGCTTATTATAGGAAATAGGCTTACAGATCTCAACCAGCACCTACTTGAAATAATTGATTGGCAACAAGAGACACCAGGTGTTTAGTTTTCGAAAAATATGAACGAGTGTTATGAACTTGTCTGGTAAGAAAAAAATTACTAATTTCAGGAATATAATTAATCAGTGGAAAAGAAGGAACCTCACCTTACAAGGACGTGTAACTATTATAAATACTCTCAGTATACCCATTTTTACCTTTTTAGGGTCCGTCATTCCCATGGCAAACATCACGTTTTTAATACAGATAAACAAACTTATTCTCTCTTTTATATGGAACGGTACAATAGACAACATATCTCGTAAAACAATTATCCGTAAACTCAACGAAGGTGGCTTTTACTTAACATGTTCATAAACTATAACGCCCCTGAATTTGTAGTAGCTCTGTACAACTTGCATATAGTTGACGTGAGCGGACAATTATAAACAGACATTATAAACATTGTTACTAACGCTACTTTGGATGTTTCCATACATTGTTTTGCTCCAGTTAATAAACATCTGACCAAAACTATTTTTTTAGTGTTTCAAATAAAAACTCCCATTAACCGTATCAAAAGCACTTTTCATAATCTAAACAAAAGACAACAAACAAACAAACAAAACAAAACAAAACAAAACAAAGTTGCAGTGGTTTTATTATTGTTTTGACTAAAATGAATAACATTACTGAGTTTAATATTGTTAATCTGCTTTGTATGTAACCAGACTGGTCTTCTTGGATTATGTCCCCTATGACTTTAGTGAGATGTTATTTATGTAGTCTATATTTAGTAAACTTATTGGTCTCCAATTATTCAAACTTGTTTGTTCGCTTTTTTATATATATAATAGATATAAGTACTCAGAATTGCGATACTGATAATTCGCCTTTTTTTAAAAGCTTCTATCCATCGATTGAATAAATAGTTATTTTATATTTCCCCCAAACTCTCTGTAAAATTCTACTGTAAAACCGTCCGTGCCTGGACTTTTGTTGTTGTTAACAATTCCAGTGCATGTTTATATTCTTCTTCAGTAATCATTCATTCACATATTCCCTTTTTTCGTCATTGAGAGTAAAATCAAAAAATGAGCAACGAACACTTACCAACAATAAAATAAATGCCTCCTCTGTTTTTATTCACGATTTAAAATAAAACGACTTTCGATGAATTTAAAACTCATAAGCACATTTATGAAAAACATTATTGCACAGCAGCCAAGATTTTTTTTTCTAAGAAAGGATGAAATGTAGGAACGAAGGAATAATGGTCTTACACTATACACTAAAATGCAAAACGTCTGGATGAAAGTGTCGATAACGGTTTTCTTGAAACTTTATGAAATACCTTGAAATTCTCATCAACTATGAATGCATTTAACAGAAATGTCCAAATACATTTCGCCGGATCTCTGACCGATTTGCGAAGTCCTTTTCTATGTCTGCGATATTGACATCTTGTAGCATTTGCTGATGAACATGGCACACAGCGATGTGGTTCAGCCGGACTTGACTTACTGTGCTTCTAAGCCAAGTCTTCAAGCGCCTCAGTGCGGAAAAACTTGTCTCACATATGCAATATGTTACCGGGCAGACGAGTAGAAGCTTCAGAAGTACAAATAGTTGCGGAAACGGGCTACGGACCTCTTTAGCCATGTTACGATATGCAAGCTTTGCGTCGTGAAATGAAGATGCTGCTGTAGTGTGTTTAAACATGTCAAGTTGAATTTTGAGGGCAGAGTAGTTCAGCTCTGGGTACTGTTTAACAAAATCGTTGTTCACTTTCCCAGTCGTGATTATCGTCTTTAGCTCTTGATATTGTGATAGGCCAGACTTGGTATTGTTAAACCTATCACGTAGGTGACTCTCCGCAACATCAATAAGTTTGCATTGTTCTGTGCTCCTCTGCGTTTGCTGGTTCGTTGTGTTGTGCTTGCCCCGTGTACCGCTTTGGTGGCTTGCTCTGGCGTGGCAGCGTAAATTGAACGAATTCATACTCTTCAGCTTGGATGACAACTTCTTGAAACACTTTGCTGGTGACTGTTACAGCGGACATCATTCCTAAATCCAACAAATTATAAATTAAAATGATTAAAATTAGTTAATTACCTGTATGCATTATAGAGAGATTAAAGGAAAAATAACAATAGATGGAGAAAGAAACTGAGAATTGGCTATCAAGAACAGGAAAAGTAGAAGAGGTAATGACGACATCAGGAACATGATGGACAGGAACAGAAAGAAATAGAGATGAACGGCATTTGCACGAGAAGGACGAAATCCTACTCTGAATGATGATAATGAAGATGATGATAAAGAAGATTTGATGTGACAAAAGCCAGTCTTACCTGAGATATTGATGGACGTCATATGTCTGGCTTCTTAGATGTGAGATGGGGAGCAATATGCGAATGAAGACGTCCTGCACCATATTTGCAATTGTCTTCCCCCTTGTGTCGGGCAGTTCATAAAATCCGATGAAATCTTCATGGACATTCAAGTCAGAGTACACATTCTTGCTCTTTGCAAGAAACTTTTTGCGTTCCATCAACCATAACTGCGAACTGCTCATTTTGATTTATTCCCTCGATATCTGTCTGAGTATTGTGTGACTGAAGAGTTCCAATATATCGAGGGAATAAATCAAAATGAGCAGTTCGCAGGGAAAAAAACACTACACGTTCTTTACCGGCAACGTAGTGGACCCAGGAGTATTTTTCAAACCACTTTTTTTGAAAGTAGACGTTTTGGCTTTTGGTCTTTTTTGGCAGAATTATGGATACATCTGGTTGACAAGGCTCATTTAGTTGTTCAATGCTCCTTTCAGTGCATACATCAGGTGTACTGCTGCCGGTGGTTCCCTCATCTTTACAATCTGTAGGCGTACTATGTTGAGCTAATTAATCGGCTCATCGGCATCGGCAGGAGCCTTGAAGAAATTAGTTATTCTTGTAACCTCGACTCTCTTTGCCTTACTCGCCATGTTCATGCTTTTCGGCAGCGGGGACAATGAATGTTTTAGTAATTAAGACTTAATTCGGTAAATTTGTTTTAATGAGGTTTTCTTAACACTCGAGACATATTTTGGGTTCGCTTAGTTTTTGAATTCTACATGTATTTTATTGCTGACGTGATTGGCGGAGCCTTCACGCTTTTATTATATTAAGGTTTTGTTGATGTTTGTCTTTAACCCGGCTGCTGTTGTCCTCACATTGATCTTCTGGCGTTGGCTCAAATCAACTGTTAAGGAGAGGTTAAAAATTCATCGCACGTCTTTTCTACTATTTTGACGGCAATTTCCTGAACATGTAGTTTTCATCGGAACATCAATAATTTCCTTATAGAAAATGACAAAAAATACTTTGAAATGAAATATTTCATTAAAATAATAGTAAGAACCTTAGTTTAAAGACGTATCGCCCGTGTTTCAACCCCCGTTTCCGGAAATGGTTTTCATTGGAACATTGATAGTTTCCTTTTAGAAAGGAATACTTTGAAATTATATATACTACCGGAATAAAGTAACTGTGCATCATTTGAAGTTATGCTATTTTTTAATGAAAAAAGATAATACAATGATTTGTGGTGTTCTGTTAAATCACTGTTTAACTGTTAACAGGATAATCTCGAAATCTGTATGCTTGGACACTAGGCTTCGTGACACGTCCTTGAAGAGATGTGGTGTCAAAAGTCAGTTCACAAACTCAGTATCGTGTGTGTCCACCATTGGCGTTGATGCAGGTCTGAGATACAGGGACGAGATCATTGGGCCTCATGTGCAAGCGTTCATTCAAAGACAAGGACGTAACATCACGCTTCAGCAAGATAATGCCTGTCCACATGTCGCTCGTGTTGTGACAGATTTCCTGAGACAGCAGAACATTCCGGTACTCCCTGGCCAGCTGTTTCTCCGGACCTGTCCCCTATCGAGCACGCTTGGGATGAAATGGAGCGACGTTTACGTCAAGCCCAGAATCAGCCATTGACGTTAGCTGAATTGGGACAAGCGTTGGTTCAGACATGGAACAACATTCCCCAAGCTTTCTTCAATCGCTTAGTGTCGTCTATGCGTCGTCGTTGTCAAGCCTGCATCAACGCCAATGGTGGACACACACGATACTGAGTTTGTGAACTGACTTTTGACACCACATCTCTTCAAGGACGTGTCACGAAGCCTAGTGTCCAAGCATACAGATTTCGAGATTATCCTGTTAACAGTTAAACAGTGATTTAACAGAACACCACAAATCATTGTATTATCTTTTTTCATTAAAAAATAGCATAACTTCAAATGATGCACAGTTACTTTATTCCGGTAGTATATTTCACAGTATATTTGTCACAAGCTTGGTTTAACAGTAAAAGTGCTAAAACGAATTTATGACGTGACCATCAATGCATTTCGGTACATATTTACTGTGAAACCATGTTTCGTACGATTATTTTGAGAAATGTGTATAATTTAACAGCATTTGTATTCACTTCTTCAAATAAAATAGCGATGTTCAGATGACAAATAAAATAGCAATGTTCTGATGACAAATAAATTAGTGATGTTCTGATGGCAAATATGAGTGAGCGCCTTTTATGAGTGAGCGCCTTACAAGCAGCAACTCATAACAGCTCTCCAGTTTTTGTGCTAAGTAAGTGTTTTGTAGCTACAAGTTTGTCTTCATTTTTATACTAGTGGATTTCTTATTACACCTGGAATCTACTGGACGTTTTATGTGAGTATTTGTACATTTGTTTTCTTATAATAAGTGAAAAACTGGTTTTTGTTTTGTATGTCTGTGCAGTAAAAATTTACTGTTGAGTGTATACACATTTTGGATCTTCATTTTATTTGTGCAGTCAACTCTGATTTAGATTATAGCCTGTAGCTAGAGATTATAACCTGTAGCTTGACCACAAGCCTTTTGTTTGGATCAACAACTTTGTGATCAGACAATGGAGGTCTACATCCTGTTTATTCTACTCCTGCTATCCAGACCATGGTGTCTCAATGACTCATCAGTAGGTGGCTACAAGATGCAATCTACAGATTGTTCAACTAAAATCCGCCATCTTAAATTCTTGAGACGTCCTATATCATACTATGATAATTCATCTGCCACCTTTCACCTGGAACTCTTAATTTCTGGTGACATAAACCCAAACCCTGGACCTGAAACACTGATCAACACACCCACAAACGCCACTCAGCTCCATAGAATTTCCTACAGCCGTAATGAACTACTCAATCTTCGCAATGCTCCATGTACTGATGTAGCTTTATCTTATTTAGGATTGAGTCAATTGAACTGTCTTGGAATACTTGCTAATCAACCCCAAACATACCGCCGCACACATCGAGGTAAAAAAGCTGGTCGCCGTAGAATGGACAGACTTACACAACTAGCACTCCAGCCTTACCAACCCCCAGCAGTGAACTCAACCACATCAACAAGCGACATTGGCATAACTTCAACTCCAAATGTTCACGATGAGTCTAAACTTCAGCTCTGTGTCTTGAATACTCAATCCATATGTAACAAATCGGATGAATTTGTTGACTTTGTACTTCAAAACAATTTGGATCTTGTTGCCATAACCGAGACATGGTTTAAACCTAATGATGACTTGCCACCCCGTGAGTGTACTCCTGCTGGCTACTCTCTCCATCATATCCCCAGACCAATAAAGACCGGTGGAGGGGTTGCACTACTCTTTAGGTCCAGTTTATCTGTCAGTATGAAAAGTGTTAACATTGACTACCTAACATTTGAATCTCTGCATGCTGAGGTAACGTGCAACTCTAGATCTGTTCGCCTTGTTAATATGTTATCGACCAGAAAGGGATGTTGATGGTAAACATGTAAACTTCTCCAGTTTTCTGCAGGAATTTGAAAAATTAATTGTCGATTATCTCTTACACCCATCTGACATTATTTTAACCGGCGATTTTAACATTCATATGGACATTATTTCAAACAATTATGCAAATCAGTTTAAAGATCTGCTCTCTGCTCATGGACTTATACAGCACATCACAGCACCCACTCATCGGTATGGTCACTGTCTTGACCTCATGATAACGCGTGAAAATACTTCACCTCTTATCTCGAACATAACTATTCATCCTGGCTTATCTGATCATTATGCAATCATGGTAAATTTGAACCTTAAAAAACCTCCCATACCTACCATTTCTGTAACTACTCGCCACTGGAAAAAAGTAAATATTAAAGATTTATGTCATGATATTGAATCTCAACTGGAAAATGTAAACCTTGAAGATGGTGAGCTGGATTCTTGTGTCAATCTATTTGAATCTACTGTCCGTAACATCTTGGATGATCATGCTCCGCAAAAAACTCGAACTGTTAAACTACAATCTGAATCCCCCTGGTTCAATGATGATATCCGTGCTGCAAGAAAAATCCGCCGTCAACTTGAGCGAAGATGGCGTGACAATGGGAAGAATACTGTAACCAACGTGATATTGTGAAGAACATGATTAACCAGGCAAAAATAACTCACTACTCATCTCTTGTGGAAGATAGCTCTGGTGATCAGAAAAAACTCTTTAACATTGTTGAAAAGCTGCTTCATAAACCCAAAGCTCCAGTGCTTCCATCTACACACTCCGATCAGGACCTCGCAAATGCTTTTTCAAACTTTTTGTCACAAAAATTGAGAATATCCGTCGTTCTTTTCCCTCAGTACCTGCCATTCTATCACAAACACCATCACGCAAGGATCCACAATGTAGACTGTCCATGTTTGAGCCTACTAGTGTTACGGAGATCAAGAAACTCATCATGAAATCGCCATCAAAATCATGTGAACTTGATCCAGTGCCAACTTCGCTAATAAAACAAAATATTGATGTGTTTGCTAAGTATATCACAATTATTGTAAACAGATCTCTTTCTTCCGGTTGTTTCCTAATAGCCAGAAGGTTGCTCATGTTAAACCACTCCTAAAGAAACCCAATTTGGACAAGGAAGTTTTCAAAAATTACCGACCAGTAGCGAATTTAAAGTACCTTGGAAAAACAATCGAGCGAGTTGTTTCATCACGGATCTCTAACCATGTTCGTGCTAATAACCTGTCGGACACATTTCAGTCAGCCTACAAACCATTTCATGGAACGAAACTGCTCTTCTTCGCGTCAACAATGACATTTTATCTGCCATGGATGAGGGGAAAATCACTGCATTAGTTTTGTTAGACTTAAGCGCCGCTTTTGACACTGTCGATCATAAAATCCTTCTCTCCCGCCTTCAATATCATCTTGGAATACATGACACAGCCCTGGATTGCTGTAAGTCCTACCTTTTAAATAGGCCTCAGCATGTTTGTATTGGTAACGCTATCTCCGAGCCTGTTACTCTTGACTATTCTGTACCCCAAGGCTCTGTGCTCGGCCCACAGTGGTTTACTGTTTATACCTTTCCAGTTCGTGATATCATTTTGAAGTATAATTTAAATTACCATGTTTACGCTGATGACACGCAGCTTTACATTACTTTTAAATCTTCTCAAGAACCTGCTGATTCCTGCATTAAAACACTGGAGAAATGTATTCAAGAGATTCGAAGTTGGATGAGACAAAACTTCCTGAAATTGAACGATCAGAATTTGTTCTATTTGGATCACGTCAGCAATTGTCTAAAGTTTCTCTTCCATTTATTACAATTGGTGACTCGCAGATAACCCCTTCATTACATGCACGTAATTTGGGTGTTATATTTGACTCGACAATGACTTTAAAACCACATATCTCCAACATTGTTCGCATATCATCATTTCATATCAGAAATATAAGCCGAATTAGGAAATACTTGAATAAAAGTGCTGCTGAACAAATTATACATGCATTTGTCACATCACGGCTCGATAACGGGAATTCCTCCTTTACGGTCTTCCGCAGAATCAAATATCTCGTCTTCAGCACATACAAAACACAGCAGCTCGTGTTGTGACTTTGTCCAGAAAGTCATGCCATATCACGCCAATCTTGAAAGAACTGCACTGGCTTCCTGTTTCACAGAGAATTGTTTTTAAACTTATGCTAATTGTTCACAAATCTTTTAATAACATTGCTCCAATTTATATTTCTGAACTACTTAAAGTCTACACTCCATCACGCAATTTGCGCTCCAGCAACATGTCACTCCTCAAGGAACCAACTTCAAAACGGAACTGGGGTGATAGGTCGTTTTCTGTCGCAGCTCCGAGACTCTGGAATCATCTTCCAACTAAACTCAAATCTTGTCATAGTATAACCAGATTCAAGTCGATGCTTAAAACTCATCTTATGTCACAACTCTTCAAAGATGATGTATATTTGTAATTGCATTGTAGGTACATGTATCTCGGTACATAATTTGTTTTCCCTATGCTATCATTGTATATTGTTTGTATTAATGTTTTTCTTTGTTTCCGCGCCTTGAGCGCCCAGCAGGGTGGATATGTGCGCGCTAAAAATCTTTATTATTATTATTATTATTAAATAAAATAGCGATGTTCAGATGACAAATAAAATAGCGATGTTCTGATGACAAATAAAATAGCGATGTTCAGATGACAAATAAAATAGCGATGTTCAGATGACAAATAATATAGCGATGTTCTGATGACAAATAAAATAGCGATGTTCTGATGACAAATAAAATAGCGATGTTCAGATGACAAATAAAATAGCAATGTTCAGATGACAAATAAAATAGCGATGTTCTGATGACAAATAAAATAGCGATGTTCTGATGACAAATAAAATAGCGATGTTCAGATGACAAATTTAAGGTTGAGTGGGGTCATGAACAGACGCATGTAGTGCGAGCTCCTCGAGAATCACAGCAAAACCTCGATTTTTCTCCATCTCTTCATTTTATTCATCCATTTATTAACGCTTCCCACAATCATTTTGCCAATACACTCTTCTTGTGAAGTTTTTAATAACATCATGCCTCCAAGAAAGGAGAAAAAGGGATCTGTGTCAGCTGAACTATCGAGTTCCAGTGTTTCCGCGCCAAGCACGTCAGGTGACCATCTGCCTACCGCCCGTTCCCCAAGCTCTTCAGACAGCGAGATCGCTTGTTTGCGGCAGGATATCATGGGCATGGCAGCCGATCTCCATGGTAAGCTTGACAAAGTTATCAACAATCAACAAGATCTTCTTACCAGAATGGAGAAAATGGAATCCAATCATGAAGAGATGGAGAAATCCCTACACTTTACATCACGATCCATCGAAGATATTCAAAAGAAAAACGCTTCATTGTCCGATGATTTATCTAAGATGGCGTCCCAAATGAATGAAGCCCAAACTAAAATCGTCCAGCTTGAAGAGGCTAATCTACACCTTGAACACTATTCCCGAGGCTTCAACTTAAGATTTGGCGGTATACCGGAAGCTGTTATGAGAACCCGTCATACCCCTTGAGAAGGTGAGAGAGATCTTATCCACCAAATTCAACATGGCGGACGTTAAGATAGAGAACGCACATCGGTCTGGTCGCGCTCCCAAACTAGCCTCTGAGATGTCGCTGAAACCTCGCCATATTCTGGTCAAATTTCTATACCGACCTGAACGTCTTGCGATTTTGAAGCATGCCAAATCTTCTCTAAGCAATACTGGTGTGTTTGCATTGCATGATTTGCCAGCCGCCGATCTTGCGAAAAAGAGATCTATGAGAGACATCATGAATAAGGCATATGACTCAGGGCACAAGGTCGTATTCCGAAACGGCGATCTCTTCATTGATGGAAAAAGGCACACCACGTCTGCTACACCGTCGTCTACATGAACTAATCGTCTTCATGGACAGTTTGGACATTTAGGCCTAGATGTAAATTAATAACAATTCCTTGTGATTCTCTTGAATTGCATTCATTCCAATCACATTGCCTCTTTTTCATGTCAAATTTAACTTGTGTATCTGTGTTTTCATTGTACCTTATGTCTCATTGTAGTGTTTTTGTGTTTACAATCGTCATGGATAAGTATACTACCACTGACTTTAAATATGTAAATCTTACAGCTGTAGAAAGCTTGTCATGCGATGAGGGTTGTTTAGCACTTTCAATTGATTCCCCTCCTGTGTATGGCTGGTATTTGTGAATTATGTAACCAACACAATCCGTGTTTTCAACATGCTCTGCCGTTCAATCATTTGGGTGACGATCAAGATTTCTTCTTGGCCCTTCTTGAATTGAAAACTGATCACAGAATCGATACTCAGAGACTCTCAAATATGCGTTTCAATCCCTTCATTTTTAACAACCAATTTGGTGGTAATTCGGACATTGATCCTGATGCAAACTTTTACTCCAACACACAGAATTACTCTTCTGACTACTTGTTTTGTGATCAGTTTAACGAAATGCATAACAAAGATATTAACCAAAGCAACTTCTCTACCTTTCATTTGAATGCAAGAAGCTTCTACAATTTTTTTTATGCCATTGGTGACTATCTTGCTCTTTTGAACTTTGAATTTTCTATCCTTGGTTTTACTGAAACTTGGCTGCATAAGGATAGTCCACCATACGAACTTAAAGGTTACAGTTTTCTTGGTAAAGATAGAGCAGTCAAAAGAGGTGGAGGAGTTGCTTTGTATGTACATAATTCCCTTTCTTTTAAAAAGAGGGATGATTTATGCCTAAACAGCGATATCTGTGAGTCACTTTTCATCGAAATATCTTCCCCAGGGCGTAAACATATCATTGTAGGAGTGTTATACAGGCCACCTGCGGTCCACCCCGTTGATTTTATTGAATCTTTTGATGACCTTCTACATTTAATCAATCAGGAAAATAAGCTCACGTTTTTCATGGGTGATTTCAACATAGATCTCCTTCAATATGAATCGCATCAGGCCACTCAGGACTTTGTAAATAGTTTGTTCAGCAATTACCAACTTCCATTAATAAACAAACCCACCCGCATCACAGAAACCAGTGCTACTCTTATTGATAACATTATTTCGAATAACACTGATTGCAATATCTCAAGTGGAATCTTGTTTGCTGACATCACTGATCATTTGCCAGTTTTTCAAATATCCACATTCAGTACTCATAAAACTCCACTGAGATCCGAACAGTATGTGAGAAGGGAAATCAATGTTTGTAATATTGCCTCATTTTTCGAATGAACTTAGCAAGGTTAACTGGAACTATGTGCTATCCAACGAGGACCCTAATGGGGCTTTTGATATGTTCCACTTAATGTTTTCCAAACTTTATGATAAGTGTTTTCCTGCCAAGAAAGTTAAAGCTAATGTTGTTCGTAAAAAAAAGTGCTGGATGACTGCTGGTTTCATTAAATCTGTCAAATATAAGCATAGATTGTATTTAAAAAAAATGCTTAATCACCCTTCAGCGTCTAATAAAAGTAAGTTTATCCTTTATCGCAATCAACTTAATATTTTAATCAAGAAATGTAAAATTGATTACTACACTGACAAATTTAATGATGCCAAGAACAATGTTAAGAAGACCTGGAGTATTATCAAAACAATTCTTAACAAAAACGCTTCTACCAATACGATGTTTAAGAAGATTAACCACAATGGAAGGCTGATTACCAACCCTGACAAAATCGCCATTGCGTTTAACAACTACTTCACTAGCATTGGCCCTTCTTTGAGCAGTCTAATACCTCAGCCCAACGTAGCCTTTGATCATTATCTCAAGGGCAGTTATACTGATTCAATGTACCTGTATCCGACTTACCAAAAGGAAATCTGTGACATTGTTAATTCTTTGAAGAATGGTAAGAGCTCAGGATACGATGACATCAGTCCAGATGTGCTAAAATCTGTTATTGGGCATGTCAGCCTTCCATTGTGTCATGTCTTTAACTTATCTCTTTCCAGAGGTATCTTTCCTGACAAGCTCAAAATAGCTAGGGTGACTCCCATCTATAAGAGTGGTGATTATTGTGAACTGGTTAATTATAGAACCATCTCCGTTTTGTAAGTTTTCTCTAAAATACTCGAAAAGATAGCCTACATTAGAACCAGTGCCTTTTTAAAAAAAATCTACATTTTATTCAATGGTCAATATGGGTTTAGAAGTAACCACTCTACTGACATGGCCCTCATTGATATGATCAACAAAATCACTAAAGGTTTTGAGAATAATTATATTTCTGTAGGAATATTTTTAGACCTCTCTAAAGCCTTTGACACGATTAATCATAGCATTCTTTTACATAAATTAAGTTATTATGGTATAAGGGGTACTCCGTTAAACTGGTTTACAAGTTATCTCTCCAACAGAAGTCAGTATACTGAATTGGTTGTTCTAGCTCTGCTACCAACACTGTTACTTGTGGTACCCCAAGGATCCCTTCTCGGCCCGTTGTTGTTTTCTTTGTATATTAATGATATTTGTTATTCATCTACTTCTTTATCTTTTATCTTATTTGCTGATGACACCAATGTTTTTTATTCTGGTGACAATGCTACTCTGGTTTCTATTATTAATACCATCAACATCGAATTGGGTAATGTTGCTACCTGGCTCCAAGCCAACAGACTGTCTCTTAACTTGAACAAATGTAATTTTATGATTTTTCGTAAAAAGTCCAATATTTCTTCAGGAGAAGATTAGAGCAGGCTAATCGAAACGTTGAGAATAACCCGTGAAGTCCCTTGGTTCTCCCTGAACCATATTAACCCGTGAAGTCCCCATGGTTCTCCCTGAACCATATTTCTCACTTAGCGACAGTAGAGAAAAACGAGTTGCCCGAAATTGGTTCTCCCTTGAACCTTTCTCACTTAACGAAGGTTGAGATACGATTGTGCGATACGGTTCTTTTCAGAACCTGTATCTCAGCTTCACGTTAGTTGAGATAAACACATGGTGTTACCGCAAACCGAAACGATATCGATATTCCACCATGCAAAGCCTCAAAACTTATAATACTGTTCCTATTAAGCAGGTGTCACATACCAAATTTCTTGGTGTTTATATCGATAATAGTCTTACTTGGAAATTTCACATAAAAGAGATTGAAAACAAAGTGTCTAAAAGTATTGGTATCATAAGTAGGCTTAAATTTATTCTCCCATGTAATATTTTACGTACTTTGTATTGTTCACTGATTCTTCCGCATTTGTCTTATTGTAACATTGTATGGGCAAATAACTTTCATTCTAGAGTTGACAAACTAGTGAAGTTACAAAAAAAAGCTGTCCGTATTATCTCCAAGGCTCAGTTTAGAGAACACACTAGACCGTTGTTTCGTAAACTTAATCTTCTTACTCTTACTAATATCAACAGCTTCCAACAAGATATTTTCATGTTCAAATTCTCCAATAATTTACTTCCTCCAACTTTGCATAATCTTTTTCAGTTAAATAGGTCTGTTCACAGTCACAATACCCGGTCTTCTTCTAAAGTTCACATTCCACTTGTCAAAACCACTCTCTCTCAACATTTTGTAACGTTCTCTGGCCCTGTAAACTGGAATAGCCTTCCTCTATCACTTTCTGAATGTCAATCACTCGCTCTTTTTAAACACAAACTCAAGTCTTTTTTAATTCACCAGTCTCCTCAGTAAACCCTTTTTAATTTTATTTTCTACAGTCATTTTATTATTTTCTCATTAAGTTACTTATTGTCTAATTACTTTTGTCAGTCTTAGTACACGTATACACACTGTCATTGTTGTTTGTTGTATGTGGTATTAATGATGCGTATGTTTTTGTGTGTGAAGCTGTTACTCTGTTTCTGTATACAGGCTGTTCCTTGACAAGCCCTGCATTTTTGGAACGTGCCTCCACTTCAGTATTTTCCCACTGTACTTTTCTTGATGATGATATCATGTGGAAATAAATGTTACTTTGAATTGAAAAAAATAAAATAGCGATGTTCTGATGACAAATAAAATAGCGATGTTCTGATGACAAATAAAATAGCGATGTGCAGATGACAAATAAAATAGCGATGTTCTGATGACAAATAAATAGCGATGTTCTGATGACAAATAAAATAGCGATGTTCTGATGACAAATAAAATAGCGATGTTCTGATGACAAGTAAAATAGCGATGTTCTGATGACAAGTAAAATAGCGATGTTCTGATGACAAATAAAATAGCGAGATGTTCTGATGACAAATAAAATAACAATGTTCAGATGACAAATAAAATTTCTGTTTAAATAGCGAAAGCTGTCGTTAAAATAGCGAAAACACGAGTGACACGTCTTTAACAGTAAATAAATGCCTATGACGGAATCCACCGTCGATTAATTTTGGGACATATTTACTGTTAAACCATGCTTATCATGATTATTTTCAGAAATGTGTAAACATCTTAAAATATATCTCATTTCAAAGTAGTTGTTTCCTTTCAAAAAGGAAATTATCAATGTTCAAATGAAAAGATAAATTTTCGGAAATTGCTGGTAAAACACGAGCGATGTTGAACATTTCACCTGTCTTTAAGCAATAAGACATTAATTTACCATCTCAGTAACCTGTCTAAGGTCTGTAATTCCTATAGGCTTAAGCACGTACTGTCCAGCTGCTTATCATTGTTACCTGTAATTACATTGTTCTTTCATTAAGGCACTTCATGAGCCTAGACTCGTCGTTAACACAAATACATTCCTGTATTACAATACCGTATTATCAGGCTCTTTGATAAACTTATTGGCAATAATATAACCTCAGACAAAACTATATTTATGGCAGATTGATTCCATCATCAGCTTTACACCGAGTAAGTTTTATATTAAAACTCGACCATTTGGTTATATTTGAAATACCAATGCTATCCGTATCTTTAACTTCTTGTTTTTGATTGTATATGCAGTATAGGAATAATTCTCATTTTATGTACATGTATTTATTCCCAAAAAATGTGTTCCATATGGACGCAATTCAATCTAAGTTATAGATCATAATGCTATTTTCATAAAAACCTTTTTTAATGAAAGGTGAAGACAATTAATGAAGATTTTCACAGTTTGGTTCAAAACAGCTTACTTGAATTTCATGAAGTAATGAATGAACAAAGTGACATTTTACCAAAGGTGTACCGGGGCTTTTATCTTTTAATACACAGAATTACCATGTGTCCGTTTCTTTGTTGTTTGTCTTCAGTTTCAGGGCAACACGGACGGTAACACACAGGTAACTGTCTACTTTGACGCGGCTCTGCAGACTAGATTCATACAGATAGAACCTGTCAAGTGGCGTATCTTGATATGTATGCGCTTTGAACTACTTGGATGCAGAGGTGATTGTCCTTTCTGTGTTTTCTGTATGAGTACAATGTCAACATCACCTCACAAGACGTGTGATTAATTACTAATTCAAATTATCAGTGGCATGGGCGACCAATATTTGTGGTGAAGGAGACACTTATGGCATTGTTTTTTAATAAAGCACTACCATAACATCTCAAATCTTATTCATCTGAAAATGAAAACATTCTTGATGATATGTGGCCAAGTACAAAATGTACAAACTCTGTATACAAATACACACACTTTGCCTGGCTGTAATTTACCCTACTCTAAACTAAAGGTCACGCAAAGTGTAAACAAGTCTCATGGTCTATACAATTTAAGCGTGCCCCCCCCCCCCAATCATCGCCAGAAATCTCCGCTGCTGATCAGTGGCGCAACTCATAATAGTATCTAGACATTCAACTGTATGATGATCGTATGTGTTATGAACATTGTTGATATAGCCTAGAATTATGCCAACATTTATTATTCTGATTTGTTTCTGCAGCAAACTAGTAACGTATATTCCTGAGCTCTTTGTGGCAATCAGCAGCGTCAGTGAAGAGGAAAGGACGAGTCTCAATAAACCACTTCATATTATACGTATATAAAGTCAGTTATACGTATATAAAGTCAATTATACATATATAAAGTCAATTATATGTATATAAAGTCAATTATACGTATATAAAGTCAATAATATAGTGTATGTCCCGTCCGTCACGTTATAAACCCACACAAACAAATTGACTTTCACTGTCAGTACCTGACACAAGCGTAACGGATGGGACAAAATACAACTTTACCTTGAAAATAACCATGACGCTATTATTACACTTCTTAATATTCCCAAGAAACTTGTTCCCAGACTCTGCCGATAGGAGTAAATTACCACCACTAATAAAATATAAATAGTGGCGGTAGCACCATGTAATAAGGGTTGGTTCTGAGAAAAACCAGTAGTGAGATAACTCTACGTTTCGATCATTATACTTGGATCATCTTCAGAAGAAAGAACCAACACCTATTACATCTCTTAAGAGATTGCTACATTCCCATAGTGCTACCGGACACTTTACACTCATACTGTACTTCCTCCATGTGAAGCTTCAAATCTTACTTTTCACAGGTTTGTTGTTCAATGTAGGCTGTATCTTGGTTCAAAGAAAATGTATAATCACACTCATAGAAACAATTTTGTTATCTTTACCAATGTTGTACCTTCACTTTAGACGGGACTAATAAAAACGATACGTATACGTACTGTCTTCTAGTTCTTCATTATGATTATTGTAAATAATCTCTACCCATTCTCTATACGCTTTATGAAAAGAAAACAGAAATGAATTGGTATGTAGCCTCCTCGAATGTGTTTGCTACGTCACTAGGACAATCACATTGGTTTTTGTATTGGTTATTTCGAACATAATTAGTGGTCAAAATCAAGTGCAATCTTTACAAGAGAATGCAAATGGTTTGTAATACTTTTGGGAAGAGCGAACAAATGGGTGCATATTACTGTTTAGCCCCATCATTATTTAGGAATACATATGTTGGATATCAATGTGAACCAAAAAAATTAAATAATAATCATTAATGCAGTTGTTCTTTGTACACTTAAACAACCGAGATGTTAAAGACTACTCCACACCAGTGTTGTTGATATTGGGATACTTTCCCAATAATTATGAGCAGTGTGACAGAATAACGTTGACATCAGTGCTGTTATTTTAACAGCCCATTTTCTGCAGGTTTGCCAAATTCGCAAAATTAAAAAGACTTATTTGATTCAAAGTTCGCACATGTAAACATACTTTTATTTTAGTGATTTTACATCTGTTAATAAATTATTGTTGGCGCCCTCTTGTGCTTGAGCAAGAGAAAGATACAAGAAATATAATGGGAGAGGGGAACTCGAAGCAGTGGCGGGTATTTATTTTGATGATTTTTGGATGGGGGCGGTACAGACAGTACCATTATGAATCCTTTTTTCCCAACCCTTGACCCCTAAAGATTTTTTTGTTGTATTACATTTCGGGGATATTAAATTGTTCAATTATTTGTTTTAATTTTAAAAATCATTTGGGGAATTGCAATTGTTAGTATCATCTCCTCAGACATGTTGTTGGGAGACAAGTGGGTTCCTGATGGGGTGGGAGGGAGGGAGACGTTTAGTGAAGATTCACACAAGTGTGTTCATTTCATAGGACACAGGGAAATTTGCTGAAATCAGATGCCGAGAAATTGATGCTTGAAATAGTAAGCTTGGCTAAAGGAAGTTCACGGAAAATTCCCAATTAAAGAATTGTACAAAATGCCAAACAGTAACAATTTTACGCACTTCTACTACCACGAAAAGACCGTCACTGTAACCAGTTTATCGCACGGTATGACGGTAGGTATTCTGGTTGGCATTTTGACTCAGTTCTGACGAACAAAGTAATTACAATTAAATATATATTGATATGTGTGTATGGGTATTCTGGTATTTAATTATTTAAGAAAAGGGGCTCCGGGCAAAAAGGCCGCTGGAGCTATAACAGGCCCCCTGAATCCACCCCTGTAAATGGTTATTTTGGTTTTATGGGCGCTTACATTCAACATTATCTGCTTACAGGGTTAGCACAGAATGTTTTGCACAATTCGTGTAAGTGGCGAGTACTTATAGTTATGCGAAGTACTATAACCAGTTAGGCTATATGCAGTACAGACGATAAGCAAAGATACGAGTTGAGACGGGGTTTACGGTGATGATATAGTTTAATACATGTCGGATGGTGGAATTCTCTGCCCTCACTAAGAATTCACTGGTTTATATACAATTTATGAACACTTTCTTATAAGATCATAACCTTAAAAAGGACTTGTTTCATACCTTATGAATGATACATGTTTTGAATAATTAGACAATACAATAATATGTTTGGTTGGTTTGAGAAAAGAGGCTGTCCTAAGCAAATCGGTTTAGTGGTCATCCATATTTGGACATACATACCTGACCAGAGCCTACACTGCTGAGGTCATCGCTACTTGGAAATGTGGTGCTCACCAGTAAGGAATGTGCAAGGTGGCTGAAATAGCTTTACTTTTGGACTTACGTAACGGCCACTTATATTATCAAATCTAGAAACACCAGAACTCTAATATAATGTTACCAAGTTATACATCCATGAAATTAATATATTTTCCCTTATTGTAGCGTGGTGATAGTACACATGAACACATGCAGAATGTCTTTGCTAACCCGTGAAAATATGCATACGTTAAGCAAATTTGTTTCTGCTCCAGTAAGCGGCTAGCTTTCGCTTATGATAAGCAGAGCCATGAGACTGGGCCCAGATCCTCCAAAGGGCGGTAATACAGAGGATACTCAACCTCAAGTGGGAATACAAGGCAGGTGCGTCTGCATGTTACATCCCGTTTTGGAAGTCTATATGTTTTGCAAGGATAAAACATTTGAATAATAATAATAATAACTAGAAATTCAGAGTTTGTGCACGAACTCAAGGTGTTCGGAAGTGACGGTAATTGATGTCCTCATCAATTGCGATCATTGTTAAAATGTGACTTAAGATTCGTCAAATGAGTACTTGCAGTATTAAGTTAATACGATCTATGATTTTAGAAATATTGTAGCGCATCCGTTATTGGCTTAAACGCCCAACCACACATCTATAAAATATATTTTATCCTGCAAGAGCTTTAGCCCGTGAAACCGCAAACTTCCCCGTGAAGACCGCCAGCTGTTTTCCAGTAGATAATGATCTCAGTCTCTGCGGTTCGTAAACAATGGGCCCCAGAACCACGAGTGTCTGGTGTGTGTTAAGTCAATGGGATTTTGGCCCAGAAAAGGAATTTTGAAGAAAAACAACAAATCAAAACTTTGACCTTCCGGTACGACCGGAAGCAAATGTCAGACGACTTTGACGTTAACTTTTCAAATGTTGCCTAAGCCTTGATCTATCAGATTGCAGATTATGAACATCATAGCTTTAGTATATTTTGATATACAGTTGATAGCAAATGGTCATTTTTAAATGGTTTGTAATTTGATACCTGATGACGTGATCATGACGTAACAACTTCTAGATTCATCTACATGATAAGGTCTTTATATGTGTGAAGTTTCAAGGTTGTGTGAAATTGTTAACTTGCACTTTCGATGTAGAGAAGAGTTAAGGAGAAGAAGAAGAAGGAGAAGTAAAAAAAAAAACGGAACAATTACAATAGTTGTTCGGCTGAAAAGCCGAACACCTAATAATAACGTGTGGACTTATATACCGCACGTATCCACCAACTAAGTGGTGCTCAAGGCGCATTATATCATTACCCCTGCTCATAAGGCTCATAAGGGTCATAAATCATTCCTGAAACCATCTCAGCTCCCTGGGGAGTATACAGCTCAATTGCTGCCATTACAGCGCATATAGGGCTAATCAACCAACTCTGCCCTCACAGGTACCCATTTAACCCCTGGGTGGAGAAGCAATTATGGTTAAGTGTCTTGCTAAGGGCACAAGTGTCATGGCTGGGATTCGAACCCACATTCTGCTGCTAACACCAGAACTTGAGTCCGGTAAGCTAGACCGCTCGGCCACGACACCATAAGTACAAGGCGTGATATACGCCTGTTACAGTGGTGGATTAAGGATTTGGCCGATGGGATGGGGTGGGGGGGGGTGGGGAGAGGATGGGGTTCTGTCATACCGAAAGGCATGGACATAACATCTTGTTTTATTAATGTGTCATTTGACGTTTAACATGATAATAGGCTACTCAATTGCTGTTTGAAGTGAACTTTGTTGAACATTTTTTTTTACAATTAA
>CM055825.1:6681002-7022775 GCA_029582265.1 Zoroaster sp. YZ-2022 | reverse complement strand
AGTTATAACTTTAAAAAGTCTTTAAGGAGGCCGACAAATTTATATCCAAATTAAAGCTTAGGTTCCCTCTTTTAGGAAATCACATGATTTTTACATTTAGACAATTTCTTCATACCTTAAACGGCCTCCATGCACACTTAGTCCTCCGTAAAATACGGTCAAAATACGGGCCATAACTCTGTGTAAACACCTGACATTGTTGTGATTAAAACACAAATACGAATGAAATTATTTCTAGCGACGGTTATAACTTTAACATTTTTAAGGGAGGCCGACAAATTTATATCCAAATTAAAGCTTAGGTTCTCCTCTTTTAGGAAATCACATGACTTTTACATTTAGATAATTTCTTCATACCTTAAAGGACCACCATTCACATAGCCCTCCGCAAAATACTGTCAAATACGGGCCATAACTCAGGGTAAGACAGCCTATATTGTTGTGATTAAAACACAAATACGAATGAAATTATTTCTAGCGACGGTTATAACTTTAAAAGTTTTTAAGGGAGGCCGACAAATTTATATCCAAATTAAAGCTTAGGTTCTCCTCTTTTAGGAAATCACATGACTTTTTTAAAGGACCACCATGCACACCTAGCCCTCCGCAAAATGCTGTCAAAATACGGGCCATAACTCAGGGTAGACAGCCTATATTGTTGTGATTAAAACACAAATACGAATGAAATTATTTCTAGCGACGGTTATAACTTTAAAAGTTTTTAAGGGAGGCCGACAAATTTATATCCAAATTAAAGCTTAGGTTCTCCTCTTTTAGGAAATCACATGACTTTTACATTTAGATAATTTCTTCATACTTTAAATGGCCTCCATGCACACTGAGCCCTCCGCAAAATACTGTCAAAATACGGGCCATAACTCAGGGTAGACAGCCTATATTGTTGTGATTAAAACACAAATACGAATGAAATTAATTCTAGCGACGGTTATAACTTTAAAAGTTTTTAAGGGAGGCCGACAAATTTATATCCAAATTAAAGCTTAGGTTCTCCTCTTTTAGGAAATCACATGACTTTTACCTTTAGACAATTTCTTCATACCTTAAACGGCCTCCATGCACACTTAGTCCTCCGTAAAATACGGTCAAAATACGGGCCATAATTCAGGGTAAACACCCGACATTGTTGTGATTAAAACACAAATACGAATGCAATTATTTCTAGCGACGGGTATAACTTTAAAAGTTTTTAAGGCAGTCCGACAAATTTATATCCAAATTAAAGCTTAGGTTCTCCTCTTTTAGGAAATCACATGACCTTTACATTTAGATAATTTCTTCATACCTTAAAGGACCACCAGGCACACTTAGCCCTCCGCAAAATGCTGTCAAAATACGGGCCATAACTCAGGGTAGACAGCCTTTATTGTTGTGATTAAAACACAAATACGAATGAAATTATTTCTAGCGACGGTTATAACTTTAAAAGTTTTTAAGCGAGGGCGACAAATTTATATCCAAATTAAAGCTTAGGTTCTCCTCTTTTAGGAAATCACATGACTTTTACATTTAGATAATTTCTTCATACCTTAAACGGCCTCCATGCACACTGAGCCCTCCTCCGCAAAATGCTGTCAAAATACGGGCCATAACTCAGGGTAAACACCCGACATTGTTGTGATTAAAACACACATACGAATGAAATTATTTCTAGCGACGGGTATAACTTTAAAAGTTTTTAAGGGAGGCCGACAAATTTATATCCAAATTAAAGCTTAGGTTCTCCTCTTTTAGGAAATCACATGACTTTTACATTTAGATAATTTCTTCATACCTTAAAGAACCACAATGCACACTTAGCCCTCCGCAAAATGCTGTCAAGATACGGGCCATAACTCAGGGTAAACACCCGACATTGTTGTGATTAAAACACACATACGAATGAAATTATTTCTAGCGACGGGTATAACTTTAAAAGTTTTTAAGGGAGGCCGACAAATTTATATCCAAATTAAAGCTTAGGTTCTCCTCTTTTAGGAAATCACATGATTTTTACATTTAGACAATTTCTTCATACCTTAAACGGCCTCCATGCACACTTAGTCCTCCGTAAAATACGGTCAAAATACGGGCCATAACTGAGGGTAAACACCCGACATTGTTGTGATTAAAACACAAATACGAATGAAATTATTTCTAGCGACGGTTATAACTTTAAAAGTTTTTAAGGGAGGCCGACAAATTGATATCCAAATTAAAGCTTAGGTTCTCCTCTTTTAGGAAATCACATGACTTTTACATTTAGACAATTTCTTCATACCTTAAACGGCCTCCATGCACACTTAGCCCTCCGTAAAATACGGTCAAAATACGGGCCATAACTCAGGATAAACACCCGACATTGTTGTGATTAAAACACAAATACGAACGAAATTATTTCTAGCGACGGTTATAACTTTAAAAGTTTTTAAGGGAGGCCGACAAATTTATATCCAAATTAAAGCTTAGGTTCTCCTTTTTTAGGAAATCACATGACTTTTACATTTAGATAATTTCTTCATACGTTAAATGGTCTCCATGCACACTGTTCCCTCCGCAAAATACTGTCAAAATACGGGCCATAACTCAGGCACGGCCGTTCTCCTTTTAAAAAATAGCGCCCTCTGTTGTTGGAATAGCTCGCGGCATTCGTACGACCAAGAATATGCAAATTAGGCTCGATCAATGGGCGTAATATAAACGTATTAAAAAATATTGTGGTTAAAGCAAAATATAATCAAGTAAACAATTTTTTACGTAGTTGGAAGATATATAAATATTCATTTTTTACGCAAATGACATTAAAATATATTTGCATGATAACATTAATTGACCTATGTCGAGCCCCGACACGATAAGGGGTTATTTGGCGTCTTGAAACCACGTGTAAAACTTCTCATTATTAAAAGTAATTTTTCATCAGAACTAAAGTTTTGGCTGATACAGTATTTTCAACCACAATCAGATCTCAGATAGTTCCACCAACCACATGAATGACAAGGTAAGGCCAGCGGTAGTTTTGGAAATAAAGTATGTGTTTTGAGGGGAGTTTTTGTTGTTTTCTTTTTCAAGGCATGTCACGTAGCTAGCGTCGTACACATGCACAGCGTACATGTACATGTACATGTACATGTGGCCCACATGTGGATCTACATAGTACATACTGTATTATGTATATAGTACATGTACAGAACATGGACATGCGTGTATACAAACATGTACATGTACATGTACATTGAACCATGGAGGAAATATTAAACATGTACATAACTAAGGAACTTCCTCCATGATAATGATATAACTAGTATAAGCATAAGCTATCTCCATAAAAACGATATAATAATATAATAATATCAAAATTAACTTTTAAAACGTTAGTACTAACGTTAGTACTAGTAGTAAAATTTATGGGAAAATAATTATTTAGTAAATCCAAAATAATCAAGACTTGAAAAATCTTATTAGATTTTATTTCATGCTGGGAATTGAATTTATTAAATCCAAGCTCAAAAAAACCAAACGACACAAACCGCAGCGACAACACATTTCCCGTGAACCCATCATGATCAACAGTGATTGACAGTCACATTGTTGTTCAATATAAAATGACTTGGAACCCTTTGTTACTGTGCTATGAAGCCTGGGTACGAAACGACTTGGGTACGAAACGACCGACATTCTGTCCAATACAATGGTGGCATTACGAATGCGTGGACATGACGCCTGCTAGCGTCCCTGCCGACAGTACCTGGTATTGTTCACTCTGCTGTCAAATCGATGAAGGTAAATTTGTTTCTTCATTGTTTCCTGCACAACAACGTTTTTTTTTTGAAACACCTAACTAAATTTTCTAAAAGGGGAACAAATATCAAAGTTGTTCTTAAATTAGTTACTTGGCTTCCTGAATCCTAGCACCCATTCATTGTGATACAAACATTAAATAATCTTGTAATTTTGGTTTACCATAGAGAAAGTACGGGTTTACCAACTTAGGTTACAACACATGATTTTTACAGCTTTATCTTTAACATTAATATTTTTGTTGAAAAGGGAATTGTAAATTCTTCTGTTAAAGTACTTTTTAGGTATTTTACCAAAGACAATGCATTTGTACAATTTTACAAACAATTTTTACAATTGTTTTCTTCTCAGGATCATCAACATCTGTAACAACAACTAACATTAAAGGGCCTACATCACAGTCTGGTGACGCAGAGGACTCTCAAAAGAAGGGCAAAGGAAAGACCAAAGGTAAAGTACATTTTATATTTATATTTAAAAACAAAATTTGCAAGTACGTGGTGTACATGTAACCCCTGGCTTTTCTTAATTTAAACATACTTACAGTCTGCATAACTAAATTCAGTCGTCATAATTTGTACTCAAAATGTGTAAGCTAAAAGACACTTCAATATTTTATGTGAATCAAAGAGATACAGTGTATGCACAAAGCTTGTTTAAATGTATTTTGGAGTAAAAACGTTGTCAATGAACATTTCAATGCTAATTATTAAATTTTATAAGCTGTCAAACGTCCGGGTGAAGCTGACAAGCCAAAGCCAGCCAAAGAAAGAAATCATAAAATTTAATCCGAACTTTTTTTGTGCTTTATGCTAAGCTTGTAACTGTTGCCATTTTAACCAACAGCTCTCAAGAGACCAGCTTCAAATGTTAAGGAGGCAGACGTCCTGGAAAAGTCTGCATCATACTTTTCGGATGCACTTGCGGGGATGGAAGAACATCCAGTCTTTAACATACGGACAGCTAATTATGTTATGGTCAGGGTTGTAGCTACGCCGGTCGGCGCCGGTCGGGTCTAACCGGCACTCCCTCTGGCCGACCGACACCAAACGCAAATTGATGTCTTACCGACCGGCACAAAAAATGTGTGAATATTTCATTAAACAGTAATAAAAGTAAAAAAAGTTCATGTATTCTTCATTTCTTTGAGTTATTTGCCATTATTTTGAGGACTTTAGTCTATAGATCAATTAAAACATCGTACGATATTATAAAATAAATCTCAGTTTGTAGCGGTACAAACAAATACACTAATTAGCATTTATTTATGACGTCAGGGAAAAGACCTGAGAATCCCCATTATGATTGGTTGTTTGCGCCTGCACGATGAGCTAATGCCACTAGTCTCTACCGCGTGCAAATGATGCGACGTGCTTCGTAATGTCGATGTACGTAAATTTCAGGTTGGATAAGCGTGACTTCGTAAACGTCTAGCTTTCCCCGCGATGTGCTCAGCAAAGGGAAAATTATTCACGTGCGTCCCTCCGCCCATTCATGAAAAGTTTTGTGAACGTTTTTTGGAAGTGTTTTGATCAAAATAATTATGTCGCACTCGCAGAAAAGTATCACCAGCTTTTTCTCTTCGGCCACTAAACGCAAGGGGCCGGCAGTGATAGACACGGCAGTAGGGTCAAGCGAGAAGCCGGCAAATTCGAGACATTCTTCTGCGACCACATCTTCGTGTTCGAGTACAACTGACCCGGGAACTGATCACGCTACCGAGTCTTCGGCCACTGTGGATTTAGGCCAAAAACTCGTAGCTGCTATGCCTGACGGCCCCGGTTGCTCAAGTTAGTGTTACCACCTCATCAAAAAAACAGAAGCTGGCATCTAAGTTTAATAGCGAAAAGTGGACACCTGGTAGGCCATACAGAAGTTTCAGTTTTTCTGAGCCAACATTGTTGTCAATTGCATTGGAGGGCACTCCTTCACATCATAAATTCTTGTATAATACTATGAAAATATCATACTATTATACAACAAATTATGTGAAAGGTGAGCCCTCCAAATTCATTCTTAAAAGCTAAAACCCAGGAGCTTCGGGGGGCTTCGCCCCCTCGACCACCACCGGGGCGTTGCCCCCGGACCGCACCAGGGGCCCTTTAGCGGGCCCCTGGGCCCCTGGACCCCCGGCCGTGAGGAGCTGCGCTCCGTTCGCTCCGCTCACTACGTTCGCAATCGATAAAATTAGCCGGCACTCAATTTGGTCTGGTGACAACCCTGGTTATGGTCCTTGCTCTGGTGGCACAGCTACTATCATTTATAGACAGTCCACAAATGCAGGATTTTTGTTCAAATGCTGTTGCTGCTCTTTGGACAATTTTGAATTCGGAGGACAACAGCAAGCTGAAACCCGAGGCATATGAGTCTCTTTGGAAACAGTTTCATGTCACAAAAGGAAGTTTGCTACTCAAATGGGAAGCTTTGCTCACTCAACTTAATCTCTCTCTAGGCATAGCAAGTCATATAACATTCCAGCATATATTTCAAGTAGTGTTTTTAGATTTAATTAAGGCAAGAAATGAACATGACCAGCCACAATCACAGGATATAGATACCACCAACATGATAACTAAAGACGAAGAGTCAGTTCTCAGATACGTAGCAGGTTACATTCCTTTTGCCCTACTGAAAAAATTCAAAAAACAATCTAATGACACAGCAAAGGTTTTCTGTAAATTTCTGAAATCATGGCAGGCATCAAGTGCACCAAATTCAAGTGAAACATTTCTTCAATATACTAGAGAGTGGGTAGATATGCAGAACAGAGGGGGTCTCTTCCAAGTATCAGACAAAGTCTATTTGTTTTTCAGAGCAATGGAAATGATAAGTAGGAATTTTTTTAAGACAAACAACCTTTACCATCTTCAAACAGCAAATATAAAGGAACAGCTAGGAAACCAAATATTGTCAAATTTTAGAGTTCAAGAATACTGGTGTAATTTAATAAAAGATAAAACTGGGGCGATATCTCAAAAAAATTGTTATGGATTGTAATACAGTTTTATATTACCTCTAGATGTAAAAATTTTGTCAAGGTTTATTTAGACATCAAAAAGGCCACAAGTAAGACAATATCAAAAAAAGCACAAAAAGGTTTGCGAACTGACTTAAAGTAAAACTTTTATCCCTCTGTAACCATCTTTCTCATATGTTCTGTATACCCATTGGAAGTGATAACACTAATTATGGTCACATAAAAAGGGATCAGACTATTTTCTCTTTGTGCATAATTCTGTGTAATTTATTGTTAACATTGGTTATATGGAAATTTCCAATCTTCCAAATTCTCTTTGAAAAATCAAATAATGTGTACATGTATATGGTTTTACATGTGTACTACCATAGATCAAGAACCACCAATCCCAAACTTGTTTGAAAGGGAAAAGTTCATATTTAAATATATCCTGTACACATAATTTTATAAGCAATGTACAAGTTCTGTAACTATGGTTTACGTGTTAAAAGCAAACTAATTTGGCTATTATACCTGTACTAGAATAAATATGTTGGGAACTTCATCAGGCCTCGAGCTGAAGCTTTTTTTTTAGTAGCTAGCCACCGGGCCCGCAGACACTTTTAGTAGCCCAGATTCTAAACTGTCTATTTTTTCAGGCATGCATGTTTACTCTCTTTAATCATACTCTTTGCCTAAACACAATGTCGTTCAAACTGTTTACTAAAGTATTCCTGAACCGAATAAAAGTTGAGAATGCTATGCAGTGAACATAATCCTTTCCGATTTATTCCCGTGATTTTTTCTGTCCAGTACAGTAGTTATTAAAACATGCATTAAAGCAATGTTTTACCATTTTTGCTAGGAAGTTTGGTTATGACAACAGTCTGTGTCACCCCCCCCAAAAAAAAAAAAAAAAAAATACATAAATACAAAATGGAAAATAATTATAAAACACGTCCAGTTTTTAAATGCATGGTAGAGGATTGATGATTATCCAAAGAATTATTTGTGATGAATTATTCACAGGTTTGTTTTATGACATATCTCCTGAAAATAAGAGGATTGTAATAAACTTATTGGAATAAGTATACTCGTCACAAAACCAATGCTCTACCATCCTATATATTTCTTTCTTTACAACCCTACTTAAGTTTGACTCTTTTTGGTAGTGGAGTGTTGTCAAGAACTATATTCTTCCTGTGCCAGTTCGGGTGTTCCCTTTCTTGGATGCCTTTACAGATGAGGATGCGACATGAAGGGCGAACATGTTGTGCCCAAATTGTTCCACTGTTGGGTTGTGCAACAATTCCATCAACAAATTTCCATGAAGAGAATCAATAAGCGGTGAAAGAAAGGGAGGGCTTTATTAGATAATCTGTGAAAAGAAAAAGACAAGACTTTGTTTCAAAATACAGAAAGAACCTTTCTCTAGGTTTCAAGTACACCTTAAAAATACGTGGTCAAGTACACTAAGTTAAATACAAAAACAAATTCAGCAAACCTTTGCCTTTTCATTGACAAAATGCGATTAACGGATTGAGAACAATTGTTTATATTTAATGCACCCATCAATTAAACTTCAGTAAAATATTTTTCTTATGTAAATATGCTGTAAACAAAAGAAGAAAGGTACATTTATGTATTGTAACACTAACAATGTTAAAACTTCATTGTGGAAAATAAATGTTTGCCAAATAAATAAAAATGTCATGTCGGGAGGTGTTTCCCTCAAAAAGAAATTAAATTATAGCACTAATCTGTAATCACTCGTTTCTAAATAATGACAAAAATAATAATTAGGAGGCCTAGCCCTGTTGCTGAGCCCAACACAAGTTTTCACTATTATTGTAAACAAAATTCACTTCAGTAATCCCCAAATTGTTTAACTCTAAATCACTACATCACCGACAAATAACTTATAAAATAATGTGTAATCTTGTTGTTTTACCCCCGATGGTCATGATGATACAGACTCTGTTTACGAAAAATTGGTTTTTTCGAGAAAAGGTCCGTTTACAAAGTTTTGTTTGAAGTTGGGTAACATTGGGGAACGTCATGGCAGACATCATTGAAAAGCTCATTTCATGTCGAAGAAAATGCAGTATTTCTTTAGCATGTGAGGTCATGCAATTGCCTAAAATATCATATTTTAATCATTGATATATTTATAACGGGTTTTTGTCAAAAAAAGTCATAACTTACTGAAAACTCGGCCGATTTTCGCCCCCGAAAAGGCAAAAGAAAACTCTTTGCGAAAGCAGAAACTGCACATCGGTATACACACAGTATGGATCATCTGTAACGACTGCGCATGCGTTGAAGAGTGGCTTGTTCTATTTATTATCTCCAGTAATGTGAAAATAACAGCAGCGAAAATGACGTGTACATCTTGCGTTCACTGTGCAATGCATTGCAGGTTGTCGATTACCAGCCAAAACATCGGCGGTGAACGTCCGGCACACAGGCCGTCGCGGTCGTAAAAGTTTATCAATCACAGCGTGCGGTCGTAGCGCTTTGGCTATGGGCATACCAGGGGATGTCTGATAAGAGTAATTGGCTGGATTTTATTGCCCGGGCAGTTCAAACTCCTTCCGTGGTCCTTTCTCTATGGTGCAATCAACTAGAACAAGCTTCCCAGTGATATTAGAAACTCATCTACACTTAATACATATAAATATAAAAATAAAATGTACCTAAAAATTGTTCTATGTAAACAACTTATGTGTATTATCTTTAAGTTTGTTAGGTGTTCGGGTATGCACCCGAAACACCTATTGTTATTGTTCGGTTTTTTAGGTGTTCGGGTATGCACCCGAAACACCTATTGTTATTGTTCGGTTTTTTTTTCTTTTTAGGTGTTCGAGCTACAGCGCGAAACACCTATTGTTTTTGTTCGGTTTTTTTTTTTTTTTCTTTTTCTTCTCCTTCTTCTTCTTTTCCGGATCGATTGTCTACAAAAAAACACATACTTGCAAACTTCATATGAACTTGAAACTTGGCACATACTTAGAACATAACACGTAGATGAAACATAATTTGTAACGTCATTATTAGGTCATCAGATATCGAATTTCGATCAATCGTTCTTTATTAGTTAAAACGTTTTGATTACGTTGCAAATGAAAGATCTACACGGCTTTTTCAACGCTAAAAAAGTGCGCCCTCTGTTGGTGAATGTAAATCAGCTCTGGTCGTGCTAATTATGTATGCACGTAATTTGGTGAATGTAAATCAGCTCTGGTCGTGCTAATTATGTATGCACGTAAAATCATATCTCAACAACCACAACAGGTAAATTGACAGTTTTGCACCATTGTACAGATTGTTAATTGTCAAAAATATTTACACAAAGGTGACCCTAATTTGACCTTACTTCCTGTCCAAACCGGAAGTCAAAGTTTAATGTTTAAAAAATATCATATCTCCACAACCACAAGAGGTAAATTGACATTTTTTGTATCATTGTATAGATTGTTAATTGTCAAAAAATATTTACACAAAGGTGACCCCAATTTGACCTTACTTCCTGTCCAAACCGGAAGTCAAAGTTTAATGTTTAAAAAAAATCATATCTCCACAACCACAAGAGGTAAATTGACATTTTTTGTATCATTGTATAGATTGTTAATTGTCGAAAAATATTTACACAAAGGTGACCTAATTTGACCTTACTTCCTGTCCAAACCGGAAGTCAAAGTTTAATGTTTAAAAAAATCATATCTCCACAACCACAAGAGGTAAATTGACATTTTTTGTATCATTGTATAGATTGTTAATTGTCGAAAAATATTTACACAAAGGTGATCCCAATTTGACCTTACTTCCTGTCCAAACCGGAAGTCAAATTTAATATTTAAAAAAATCATATCTCAACAACTACAAGAGGTAAATTCACAATTTTTGTACCATTGCACAGATCGTTAATTGTCAATAAATATTTACGAAAAGGTGACCCCAATTTGACCTTACTTCCTGTCCAAACCGGAAGTCAAAGTTTAATATTAAAAAATCATATCTCAACAACCACAAGAGGTAAATTGACATTTTTTGTACCATTGTATAGACTGTTAATTGTCGAAAAATATCTACACAAAGGTGACCCCAATTTGACCTTACTTCCTGTCCAAACCGGAAGTCAAAGTTTCATATTTAAAAAATCATATCTCAACAACCAAAACAGGTAAATTCACAATTTTATACCATTGTACAGACTGTTAATTGTCAAAAGATATTTACAAAAGATGACACCAATTTGACCTTACTTCCTGTCCAAACCGGAAGTCAAGCATTTAATATTTAAAAAAATCATATCTCAACAACCACAAGAGGTAAATTCACAATTTTTGTACCATTGTACAGATCGCTAATTGTCAAAATATATTTACAAAAAGATGACCCCAATTTGACCTTACTTCCTGTCCAAACCGGAAGTCAAAGTTTAATATTTCAAAAAATCATCTCAGCAACCACAAGAGGTAAATTAAAAAATTTTGCTCCATTGTACAGATCGTTAATTGTCACAAAATATTTAAACAAAGTTGACCCCAATTTGACCTTACATCCTCCCGAACACCTTGAGTTTGTGTCGAGACAAACTCTGAATCTCTAGTTTTTTTTTCTTTTTCTTCTCCTTCTTCTTCTTCTTCTTCTTCTTTTCCGGATCGATTGTCTACAAAAAAACACATACTTGCAAACTTCATATGAACTTGAAACTTGGCACATACTTAGAACATAACACGTAGATGAAACATAATTTGTGACGTCATTATTAGGTCATCAGATATCGAATTTCGATCAATCATACTTTATTAGTTAAAACGTTTTGATTACGTTGCAAATGAAAGACTACACGGCTTTTTCAACGCTAAAAAAGTGCGCCCTCTGTTGGTGAATGTAAATCAGCTCTGGTCGTGTCATTATGTATGCATGTTTAAGGAATTGAGCGTACGCTAATATGGATTGTCGCCCTCTATCGGCAAAAACGATTGTCTACAAAAACACATACTTGCAAACTTCACATGAACTTGAAACTTGGCATATACTTAAAACTTAACACGTAGAAGAAACAAAATTTGTGACGTCATGATTAGGTCATCAGATATCGAATTACAATAAATCAAAGTTTAATATTTAAAAAAATCATATCGCAACAACCACAAAAGGTAAATTCACAATTTTTGTACCATTGTATAGATTGTTAATTGTGGAAAAATATTTACACAAAGGTGACCCCAATTTGACCTTACTTCCTGTCCAAACCGGAAGTCAAAGTTTAATATTTTTAATAATCATATCTCAGCAACCACAAGAGGTAAATTCACAGTTTTTGCACTATTGTACAGATTGTTAATTGTCAAAACTGTTTACAAAAACATGACCCCAATTTGACCTTTACTTCCTGTCTAAACCGGAAGTCAAAGTTTAATATTAAAACAAATAATGATGCAAAGTTTCTTTTAAAAACATTCTGACGTCGTCATCACTGCCCTGACAAAACTCGAACACCTATGTGTTTGTATTATCACAAACACTGCCATCTAGTTAATATTGTTATCATAGTACACTAGTTAGGCTCATAAAATTTGCAGTTTACTCGTGATTAGTGTCTTGCTAGGTAAAACTTGTAGCTTTGCATGGTGAAGAGGATAAGTAAGACTAATTGCATACTGATCGAAACGTCGAGTTGTAACCTCCAGTTCTTTTCAGAACTAATTAGGCCTACTACTCAATTAAGAATTTCACATGGTGTCACCGCAATTAGTCTTACTTAGTGTTTTGCTGTTTTCTTGTCTGTCCATCTGACCGTTCGTCCGTCTTGTCTTGTATTGCATGGCATATCACCAACTCAAACAACGACATTATACGGTACACCATTACGGTTTTCCTTCATGACATAAAGTACACCATTAGGCCTATCATAATTGCTGTATTTCCTAAATCATACAACCAGTACAACACTATACTCCCACCAAGGTCAAACTTCTTGATCCCAGTATCAGTCTGGTAGAGCCAATTAACAATTTTGTTTATACTTCGTTCTACTAATTGGCTCAGTAAACAACAGGGTGTTTGCTGGGTCTGACAGTCCACTTCATCCATATTCATAATTATGCTGATGTTGGTGGTGTGTAGCCTGATTGGTTTATCTGATCGTTGGCGCCAGCACGTGCGAAGTGAGGGCGGTTTGTATTGGAATTACGTCATACTTAACGACAGGATATAGCAGCCCGCTGCTGATCGAGCACCCTCTGCTGATGCTATCAAAACCCATAAGTAACGGCTAATTTACGCTACAATATGGGTGCACCCCACTAAATAGTGAGAAATGCATGCGCCAAGCTGTTTATCATAATTTGTATGTCCTCAAATGTTTCTGTAAAACAAAGATTTGAGGCCCATTCATTCGAGGGATTGTGTAAAAATGGTCCAATATCATTACCCGGGAGTCCTTGACTAAACTTTGAGTAGGCCTATTTTGTATCTAGGCCCTGAAAAAGTGGTCCTAATTTGATTTCAATCGTAAGGCCTTTCTCCAAAATGGATCATGCTTTTCAGTGTGGCCGTTTTCACTACTGTATATGGTGGTTTACATTGGGATGAGAATAACTCGAATAACTCGACGGGCCTCTGGACTATCCACATTAAATTGATTTTTGAATATTTTATATTTTGCATTGGTTACTGTGGGAGTTTATTTAGTGGGGTACACCCATATAACTACTTCCTAAATAACATGTCAATAAAATCATGTCGAATCACGATTGCAATGTAAGTTATCAATTAGTTATATTGTTCGCCTATGCTTGTTTTCTGTTGACCAGCGCGTATATAGCAGGTGCTACTAATATTTCAGTGATATTTGTAGAAGCGAGATTAAAACCAACGCCATATTTCTGGGTCGAAAAGATGTTCAAAGATTTCACATCCATTTTGGGGTCAGACTGAGGCGGTATTTATGCAGAAGGTCAACGGATTCTCTTGACCTAGTTTCCGGGTCAGGCGGATTGACTTTGACCTCAGTTTCCGGGTCAGTTTAAACTAAACATTTGTTTAGAACCTGCGTTCCCATTTACCAGAAAAACTCTGACAAAGAGATAATAATAATAATAATAATGTGTGGGCTTATATAGCGCACGTATCCACCAACTAAGTGGTGCTCAAGGCGCATTCCTTTTTTACGTGCATTACACAACACACGGGACCTACGGCTTTACGTCCCATCCGAAGGACGAAGCAATTATGGTTAAGTACCTTGCTCAAGGACACATGTGTCACGGCCGGGGCTCGAACCCACACCCTGCTGCTGGCAACACCAGAACTTGAGTTCGGTGCGCTAGACCGCTCGGCCACGACACTCCGAAATGCACATTTGATTTCATAATACGGGGTGTGATCCCGAGTGGCAACAGGGGGTTTGTTCTAAGCGTAAAGGCAAGTAGAACGTGGTGTGACCGAATGAGTTGTATACAAATTTTGGGAATAAGTCAAACAGGCAGTAACGTTGCAGTCAATTGATCTAAAAACACTACCCTGAAATGTCAACGATGTGTCATTTGAGCGGATACGTTATCGAGTCTTATAGATTGCCTACAGTTACTCCACCTTCCATAATATGTCAATCTTGCGTTATTTGGGCAAACATTTCTTCTATGATATCTTTCCTCTAAATTGACTGTCTATCAAGAACATCCAGTAGGTTAGCTACCGTAACACTACCTTCCATATCTCAATCTTGTGTCATTTGAACACACACTTCTTGTATGATATCTTTTCTCTGAAGTGACGGTCTATCAAGTACCTCCAGTAAGCTGGCTACTGTTACGCCACCTTCCATTGCCCATTCATGTAGGAGAGACTCAGTCGGGTTTGACACCTTCTCGCAATCCAAATCGGCCACGGATTCCACATCTTTGTCCAGTTCTCATAGTGTTGATCGTGACGATACCGTCACTTTTGAATGATTATGTGACCACGATAAATTACTGTAAATAATACAGAACATTGTGTAGTACCTGCAGCTTCACTGTATGTGCGCTCCGTCCACCACGGATAGTCTTGGTCAACCAAGTTGGTGTATAGAATAAATTGCACCAGCACGCAGGTGTTGCGCGTCCACCTATAGTTTGACTCGGGCAAAGATATGTCAACCAGTAATAACTACTTCGCGCGCACCCTGTCAACAAGCACGAAGCTTATTTCAACCCTACAGTTACTTTACTTCAGCGGGTCGACCAACACCAAACCTTAGTCAACCAAGAACCCGGAAGCAACTCAGTTAACCGTGTCTACTAGCACAAATCTGTAGCTAAACCTGGCTGCTCAAACGTAGCCTGCATCAACCAACTGCAAAACCCAAATAAAAGCAATGCACGTACCTGTTGTCTCGTTGACAGCTTACTTCAGACTGAGTACAAAAAGCTCCCGCGCACCACATGTACGTACGTTTTGAAACGTTGACTCACAATGCACATGCGCGCTAACAAGCAAATACACTATTAAAATACGCGCTACGCCACACGTCCGTGACTTATCAAAATTGACTTGAATCAGTCCAACACCCTCTCGTGACATTATCAACCATTGCATTATTCCCCACCTCTAAGCCTCCGAAACTACATGCAAAATAAACTGCCAATTTCCTTGTTTGTATAGTCCAAACACAACAAAAATGGATTATAACGGAAACGAATTTTTAATATTTGTTTATTTATTATTTTTTATATTTTTTAACCAATTCACAATTAGGGTCCTGGTGGAACCTTCTCAAGATGACTAAGCAACCCAAGCTAAGCTAAAGCTATAGTTAAGTGTTACATCACAACATTATAACAACTAACACAAATACAACAAGAGCGGTTACTCATCTTATGTGTATTGCCTATAAGGACTACTAACATTCATTTATGCATTTTTATCTTTTGTTTAGTATTATATTGCATTTGCTATTGTATTTATAGATTGGTGAAATTCTTGCGTCGGGAGATAAACATTGATTTAATTTTGCCCTACACCGACGTGTGTATAGCACTGTATGATCAGTGCTTTCAGAGTGTCTGTGAAAAAACTACACAGGCGACTCGGGCGGCATTCGAACCCACGACCTCCTGCTTACTAGTGCAGACTAGTGCAGACGTAAGCAGGAGGTCGTGGGTTCGAATTCCCGCCCGAGTCGCATGTGTAGTTTTTTCACAGACACTCAGAAAGCACTGAGCATACAGTGCTATACACACGTCGGTGTAGGGCAAAATTAAATCAATTGTTTATCTCCCGACGCAAGAATTTCACCAATCTATATAATATCGTGGCACCCGCTGCTATATAGGATTCTAGCCGGCCAATCGTCATCGGGCAAGCTCGGTGGCCGAGAGGCAAGACGTCTGCCCTAGTAAGCATGAGGTCGTGGTTCGAATCCCGCCCGAGTCGCCTGTGTAGTTTTTTCACAGACACTCGGAAAGCACTGAGCATATAGTACTATACACACGTCGGTGTAGGGCAAAATTAAATCAATTGCTATTGTATTGTTATGCTATTGTATGATTTCTTGTTTACTGTAAAGCGCCTTGAGCACTTCTTGGTGGATATGTGCGCATTATAAATCTTCTGTATTATTATTATTTTTTTTTTTAATTATTATTATTATTATTACTAGGTAGAGTGCATACCTCCGCCAAGGGTTTATCATTTTACGAAACCCCTAAAGGAGGCTGCATTATTGTTCATTTACGAGACCCCCATAACGTTAAGCTATACGGTATCAACGAATTCGCTACAGAAATGGCTTTAACAACTTTTCTGGAATCACATCTCCACCAAAATCTAATCGATTAGTCTTTTAAAAAATATCTTCTACAAAAAACAATTTTCTATAAACAGACGCACCCACACACCCCTTGTGCCTTCCAATACGACTGAGGACATCTATTGTTCTCTTCTATTGTTCCCATTGTGTTTGGACTTTTTGACGGAATCTCCATTGGTTTTAATTTGTACACGACGTCCTTCAGAGGAACCTTTGACCGAGGACCTATTGTTCCCTTTGTTATCGAATTGTATAAAGTACAAGCCCACCCACACACACCCACATATGCCTCTTGTGGGGTACCACCATTGTCCTCTTGACCCTTTTCTTTACAATTTCTCTTGTGGGGTACACGGAAACAAAGAGAAACTTGTGGGGTACCATCGTCCCCATCGTGTCAGTACCTCAACAGCGGTCGAAACCGGAAGTTTAAGTGAAAAAATATGCCAATTAATATTGACATCTCACCTTTTCAAAAATATGACTGATGACGCGATCACCTGTCATCACCTGTTTTTTAATTTCAAAACCATATACAACAGAACTTCACCAAACTTTCATGTATTCATGTAACTAAAACGGAAGTAAATTCAAATACCATTTTCAAGGGCCAACATAAGAATGTCCCTTATACCATGGGCCCACTACAAGATGAGGGTCCATGAACATACCAATATACATGTAAGGCGATGGTCAAAAGAAGGTACATTTAAATAGGCCTATTTAAATTTAAATATTTTCAAGTGGCAGTAATACTGTACACCATCAATCCTTTTGCATTTTTTGGAGCAAATTCTAATCCTGTCTTCACGGTGCTCCTGCGTGTGAAAACGCATGCAGCGTTCACACCCCGTGTAATTTCACATCCACTCAGTAAGTTTCAGTACTACGGTGCCGCAAATACAAGCTCAGAGTTTGTCTTATTAGGCGCTCGGTTGTACAACGAACACCTCTTGAAATTGTTCGTTTTTGTTTCTTTGTTTTTGTTTTTTAGTGAGACCTATCTAGCAAAAAGCATAGTTGCAAAGTTCACAGCACCCTTAAAACTTAACACATACTTAGACGTTAACATTTAGTTGTGCATAACATTGTGACGTGATGGTGACGTCATCAGATATCGAATTACACTAAACCAAAGTTTAATATTTCAGAAAATCATATCTCATAAACCACAAAAGATATTTTCACAATCTTTGCATCATAAGATCTTGAATTATGTCACATTTCGTTTACAGACATGACCCTAATCTGAACTCTCCTTTTGGTCGAAACCGGAAGTTTAAGTGAAAAAATATTCTGAAGTACGCACGATCTTTTCACACACATTTCTGCACACATAGAGCACAAGGCATAGCACGCCAAACTGAACTACACATTCATGTACATGTAGCCGTATAGCCTCTTGTCAAGTCGCTCGCAGCACCACGAATGCGAGTTTTGTCGTCTAACCTTTCTGAAGATAAACCATATTTGCAAAGTGCAGGCCAAGTTATAACTTCACAAATACTTTGATGTTGACATGTAGGTAAACATATGTCATAATGAAGTTGTGAAGTCATGATGACGTCATCAGATATCGAATTACATAAAACAGAGGATTAATATTTCGGAAAAAAAATCATATCTCATGAACCACAACAGATAAATTAACAATCTTTGTATGATCTTACATACCACAAATTATGTGACATTTCGTAAGACATGACCCCATTTTGACATTTTCTTACGGCTGAAACCGGACGTTAAACAGAAGAAATATTCTGCAGCACTATATTATGCAGCCAATGTGATAGGGAATTTATATGTGACTTCTGTGAATATAAAGTGGCCAGAGAAATGTTATCTTTTCCATAACATCATCACAGATCAGAGCGCCATCTAGCGGCAGTTTTTAAAAGGGAATATCTCAGAAATTGAACCAAATTACCAGTGTTATTTTTTCATGATCATGGGGTAACCCGAACACCTAGTTTTTGTAAAGACAAAAATGTATGCCTAGTTATTGTTGTTGTCTGGCAATCCTTTGTCACGGTGGATATCGAACCTGGCGTTGTCACCGGCGGTTATCACTGTAACCCTACTAGATGCCTCTCCTACTGAAATACTGTGACTTATTGGCGGGAAATCTGAAATGGGAAAAGAAAAACAATTCCTGTTTAAGAGAGGGCAATAAACTGTTGCTGCTTTTGGATACTTATTTTGTTATCTCCAACATCAAATAGAAGAATTTGCAACAATGTGATATGATAATGGATAGACGTACCTCGAGACGTCTTTATACTGTTTGATTGTGGGCTTGCTTCTGAGAAAGAGGAACGCGATCTTCTCCCACAGGTCACCTGAAGCTGAAAAGATCAGAGGCAGGAGAGATTCATACAGTAATATCAGTGGTTGAAGAGGCAGACGTTTCCAATACTACTGAATAATGTCAATACATTTTAAAGCATATTTTGATGCTGATATTGTTAGACATATTAATTAAACTAAAGCCAAACTACATATCAAAGTAATTGTCCAGAAATCCAAAATAATCAGGATGTTGAACTTTGAGAAAGGTACAGGGTTACGTTTCGACACAATTACAAAACAAACTGAAATGAGGATTATCTGACACCTGTGGCGTAAGATGGACCTTGTGGTATTTCCCCTGATCCATAAATGTCTCATATGGCATATTAGCAGTTGGAAACTCCTTGTCATCCCCGCAAACCTTCAGAACTCGCTGATAATCCTCAGTGCTACAGCTGCGACACACTGGCCCACAGGTGTACGGGAGCTTAGGATAATCCATATGGCGAATGTCTTCAAGAAGCTGCCGAAGAAACTGCAGGATCTGGTACAGGAGAGAGATCGAAATGACATACTGTCTCTCGAAAAAAAAAAAACATTCATGTGAACAGTACCCTATAATTATCTCAGACAACATATACATTGATTTATCTCATGACTAATCTCAGTAAAGGTCAATTTATCTTTACGTATTTCTTTTAATAATAACAATTTGTGTCCTCATTTTACGAGGAGATATAACAAAATACCTGCAAGGAACAACGATTTTGTTCATCATGTAGGATAATCACTTGAATGGTGTTCTGTGAGACTGATATCCGATGAAGCTTTATAGTATAGAAGTTATAACTCTGGTATCTAAATCGCCCTCTCGTTTTATACACCTGTACAAAGACAAAAAGACAAATAATTGTCTGTTCTTGTGGAGTATAATTATTTCCGAAACAAGTGTCATTGTTGATGTAGAACTCGAATGTATATTATCTGGAATGTAATTTACACACAGCAATATGTCAGAAACAGGCGTTACCTAGGTTAACGGAAATTGTTTGTAAGCCTATAATTACTCACCCGTTCATCAACATCCTTGTCATACCAGCACTTTGCAAGAAGACGATGGAAAATGGAGTCTGGCGCAACGTAGCCAAAGTCGAAGATATACTCTTCATCTAACTCAGAAGGTTCCCAGAAGTCTGCATAATCCCCGGTGAACTCTGGGAGGTGACTTGGTATGATGAAGTAGTTAGGATGTTGTAAGATAGTTACAGATGATTCTACGGTTGGCCGGCGATCTGATGTTGGCTGTGACAGGTCGACCTCATTGTCATGCGGCACCTGTCGAAAGGATTGATGTACCCAGTGGACAGGTATCACCAGATTATAAGCCTCCATTAGTCGAATTACACAACACAGGAGCGTCTCCGACCCAATAACAGACTTGATGATGTTCAGAGAAGCCACGCCCTCTTCTTCCAAATATGACCAGTCATTTACCTCCGTCAATCTACGAGAAGCCCTTGGAGGAATACGGATAATTGCCTTCAGGACATCCAGGAGAGCTTGAGGACTGATGACGACATACTCTTTCAGGACCTTGTCGTCGTCTCTGTATATGACATCCCCAGTGCGGTGCAACCCTGCTAAGACTTTGTGTAATTCGTCAATAGTCATTCCTTCCTCCACTATTTCATTAAAGAGATCAGAAGTAGTCATAATCCAAGACAGACAGCCATTCGACTGCAGGTCTTTTATTTTGTTAAGAATACTCAGATATCGAATAGGAAACAGCTCAGTCATAAGTGGTGTTGTCTTTGAAATATTTATAATAGACTGACGGAGGTTCAACCCATCCTGATCTAATGGTCTGGAATTCTCTACGACGTACATTGGTCCTTTATCACCATTAATGGCCAATATACCGCAGAAATCCTTGTAGAGTTGGTCTTCAATCTGAGCTGCAAAACTACTGCAAAACCCATCTGTGACGCTGTCTCGATGGGTACCAACAATAAATACCAGAGTGTTGGGATTCTTAGAATGAGCTTTGACTGTGAAGAGCCACTGACGCAAACGCTGAATCTGCCAATCACCATTTTCTCTGGCATCATTCAGATTGAAGACTAGGAGATATACAGCTTCTGCCGGTCTGAAAAACTGCTGCATAGTTTGGTAAATGCTGTCCCCAGCATTGTCCCAGAAATGAAGCTTGATGGTAATGGGATTGTCTTTATTTGCTGAATCCATAAGAAATCTATGGAATATTGTAATTGGAATGCCCTGCTTGTTCTCTAAATGTCGAATCTTTTGGGCTACCAAAAAGTCATAGAACAGAAATCCAAGTGCAGCAAACACAGAACAGACAACTGATATAAATTTAGAATTTTCACTGAATATTACCAGCCTCCATCCAATCAGCTTCCCGATTATAACAGCAACAATAAACCCAAAAGACTTTTTCACATAGTATGGAAGCACAAGCTTCCTAGCTGCTCCAATCTCACGGCCTTTCAGGACACCGTACGGATACCCAATCCCCATAAAAACACCAATCAGTACATCATACACGTGGTAACCAATGAATGGCAGAAATTGTCTTACTACAACAAAGGTAACAAGTGCAAAGACATTTAAACAGTAGGACTTTAAAATGTTTCGAGTGTGATTAAAGACGTCTCGCAACACCAGAAGACCTATAATATTGCCTATGCATACAGCTACTACGGACTTGATATGCATTTGGACTACTGATTGGTGTGTCATGAGACAGAAAGCAATTGCCACCCCACTACGGCATCCAGTTCCACAGAGAAACCCAAACACGATGCTTAAGGCAAACGTGCTCACAGCCAAGCAGGAAAATACAACTACCATCTCACAGGTAGACTCCTCAGCCGGAGTTTCGCTTCCAGTGCTCAGATATTCTTTGCCATTAATAAAAACATCTATCGTCAAAATATGTAGTGCCACACACGTAGTAAATCGAAAGCTCGAATTAAAATCACCTTTGAAGAACGGCACAGAGGAAAATATAGCGAGCCAGCACATAACTCCGAAGATATCATAGGTATTGGGAAAGACAAGGAACAGTACAACTGCTGCGACGGTAATCTTTATTTGATAGAGTGCACAGAGAGCAAGTTTAAGAAGGGTCTGGAACACGTTTCTAGGGGTTGTATAATTCCCTCTCTTAGCTGTCTTACGTTTACTAATGTCGTGAAAACTGTGTGCTGGTTGGGAGTTACCATCCGGTGACTGTGATGAGTCTTCACTCATGTGCAAAATGCCTCCAAAGCTATCAATACCAGCACAGACACACCAAGCAGCACAAAGACCAGGATTGTCTGCAGAGGCGCACACGCCATTACTGCAGAGTTTCCAAGATGGATCACGCTCCGACGTCTCACATATGGTTATTTCAATCCCTTCGGTTGATTGTGGCTCTATATTCGGATCACACGCCTTCCCTTGTAGGTACTGCAGGGTACTAGACTTGCCGACACCCTTGTCTCCAATGGTAAGGGTTCTCAGACGATTGTAAGGTAAAGATCCATTGTTAAGTGCTTCTCGGTATTCTTGATGTAATCGAAGATCTTGGGCCAGCACACTGCGATTGAAGCTACGACTAAACCCATGGAAACCGGTCAGATATGTTGACAAATCTGTATCCATTTTGAATCTGTTTCCCTTGACTTTATCCCTGCAAATGGCCCAGAAAGCAACATGAACGTAGTCAGCTTTGAACAGTCTAATCAGCTTATGGACCATGATTTTTTATTTTTTTTTGTACATGTATAATAAGGGTTGAGCTGTATTACATGGTGTTACAGATGACATCACTTATTTTTTATAGGTCAAACTGTGATACACAAAACCTGTATGGTAGAAATGGCAAACACCATAAAATTTGATAATTTGAGGACAAAAAGTCAGCTAAACAATTTTTGGTAATGCTTATAAGTGAGGCATGCACAAAATGCATAAAATGCATAAAAAAACACAAAATGTAAAAACTGGATACAGATTCATACAGAAATCGCCCTGTAACATGGAGTAGGCCTACCCCCCAAAAATAACTCCTCACGACACACAGACATACACATATTAATATGTACTATCGAAGGTTTAATAATAGACTTAATTTTAGTGCTAAGGCGATACTTCTAAACATCTACTTCTAAACTACCTACAACTGGAACGACGTATATGCATTTCTTGTACATGTCATAAATAATATATATTCTTAAATAGGTATATGTATAGGTATATGCGCCGAACGAAATAGCAATTAAGTCGGTCACGTTTGTAGTTGATCGAGTCTGTAAAGTGATGTCTTTCCACGCTAGTATTTCAACAAACAATAGTGACTATATAATATTATCAATTAGTTTGTATTTTATCATGGAGGAAGAAAACTTACTTACCAACTTCAAGTGCTTTTGCCGTGCTTAGGGTGTAGTTTTGTGTCCATGCACTGTTTTCAATCACAGTTTTATTGAAGCGTCTGCCGTGTCGAGCCTGCATATTATTTTATAGCATCCTGTTTCTCAGATTAATCTCTCTTCCTCACCACTGTCTATGACGGAAGCGTTAAAGGGACATAGTAGAAACATTACTCGGCTTAAGTCATAATTATTACCTAAGGTTCAGGGGCGGTAATTGGAATTGGACATTTTGCATCACCTCCTCCCACCCCCCTTTTGACAGCAAATTTATGTCACAGACAAAAACAAAAGTGTTTAGGGCCCGTCCTATATAACCGCCTCTATACACTGTACAGAATAATGCTGGGCCAAGTCGGAAACTGTTCCAAGTCGGGGAAACAGTGGGGATGTCCCTTTTAGTAATAAACAATTTAAGATATTTCCAGACAACAAATGAAATAAAAACAATGGGGATTTCCAGACTCTGCTGTCAATTGCGAAATCCGACCGATCATGAGACGTATTCCTGCTTTGGGCAGTGGTGGGGAAGAGTACGGAAGGGTTAAAGGGACATCGTAACAAAATAATACTTGGCTTAAGTCATAATTATGACTTAGTACTAAGTCATAATTATGACTGAATTAAATCGTAATTAATATCACATAATTATGACTTACCATATAAGTCATGAGATATTAAGTTATAGTTATGACTTATGTTCAGCCATTATTATAAATTAATTAGGTAATAATTTTAACGGTGTAAACAATAAAGTATGCCTATTGGAGAATACATTTTGCCCTTTGCCCATTTTGTCTGCGTCTGTTTGTACAATTAAAAAATTAAATACTAAATTTAGGGGGCACCGCGCTCCTCCCATTCCTCCTTATTAACATAATATCTGTGACGTATTCTAGGAGATTTTAGCACTAGCTCGTGTAATTTACGTGGCACTCTGTGTCATACTTTACTATTGAAGTTTCAAGAAGTTTGTAATGTTAACAGTCTTCTTTGTTTGGTTCTAAATACCGTTACGTACTCAATTATTTTTATTTCACAAATAACCCTGCAGTTGTCCGTTGGTATGTTCCGATTCAATGGAGGCGTGCGCTGCGTTTCATGGTACCGCCAGCATGGCCTGGCTGGTGATGATCGGTGCTTGCAAGTACATGTTTATTACGTACTTCGTATTACCTAGTGGCAACAATGATGGCCAACAATAATGAGTTAAAAAGGCATGCTAGCAAACGATGAAAAACCTTTGTTTGCTTTGTTCTCTCGGGGAATCTAGTTGGAAGTGATTGTATATTATATACAGCACATGTGACGACTCGACACACTCATGGTTAGACTGGTACCCGTACCGCGTCTGGGCACCAGACCATGCCGCCTAGCGTAAAGGCTCCCTGCCAGGTGTACGTCACGAATACCACCACCACCTCGCGACGTGCAAAATTTGAAGAAAATTTAAAAAAAATCCACTCAAGACACAAAACAAAAATGTTTTTTTATCCGTATCAACTAATAAAATAACAATAACAAATAAATTAAGATAAAAACACACTTCATAGACCCTTTAAAGCCGAGTATTTTTGTTTTACTGTCCCTTTAACGCTTCCGTAAAAAGAGATGAGTTACTGCTGGCAAACAGGATGCTATGAAACAATATGCAGGCTCAACACGACAGACGCTTCCATAACACTGACATGTGATTGAAAACTTAGTCTTGGTGCAAGATGTTATTATGCGGATCCTAGCTGGCGCTATGCAATTTTCATGATCCCTAGCTGCTACTTCGGAACTAAGGGCGGTTCGTGGGTGCACCCCACTAAATAGTGAGAAATTCATGCGCCGAGCTGTTTATCATAAAGTGTATGTCCTCAAATTTTTTTTTAAACAAAGATTTAAGGCCCGTACATTTGATGGATTGTGTAAAAATGGCCCATAATTTGGATACATTAGGCCCTGAAAAAGTGGTCCTAATTTGATTTCAAGCGTAAGGCTTTTCCCAAAATGGCTGCTTTTCAATGCATTTTCACAACTGTAGAGGGTGGTTTCCATTGGGACGAGAATAACACGACAGAAACCTGGACTATCCACAATTAATTGAGAAGAAATTAAAGGTTATATATCGATCAATATCTTTTCTTTTGGTTTTAAAAACCGTACCACTTTTTTTAAAATGATTTTTGAATAGTTTATGCTTAGCACTGCTTACTATGGGAGTTTATTTAGTGGGGTGCACCTTCGTGGACTAAGTCAGGTTCGTGGACATGTATGAATGACGCCCGCTTGGTTTATCAAGTCACACCGGATCGCGCGTATGTCCATGCTTTTGCCTTTTAACGCGCCCCATTTGCATATGGATGTTCAATACGCGCTTGAAGCGAAGGATTGTTGAGTCAACGTTTGAAATCCTGATTATAATGTGTCCAGAATGTGTCTTTGACGAACGGGTCAAGGGTATTCGACCGTGTGGACTGTGATGGCGCTGTCACTTCTACGGCCCTGCCTTACCTTAGACGGCAATGCACATCACCAAACACTCAAAAAAACAAATTATGAATAAAATAAAGTAATTTCAACGAATAGGTTACCGGTACCTTTTTAAAATTGTTTACATCACTTGAACGGGTCAAAATATTGCATGGATGTTTCACGTCCACAAATATTTGTGTATAGTCAACAGTGGAAACCAGGGTAAACATAGCCACCCAATCAGAAACATTCCTACGATGGGACTCGGGTGTACCCAATTAGAACGTTCCTGTTACGATGGGACTCGGGCCATAGGCCCTGTAACGCTGAACTACGTGTTTGAACATAGGTTTGTGGGTATGAGACACCACCGCCGCCAAGATGGCTCAATTACCACGGTACTCCCACGCCATACCGATTTCTGGCCCGAGATATTCAGCACACACGGCCGGTGTGCCGTCCCTGCCGCGATTTTTTTTTCTGCAAACAAGAATTGCCATCCCGCGATATTTCAGCCAATCAGATGTCTTATACATATTCGTCATCTTAAATAACGTGCCATGTGATTGGCTGAAATATTGTGAGATGGCAATTCTTGTTTGCAGAAAAAAAAATCGCGTCCTGGCCCCGCACACGTACACTGTGCAGTGAGATCAATAACTGAGTCGTGGATAGGGTTGTGCATTGCGACCTCATACGTTCGAACTGAATCAACAGCCTTGCTCCTTCTGTAATCGAAAGCTATATGTGTTTCTTTATTTTCTCATTTTAAATGATGGCCACAGGCCCCTAGCTTTGACCCCCATTTGATTCCACACACACTGCACAATGCAAACACACATACACGTTGTACGTGTACAGTACAATGTACATCGAGCACAGCGAGCAGTTGCTGGGCCAGCCAATAAGTAATGAAAACGCGTCTTTCGTTTTTGAATTTGGTATATACTGAACGGCAAAAGAAACGCAAGTCCGAGGACAGCAAAAGAAACGCAAGTCCGAGGACAGCAAAAGAAACGCAAGTCCGAGGTCTTGTCAAGTTTTCAAATAGAAGACAAATCATTTTGATTCTAATCACTCATTTAATGAAAAATGCTTTCAATTTGTGAGCTGAAAGTGACTGTTGAATGTGAAAATCTTGCAATGCAATTTCAACAGTCACTTTCAGCTCACAAATTGAAAGCATTTTTCATTAAATGAGTGATTAGAATCAAAATGGTTTGTCTTCTGTTTGAAAACTTGACAAGACCTCGGACTTGCGTTTCTTTTGCTGTTCAGTATATTAGCATGAATGATCTCCGCCTTAAATTTGGGCATGTACAGAAGAATCAAGGCGCGACGACGAATGGTCAATGTATGTATATGTACAGAGTACTACATACATGTATACAGTATACATATGGATTCGTGTATTGTGTACATGTGCGCGATGGAGTTTGGATAGCTAAGCAGTGGACAATTATACAACCAAACCGTTCCGAAGCATCCTGATCAAGGCTGAGAGCATCTCTGCTTTTATTTAATGTGACGCTGTCCTATCTAGGTGACTCCTCACGTATCTAGGTGACTCCTTCATAGGTGCTTCACCTACGTGATGAATAACTACACTGACATGTTCAAATAATTAGTTCCGATAATTTGCATCATGATTGGCGGTGATTAAATGATTAACATTAACACAAATTACTGGCAACGATTGATTGGCAATTACTGATCTTAATGACACGTCACGTCTGAACAACGGAAGGAAATGGACTATCTCAGCGCTCCTGGATATTCTCGCGATGATCGAAGCTGTTACTAGCGTTAGATTTCGTCGAAGTTTTGGGTAAACCTAGAATATATGTATGATGTTTGATGACTTGCATACATTGATTGTTTCTTGCATAAATATTCCAGGTAGGCCCTATGTTTTCTCTTGATAATATTTTTGTATGATGTTGGATTCTGTTACCATGGCAGTGGATTTGAACTTAAAATGTTTCCATAAATTTCATATTATTTAGGTCACGATCCCTATAATTTATAAGTAGTTTTCGTTCGTTTCTTCTTTAAGGAACATGTCCATTTTGATGATCCCTATCTTTCAAAAATCAAAACAAATGCAAAGCATTCATATATTAAGGTATTTTCAAGCTTTCAATTTATATCATGCTAAGAAATGCCAAGAATGTAGCACAGAAGGGACAATGTATGTTGTATTGACAGCGTAATACAATGGGTAAAAATAACAGTTTTGACTGACAGGCTGCGCGCCTGAATAACGATGACGCTTCCTGGTGGGGCGATATTTATTTCTGCAAACCAGAATTGCCATTGTTCTTTCATCAATATTCATTTGTATGCCTGACCTGACGAAAATAGTGGTTTCAAAAATAACTGGCTCGATAATGTCTTTAATCACTGAAGGTATAAACTGATTTTGATTTAAATTTATCAATAAATTATCGGTTTATTGTAAATTGATCAGTACATAGACTAATGTAATAATATGTTTAAGGTGTATCGTAATAGCAGAGTAGTCAGCATTTAAGTTCCAAGGGGAGGGGCAACATGCCCCTCTTGTATTATAAAGCATTTAATTTACCATACAATAAAAGTGCTTCAGAACATGTTTTTCAATTAAACTGCCGGAAGGAGAGGTCAGCTTGGGGTCATGTCTGTGTCACATAATTCAAGATCTGTAACATGATGCAAAGATTGTGCAAATATTTTTTGTGGTTCATGAGATATGTATTTTTGAAATATTAAAATTTAATTTAATGTTATTCGATATTTGATGACGTCACCATGACGTTCAACTTTACATGAAACTATATGTCACAACTTTATTGACATCTACATGTTATGGTCTAAGTATTAGTCTCATCGAGAAGAAGGAGAAGAAAAAACCCCAAACAATTTCAAAGAGGTGTTCGCGCTGTCGCACGAACACCTAAAAAATGAACAATTTCAAGAGGTGTTCGCGTTGTGACACGAACACCTGAGAAGTGATGCACAATGGGACAAAGGAAAAACAAATACAGACTATGACTTAACCCCCATTGTGCAGTAGTATTAAACATGTGAATGGCATTGGGAACAAATTAATGTCTGGAGCGACAGTGTGAGGTACGTGGGACATGGAGACGAACGCCCGATCTGCTAAATGAAAAGCAACTGTGCAGTGGGTATGAGGGGTTACGCATTATTTTATGAACTTTTAAAAGAACCCTTTTATCGTACAGTATTTTAAGCTAGGTTTCCACTTCATAGGTTCAGGCGTTACACAGTTGAGAATTGCCAACTTTGTATTCTCTTTCTCTTACTCTTACTATTATATCACCGTGATTGTATAAACTACAGTTATAAGACAGTAACCAATGGGTTAATAATTCATGAGTTTAAAGATAACAAGTCCCAGACATGTCAAATACAATGTTCCCAACTCCCATGGAAATTTCATGATATACAGTACTACTGCTACTTAGGCATGGTATGGTAGGTGAATAAACAATACATGAACAATGTTAAAAACAAACTTACCCAACTATGAGGTCATAGAAAATAACTTCTGTCAGTGTCACTGCCCAACTTTCAAACAATTCTTTTAGATGATATGATGTATGTACATTTACTAACCTAAATATATTATTGTCTTAATTGACTTAAAACCCATCAATCATGTCAACAAACCATGAACAGCTGATGAGTAACCATTCTAGATTTCATGTGTGGTAATATATCATAATTATACGCTTCAGTGCATATGGAGTCAGGAACCTTTGCGTTAAACTGACAAAAGAGGGCGCCCTTCAACCAAAACTTTTAGGGGGAATGTACAGGAGTGTTAGAGATATCAATTTTTCATTTTAATGATCTAGTCTTGTTTCTAAGAGGCCTGTACATGTTTTGAGGAGGCAGGATATAAAAAGTGAAATAATACCCCCTTCCTACTTGTAGTTTATACAAGGAGAAAAATAATAGTCGGTTAATCTTTGTTTTCTTTATTCACAGGTTGTAATGGATGAACACTTTTCAAAATGCCTCTCTGGTTATTATGGGTACAAATGTAGCTTCACTCGCGGTGTGCTCGTCCACGATCTTCGCTTACATCAAGAATACCGAGAGGCACTTAACAACGGATCTTTACCTAATACAATCATCTTAGAACCCTTACCATTGGAGACAAGGGTGTCGGTAACTCTAGTACCCTGCTGAACAAATTATACATGCGTTTGTCACATCACGGCTCGATAACGGGAATGCTCTCCTTTACGGTCTCCCGCAGAATCAAATATCTCGTCTTCAGCACATACAAAACACAGCAGCTCGTGTTGTAACTTTGTCCAGAAAGTCATGCCATATCACGCCAATCTTGAAAGAACTGCACTGGCTTCCTGTTTCACAAAGAACTTATGCTAATTGTTCACAAATCTTTTAATAACATTGCTCCAATTTATATTTCTGAACTGCTTAAAGTCTACACTCCATCACGCAATTTGCGCTCCAACAACATGTCACTGTTAAAGGAACCAACTTCAAAACGGAACTGGGGGTGATAGGTCGTTTTCTGTCGCGGCTCCGAGACTCTGGAATCATCTTCCAACTAAACTCAAATTTTGTCATAGTATAACTAAATTTAAGTCGCTGCTTAAAACTCATCTTATGTCACAATTTTTCAAAGATGATGTATATTTGTAATTGCATTGTAGGTACATGTATCTCAGTACATAATTTTTTTCTATGCTATCATTGTATATTGTTTGTATTCTTTTTTTTTCTGTTTCCGCGCCTTGAGCGCCCAGCAGGGTGGATATGTGCACACTAATGGCGTAGTAATGGCGTGTGCGCCTCCGCAGACAATCCTGGTCTTTGCGCTGCTTGGTGTGTCTGTGCTGGTATTGATAGCTTTGGAGGCATTTTGCATTGTAGTGAATACTCTGAAACAACAAACGCTAACTCTCAGGAATCGTTACGCAGGAAACGTCACATCTCAGCTACTAGAGTCACTGCGAACCTGAAAGATTTCTGTCGGACACTTCATCAAATTTCCTTCATCTTGTTGTATCATACACAATTCTGTATTCCATTCTGTATCCTCTTTCTGATCTTTTCTTACATCGGACTTGATTGCTTTGGTGTTGTTTCGTGGCTTGCCATATTTTCTTCTGTGCCGTTCTTTAACGGTGATTTTAATACATCCTATCGCTTACAGCTGGGACACTTCTGATTATTGCAACTGATGTAGCTATACCTGCTAAGGAATACCTTGCCAATCTAGGAGAGACAGAATCTGAAGCTTGGTCCTGGATGGTTGTTGTCTTTATACCACTGTATTTGCTCTAAGCATAGTGCTTGGGTTACTTTGTTCACTTGGATGCCGTAGTGGAGTTGCCATTGCTTTCTGTCTAATGACACACCAATCAGTGGCCCTCATGCATTTCAAGCCTGTAGTAGCTATATTCATTGGCAGTTTTATAGGTCTCCTGCTTATGCGTGATGGATTTAACCGCTTTCAAGAAATTACCAGGAGGAAAGAATGTTTTCGTTAAGTCTCTGAGCTCTATCTGCGTTTGTCCCAGTAATACTTCTAATTCTGATTGAGTACTTTGACTATGTATCAGATGCGCATGCGTCAACAACAGTAACACGTTTTCTTGACTTGGCTCTGCAATTTAATTCATGTTTTATCTATTTACTGAAACTCAGTCTAACTGATAGCCTAATCTGTATCATATTCACGATCCTACTCGACCACTGATCATGTCGGACACACAGGAAGCCAAAAAGTCTCGAGCATCGAAGAGAAATGAGGGGAAATCCAGGCCAGAATCACGAACCGAGTCTCAGACAGGACAAAATGGCTGCCACTGTACATGTGAATGCAACAAAGGCGGGAACGATGCAGTCCACACGAAGCTCGACAAAATTCTCTCTTCACTGGAGAACATGGGGTCGAGGCTTACACACTTGGAAAAAGTGGGAGAAAATAAACGATGCCATCACTGGTCAGCAAAGCGAAATCAGCGAACTTAAAGAAGCTGTGTCCTACATGGAGAAGGAGAATGATATAATCAAGAAAAAACTCGCCAGCAAAGCAGAAGACCGTAGAGTGGCCTACCTTGAGTCCTCCATTGACGATCTCCAAAATCGTAGCCGGCGGTGCAATGTCATCTTGCACAACATCCCAGAAGGCTCTGAGGGTACTCTACAGTGTGAGGAGTTTGTATCCAAATTCCTCACGGATCACATGAAACTCGAAGGTGCCAAGCACATCGAGGTAGACCGAGCTCACCGTACTGGACAGCGACGCCGGGACGGTAAATCAAATGATGGAGACCATCTGGGTGACCGCCAAGGATCTGCCCGTCCAAGACCGATACATGTCAAGCTTTTACGGTTCACCGACAAAGTCCAGATCCTAAGAAATGCATCAAAACTTCTCAAGAACAATCCACTAGAGGGTTCCGCCATTTTTCTGGCAGATGATGTGACACCCAAAACAAGACAACTGCGCCAAATACTGAGGATAAAGCACCTCCTCGGTCTACTTAAAGACACTCGAGTAAACTTCGCCTATATCCCGTGGTCTCTCCCTGCAGTCATCCGCTATCAGCTAGTCAGTGGGGAATTTAAGACATTCTCGGTTGCAGAAGCCAAGTGAGTGGACGTGTATACTAAGCTTGTTTTATATAAATATTGTCATTATGTGTAACACCAGTAGTGAGACCGGATACATGTTTATTTAATTCACTTTCATACTTACTCAATTTGTTGAATGGTTCCATCGATGGTTAATGATACACCAGTAGTTGATCCTAACTTAGATCCGGATATTAATTTAATTGTGCCTGATATTTCATGCGAGTACTATGATCAAGACCAGTTCTTAAATATTTGTTGTCAATTAGATGATTCTAAAATTCTGCATATTAATGCTCGTAGCTTGGCAAGCAGCATCTCTGATATTCAGCAGTATCTTGATATCCTAGGTAATGATTTTTCTATTATTGGTGTTTCAGAAACATGGTTGAAACATATTGATGATCCCTCGGTTAAGCTCAAGGGTTATGCAATGGAAGGTTTTTGTAGACAACACAAACGAGGAGGAGGGGTGGCTCTATAGATAAATGAAGATCTCACTTACAAGATTCGCCATGATCTTTATCATAACACTGAAGACTTTGAGTCTTGCTTTATTGAAATTGTGAATCCTACATCAGGTAATATCATAGCTGGGATTGTATATAAACCCCCAGATGTTTCTTGCCCCAATTTTAATGACTCATTTAATAGCCCACGTTCAAAATGATAGAAAAAAGTATACATTATGGGCGATTTTAACATTAACTTATTGCTCCATGATACAAGTAAAAGTGTTCAAGATTATATTAATACATTGTCATCCAATTCCTTTTTTCCACTTATCAACAAACCCACTAGAATTACTCCTGATAGTGCCACACTCCTTGATAACATTCTTACTAATGAGTTTTCAGATCATAGAACTGGTATTTTACTTACTGACATAAGTGATCATCTTCCTGTGTTTGCAGTTGTAAATAATTCCTCCAGAAACAACTCAACTAATTTGAAAACTCCCAAACGTGACTTCAGTGAAAATAATATTCAGCAATTTACTCAAGATCTATTTGATACTAATTGGCATTTCATCAATAATTCTCACAGTGTCAATGATTCTTATTCATATTTTCTTGAGTATATTTTTCATTCTTACAATAAACATTTTCCTAGGAAAAAGATTAATACTCGTATCAATAAGAAAAAGTCACCTTGGTTAACTGAAGGAATTTATAATTGTATAAGAAGGAAAAACTACCTGTATAGAAAATATCTTGACAACCCAACATCTTACAATAAGCTCGTATACACTCAGTATAAAAATATTCTAACTGGCTTGATTAAACGTGCTAAGAAGAACTATTTGTGTCACAAATTTAATAGTGAAAGGAATACTATCAAAGGCACCTGGAGACTTATTAATTCTTTACTGAATAAATCTAAGTCTAATACTAATAATCCATCTTATTTTGTCCATAACGGTGTAAATATTGATGATCCAAATAGCATTGTTAACAGTTTTAATGACTATTTTGTAAACATTGGAAATAGGATAGCCAGTAACCTTCCATTGTCTGATTGTTCTTATCACTCCTTTCTTTATTAGAGACAGGTGCTCTCATTCATTACTTTCACGCAAGCAGAAATTGTTACCATAATCAACAAAGCCCCTACGGGTAAAGCCCCAGGCTGGGACGGTTTGAGTAACTTTGTCATTAAAAAAGCCAGGAATGCTCTAGCTGTACCACTTGCTTTACTTTTTAATCAGTCAATATCCCAGGGAGTTTTTCCTGATGGCTTGAAAATTGGTAAAGTGGTTCCCATACACAAAGGTGGTAATAGACACAGTTCCTATTGCGGTCTCAAAGCACAGTGGCCTCTTGTGTTAAGGGTAAGCATATTTACAATTGTTTACAGCGTTCTCAATATTCGCTTCACTTCACAAATAGACTACACATTTTGTTATAACTGTCCAGAATCTTTAGGATTTGCTAAAATATCTACAAAAAATGCAATAAATAGGCCCTTTAAATATAAAAAAACTCACTATGAACATTGATTGTTAATGTTCAAGCCTAAACTGAAAACTATTGAAATCAATATACTGATTGCCGGGAGATTTCCCTGTAGTTTATTTTTCAACCCGCAAAGTATCCCCAAAGTAGTCCAAATATATCGCAGGTAAGTTTGCGAGGAAGGTATTGAAACTAGACATTCTTAACATTTAATCCATTAATAGAGATATCTCTATTGTTAATAGAGATATCTCTATTAACAAAGATATCTCTATTAATAATAGAGATATCTCTATTAATAATAGAGATATCTTTGTTAATAGAGATATCTCTATTAATAATAGAGATATCTCTATTAATAATAGAGACATCTCTATTATTAATAGAGATATCTCTATTAACAATAGAGATATCTCTATTAACAATAGAGATATCTCTATTAACAATAGAGATATCTCTATTAACAATAGAGATATCTCTATTAATAATAGAGATATCTCTATTAACAATAGAGATATCTCTATTAACAATAGAGATATCTCTATTAACAATAGAGATATCTCTATTAACAATAGAGATATTTCTATTACCCGTAATAGAGATATCTCTATTACGTTTCCGCTTCCGGGTCAGGTCACGCGAGACAGTTATCAGCTTAAGGGGTCGTCTAACTTCAGTGCACTTTAACTGATAGGTTTTACGTCCGTCATTTCCCGCGCGTCTATGCACACACGTTTTTTACTTGTTTTGACTTGTCGAAAAAACAGCGCAGATTTCAGAATAAAGTAACATGTCGGATAATCCCGAAGGCCTCATATGTCGGGCCGAGGCTGCCCTCAGATCTCATCGCCGTCGTACTACGGGACCAGGACCGAGTGAGAGACTATAATGACTACAGCTGCATTTTGTCCCCCAAAAGAGGTCGCTATCCTCAAATGAAATTCCTACACAATTCGCCGTATGGTGGACAGAATCACCGCAGGTCGGCCCTGCTGAGCCACGGGCGTAAATGTTGGGGAGGGGAGGGAGAATACGAACAATAATGAGCGTTTTGTACACTTTTGTGTTGAAAATAAAATAAAGAACCATTGTAAATACCTTTTACAGTTCAAGTTAATTTTGGGAAACCACAAACCCACTATTTACGACAGAATCACGTGGGGAGTGCAAATTAATGTCATAGTGCCCCAATGATTTTTATGAATAAAAAAGTGTCTGTTTTTGTTTTATTTTATGTAAAAGAGGATTTTCTTGTACTGAATTGGCCACTTAAAATTAAGAAAACAAATTTTCTTTTTAGTGTTTGGCAATATGTAGGCCTAGTGATTATTTTATTTTATTTTATTTATTATTATTTTTTATTTTTTATTTTTTTTACCACCACCTATGTGGTACTTATGAGCGGGTTTGGATTAACTTTTTGGAGGTTTTTGGTAAAATGCACTTTTGTTGAAATATAGAATTGTTTAGGGCAAATAAAGTGGAATGTGTAATTCCCTCATCCTTTTTAGTTTTTTTTTTAATCAAAAGGTTTAGACTCCAAAAAAGGTATAATTAAGTCAACTAAAACCACACTCCCCAGTCATTACATGGTTTTAAGTATAAGGACAGATGTATGAATTGTTTAAAATAAGTAAGAAATCATAAATTGGGACAAAAATATATAAATATAGCTATAAATCTGGATGGGATATGCTAAATCCATTGGTAAATAAAACATTTCCCCTCCCATGTACAATGTTTCGGTCGTCAGAGTCAATACCGTACAGCGTCCCTTGATCTGTTTGGGCTTCATCACCAAAAACACAAATTGCTTGCTCTGCATCTTTCAAGCCATGATATCACGTTTTAAAGGTTTATTTATTATATAGGAATGAAGGTCAATTTAACACTGACTATTAATTTGTAAACTAGCGTTGATTTTTGTAAAAATGAAACATTCACCATCAGGCACACCCTCACACTGACTGTGGTCGTTGGTGGAGGATTGAACCTCACCGAAACTGGACAATTTTTTTTCCCGGAGTGAAATGTCATTAATAATTCTTAAAAATAATAATTTTCCCAACACAATTTGTACGTTCATCTGATTTTGTCTTTAGTTTAATTCTGTATTTCCTTTCAGTTTTATAGTCATGGAATATTATAACTAGACACATTATTATTTCACAAAAAGAAAACGCTAAAATCAGGGCTCAAATCCACATAATGGACAAGTTAAAGGAGGCACAATTACAGTGGCGTAGCGGGGGCAGGAGGCGGATCGAGCCCCCTACCCACTCAGAACCCTTGCCCCCTCCCTCTTGTCCCCCAAATGAGATCTGAAAATGCACTGTGAATGCATACGTGAAGTACACCCGCCAATTATTTGCCCGCGCTTGCCCTCCAAAATGAAAATGTCTAGGTACGCCAACTGCACATAAGATCACCCCCTTTTTGCAAGTGGTAAAAATGGTGGCCTATTGACTACAGTAAAAAAGCAAAGGTGAACCTAAATTCGGAACATGTAAATTCGTAGACATCAACAATGCAATAAAGTACTAATGGACGCCAATGGGTATAACGCCCTCATGCGGCAAGCACAATAAATTGTTTTTGAACCGATATCACCTAAAACGTATCGGCGAAAAGTTGCGACCCCTTAGTTTTGTGAGAAAATAGGTACGTTAAGAATTCATTGACCTCCCGTTGACACGGCGCATTAAACCGGAAACGGAATAGAGATATCTCTATTGTTAATAGAGATATCTCTATTGTTAATAGAGATATCTCTATTATTAATAGAGATATCTCTATTATTAATAGAGATATCTCTATTATTAATAGAGATATCTCTATTATTAATAGAGATATCTCTATTGTTAATAGAGATATCTCTATTGTTAATAGAGATATCTCTATTAACAATAGAGATATCTCTATTGTTAATAGAGATATCTCTATTGTTAATAGAGATATCTCTATTAATAATAGAGATATCTCTGTTTTGGATTAAATGTCAAGAATGTACGCCATACATACCCTCAGTGGACATTTTCAACATATCACTGACTTTGTTGACACAATCAGCTACCTTTGGTTTCAGATTGTGGTGGCCAAATTTGTGTGAAATAGTGTACCACGTTCAGAAACACATGTTGGATCGTACAGTAGATTCCATGTAGGTTTCACTATCCTGTTATATGCAAACCACCATTTCCCGCGCTTTTTCGACTTGCTCAACACCAGAACCACCACCAAGGACGCATTTCGCCTTAGTCAACGAAGAACCAATGGAAATTATACATGATGATCATGATGCACACTCGAAAGCTTCACACAAAAGCTTTTGATTGTTACTCATCTGACGTCCGCATAACCACGCCATAAATGGTGACGAAGACCATACGAAATAGGTTAAAAACACTTGTAGTCCTGCATAAAATACATAAACAAAGTACATTTTGTATCACCAATGTCATCAGAATACTTTTAATACTATTTTACTGTTACTAATTCTTGACGGAATTATACGTTCAACGTCTGAAATGAAAGCATACAACTCGTTAACCCAATAAATTTAGCAATTCAACACCGACACTCACTGGCCAAAAGTATTGCAACATGCTCAAAATAGCACTTTACAAGTAACAGGTGAGATGATCATTTAATCCAATTTCATCGATCGTGTATTACATAATTTCCGAGCAAGAACAGTAAAAAGAACATTGACTTCAAAACACAGGCACTTTCAAGAAGTCTTAAGTAGTGTAAATAAAATAAAACAAATTATTGTAACACAGTTCCCCAAACTGAACTTTGGGGATGTTGCAATACGTATGGCCAGTGAGTGTATTTGCATTTATTCCGTGCAATCGGCCCATACATCTTTAATTGCAGTAAAAACTAACGAAAAACACGGACGTCAAATATTTTAATAAGCAAAGACCCATCCAGTGCAGTAACAACATTACCTGCAACAGAATACATCGTTTGTGAATTCATGTGATGTCGGTTCAATAATACACATTCAGTGGAGACGATGATGTAGCCTGGATATGTGTGTCGCATCCACCATTATTTCGACAGAGAGCTGATCTCCATTGCAAAGAATGATATGAGGTTTTCCGTCTGGTTTGAGTAGTACATGTTCATTAACCCTTTCAGTACCAGCCCATTTTTCACAGTGTGACCTTCCATACCAGGTAAATACTGGTGCAGATAATCCCTTGTGTACCATAGCAATTTTGGTGGCTTCTAATGAAGAGCGCCACCACTCTACATTCTGTAGTTAATGTACATGCACATGTGTGCAATTCCACTGTACAGCATGCAGCTTTAAGTATTACAAATAAAATTTGGAAGATTTGAAACTTTGCATGATTACATTCATTCATTCATTCATTGATGGTTTATTACACTAAAAATGTCACATGGCAGCCAAAGGCTGAATTGCGTGCAGTTTTACAATGTGTTACAATTAATACAATTAAAATAAAACAATTACAATTTCAGAATTTAAAATGTATATACATACAAACACGCTAAAACAGGTGTAATAAAATAATTAAGAAATTAAAAATATGTGGCTAAATAATGTAATAATTTATATGTGTGTTGTAGTGTTAAGTAGATTAATAAAATACGGAATGGCACTGTTACAAAATCTCTGAGTTTTACAGAAATACTGTTGATATTTAACCTTTTGTCTCAAAAAACAGTCAACAGGATTTTTCAAAGGGAGCCAATTTTGATACTGAGGATGGCTAGCTAAAGCAGTGGCAAAATCAACACAGATATTGTCTTCTCACTTCCAGGGTTTGAAATTTACATACTGATAGGGCCAGGTTGTAAGATACATAATCAACACCAAGGATAATTCTACAGGCTCTTTTTTGGATACTTTCTATCAGATTAATCTGTTTCTGAGTAAGAGCCTTATTGAATACTGGGACACATTTACAATTTCTAACATAATGTTTACGCCATTCTGAACTATCTATCTATTGATTGAAGGACATTCAATCAAAATGACCCCCCCCCCCATTCAATGTTGGTTGGGATTGTGGGCACACGAACACAGTTGTTGACCAACATTGAATAGGGGGGGAGGGGGGTAGGGGAGCCAAGAGTGATGGAGATTCGAATGTGTACAAAGAGTGGCCAAAAAAACTGATTAATTTACAATAACAAATCCACTTTTTGGTTATAATTTTTATGAAAATACATTCACCGGCGATTGCACTCTATTTTGAACAGTAAGGTTGAATAATTATGCTCGTTAATATAGTTTACACATAAATCTAAGGTGTCTGCTTACCACAACAATAATTAGTTGTTGGCAAGTCGGTTAATCAAAATAGGTTGTTTGCAATTTATGCAAAGTGCAAAGTATGGTATTTCTCAAAGCAAGGAACTACGCACATCGGATATGTACATTGTTTACATATCATCCTCGTTTGTTTTCTATTGTGTAATCGCCGGTTGCTACAAACAATGCAGTCACGTTTTCTTCCGGAAGGGTTTTTGCCAGGATAATGCATTTTCTCCATCAGCCGAACAGGAAGGTTATTCGCATTGGATCGTGTAAAACGCAGCATTGTATTACGTTCCCAACCTGTGAGTAGGCCGTCTATGACTTGAAGACGGAAGTCAAGATTACTGACATGCTTGTTTGTTGGTATGCTGTTGAAAATTACCGTGGCATTGAGCATGGATATGTTCAACATACTGAAAAACACTCGTTTCCACCATTTCAAACTTCTGTGTGTATGTGTGTAGTACTGAAAAATTTGATTAGCGAGATCGGTTCCTCGGTAGAATTTGTTGTAGTTATCTATAGATTTGGGCTTAGCAATTTCACGAAATCCACTTTCGCTCTTCTTACACCGAATTTGTTTTGTAATTACTTGGCAATCACCTACATTTGTTAGGAGTACAACATTTTTGTTATCATGCCAAACAATGCATAACTGACCAGCCTTCTCATAAAATGTTGGGTTATCTCCCTTTTTCATTCTATTTGTCTTTGGGTGGGCTGCATTCGGTATTCCCTGTGCAGTATAACGCACTGGACCACAACATCCAAATCCTAATTGAGACAGTTTGGATACCAGAGCTGGTCTGTTAAAGTAATTATCACAATAAATTACATGTCCTTTATGTTCAAGTCCATTTAGAAGTTCAACGACGACTTCTCCTGGGATGGTTAGGTCAGAGGATGGCACTTTGAGGGGATGAATCGGCATCTACATGTACATGTAGCCTTCTTGAAGTTTTTGTCTCCTTGGCAGCAGCTCCTGTGTACAGCATCCACGAATAGGTGTAACCCGTCTCTGACTCGTTCAAAGAGAATGCCTTAATTCCCCATTTGACCGGTTTTCTGGGCATGTACTGTAGAAACCCGAGGCGTCCCTTAAATTTGAGCATACTCTCATCAGGAGATAGGTTCTGTCCAGGGTAATAGAGGCTGCGAAATTTGGGGAGGAGGACATTCAGCAAAGGCCTAACTTTCTTAAGCTTGTCACATCCAGAGGCTGGTTCAGGCAGCCGGTTGTCGGAGAGGTGAAAAAAATCGCAGAATGGAAATAAATCTATTTCTTGACATTATGGATGGATAAAATGACATCCGTAGAACTTCATATGTTGACCAGTACATACTGTACTGAGGCGACTTGTTGATGCCCATAGCAAGCAGTAGCGCTACAAATGCCATTATTTCATTCGAGTGAGTGGGGGTCCAGGAGGTTTCTGAAACAGTTTGCTCTGCGTAGCGGTTTGTTTCGTCTACAAGCAGATCCCAGACGGCACTGCAGAAGAACAACTGGAATACCTGTACTGCAGAAAGGCCTGAGAAGTCACCTGCAGGACCAGAGCTTCCGGTGAATTGCATCGGCTTCCTGTTGAGATGACTGATCTCTTTCCAACCCGATCTGAAGTCTGTTTTCTTCCATCTGGATTTGGCATTTTTCTGCGGAAGGGAAGAGACAAAATGCATGAGGGTGCTTTTCGTCTATCACACAGTATAATTTATGAAAAGTGTGCCTAAAATTGGCACTATTTCCGCTGTTTTTTGATGACCAGATTGATGACATTTTGGGGACTTTTTATAATCTCGTAATACAATAATTTTAATTTGGGGGGAAGGTCCACAGTTATCATGGCAACGGTTGTAATGTAATTAAATATCCATTTGTTTTTTAGTGTCATGCAAAAATAATGCAATTGCATATATTTCGTCTTTAATAACATGTTACACGCCGTCTTCTATATTTTGAATACATAAATGAATAACATAATCACGTGATAAATCTTTTAATCCAACATGGCCGCCAATGTTGGCCATCTTGGATTTTTAAATTGTCGGCCATTTATTTAGAGTATAGATGTTTGGTGTGGTTTTTGTTGGGGGCAATAGTTTACTCACGATCTCGTCAAACATGAAATTACGCGGAAAAGAGCATACGTAAAATAGAACTGGCATTTATCTACACTCAATTTTAAATTCGTTGCATACAGCTTAAAATGAAGCTATTCTCCAAAATCCAATTAAAAACTGATGTTAAAAGGGTAGGCCTAGTGCCTAACTAATGTTATACGGTCATGACCTACACAATATAAATACCTCATCCTGCGGATCCACGTCGCTCGAATGTCCTTTTTCGCCTTCGCTTGAGGATTCATCATCACCCTGATCATCGCTGCTTTCATCATTCTCCGTGTCGATCTCCATTTCCGAGTCACTATCATCAAATATCTCTGCCAAAATGGCAGCATTTCTATCGCTGTCCATGATTAAGTTTCGATTCGGCAGCCACTATCCCGCAGCCACTTTTTCTTTTGAATAACGCGCTGGCTGGGGGGGGGGGGCGCTAACTATGCGCGGATTAATTAAATCGTCGATAGAGGGCGACCGTCATGAAATTCGCCTAAGCATTTTGGCTGGGGACCAATAAGCTCCGCCGGTCGTAAAACAATACGTTTGCAAAGGTGCCATTTGTATCCCCTGGTCTGGAACAATGACCACAAATATGTGCCATTTGGCGCCCGCGGTATGGATAGGGTTTTAAGTTGTTTGAGGATTTATAACCTCTATGTGGGCTTTTAACTCCATCCAGTCCTCTTCCTGTGGAAGGCAGTGGAGGTATGTCCGTCGCCCTCATCACCGATGCAGGAGAATGCCTGAAATTAGGTGAATAATTCACTCTGTTGATAGACTTGATTTCAAGTCTGAGATCGCGGTTATTTTTGTCTGCATCAGCCACGCAAAACGCCGTTTACCCCTACTGGCTATCACAGCCTTAACTCGCGATCTCAGACTTGACCCTGTTGTGTTTGTGGGATATTCGTGAATTCATAGCTAAAATTTACATAATAATACGGATGCTAGAGAGATGGCCAATCAGGAGGCCACAAAAACCTTATAGGCCGCGTCTATTACTAACAGGTTACACTCGCTAAAATTGTTTCTGTAATATTCATTCGATATTAAATTTGTATAGTGCTTGGTACGTAAATAGTATTTGAAATGATAGGTACATTTAATGAGATCTTAGAGTTGTAAAAAAGCACAAAATAAAATACATAATTCCTTCTCTACAAAAAACGTCTTACCTACAGTTTAAATGGAATCGTTGAATACATCTCCTCCAACTAACTGCATGTACATGTAGAAGGTTTAGTTTGAATATTCATGTTATGGAAGGCTTTCCGACCAATCAGATTGTTCCGTCCACTTTTGGACTAATTCGCAATAGGTTGTGTACAAACCGACGAACAAAATTCCCAAGTCTGTGATCGAAGGTTAACGTCGGAGGTCAATACACAAGAGGGCGCTATTTAATGCGATACTGCAGAGCCGTATTGGCTTCAGGCAGACATAAAACCACGATCACAGACTTGGAACTAAGTCTACTCTGTTGACGGCAGCAAACGTCACCGCTCATTGAAGGCACCGATTTGAAGTTACTAAGGATGGGTGTCGTCTTTGCACAGACACCCCACGTTGTCCGAGCACTAAAAATAGTTACCAATGTTCTCTTGATGCTTTTTAGTATATGTTACCTTTCTACTTGATTCACCCTTTCTCTCAATTTGTCTCCTTTTTACAAATAATTATTATAAAGTGAGTTATCAGTAGAACGTGTTCTTCTCCTTAATACGATTTTCTTCTGTGAACACAAATCATCCATTATGTCTCCATCGTGTATTCTGTCCCCCAATACAATTAATTGTTACAAGAAATGAAATCCATAAGGAAATAAAAGAATATATCAAAACTAACAATGAAAAACAAAACAAATACAAAGCAAATATGAGCAAACACTAAATAAAATAATTACAGAAGCTACAAACAGATAAACAACTTGAACATTGATACATTATGGCCAATACCGGACACTGAAGAAATGAATGATCTCCATGAAAAACTTTTTATTATTTTTTGTTTAATGATATCCCTCATTGGCGGATCCAGGGGGGCTGAGGGGGCTGTAGCCCCCCCCCCCCCCATAAAATCGTACAAAAAAGAGACAAAAAGAGAAAGAGAGGGGAGGGGAGGGGAGAACGCACTCCCATTCCCACAGTGTGCGGGATAAACATAAGGAGCACCCTTTGTGTCGAGCTGATGCAGCCCCCCTAAAAATGTTCTGGATCCGCCCATGTCCCCTGTCATATCGTTTCCCATATCAGTCAATGATGCGTCTGGTGGACACTGCCCCAGTACACAATCCGGTCTTTTGGAACGCATCAAGTACCTATAAGTACATGGAAAGTAATGAAAGTATGTGTCTCTATTATGAAGCAGTCGATACTTAAGGCAACAATTATGTATGCTGTAATGATAATTGGCCCCACAAAGGGGTTGGGGTAGTGTGGAAGAATCACGCACGAGGTTAATACTATGAAATTAACACGAATCCATTCGACAAGCTGATAAACAAACATTGCTAACACAGTGACATTTTGCAAACTGTCACTTAAGTCATTCACTAATCAAATTGTGGTACTGCTACAACCTGTTCTTATACAGTGATAAACTTCAGCGGACGCCTCATTCTTGTCACCATGGACAGCACGCCAAAGCCATGCCAAGCACAAGACAGCTGAGGTTGACAGTTTGTGTTGTAACTTAGATTTATTCTGATTGGTTGTAACAGTTATCCGTCAGCGAAATTCGTTCGAAATTGTACATTTTCTAGTGGTATATCAGTGGTTTAAATAGACACACATTGATGCACAAGGTATAACTGTGTATAATAACAGTATACATTTCATTACTGGACATTTTATCTTTTTGAAAAAATAACAATTATTGCCTCTTTGGAATATTTAATTAATAACATGATTTGTATTGTATAAATTACATGCATTAAAAATATAAAACACAAGTTTGAGGAGATATTTAATAACATTTGTTAATTATTTAATAACATTGTTTTATTACGAGGTTGTACAAACTGTACTTAAGTACCACACAGATAACATTTTCTCTTACATGACCTAGTTAAACAAGTTTCAGAAATAAGTAACTCCAATGCTGTTTACAATAACACTTTTTTCGAATTTGACTTCACTTCCTCAACAAACAGTGTTACGCGCTTGTTCCTGGCATGTCAAACTACCGTCTAACGCAGCACATCAGACAGGGGAGTGCCTGTCGTAGTTCCTGCATGTTGGGATGCCAGCAGAATCCTTATGCGCCTTCTTCACGCGTCAGCTTCCCTGAACAAATAGAATACTTGTTCGAAGACATTTCATGATGTGCTACTGTCTGTCTTTTTTCTCCATAGCTGCGCTGAAAGCACGGCCATAATTAAATCATTTTGCAAAATGTGTTTTCGCAGAAGCATCCTATAAGATGAACAAAAACATAGATATCGCGCGAGTTCAGCTCAAGAGACACAAAACATGTAGTAAACTAACGAAATTGGAAATTTAATATCGTTATTTAACGAACACAAAGAAAATATGCAATTGTGATGTTGAAAACTGTATAAAATCACATGAAACGCGCTTAAAACGCCCTTGTAGAAACAAAAAATAAAAGCAGTTGACCAGCATTATAATACGATTAAGTCTTATTTTACATGTAGTAATCGCTGATGAACATGGGCCCACGATAAACATGGGCACACCATCAATGACCAAACTGATTTTTTTTATATTATTGGTTTTTTGTTTCACTATCGCAGCCAAAATGGTTGAATTACAGTGATAATTACAATATTATAGAGGAATTAAAATATTAAAGATTATTAAATATCAATATACAAAAACACAATACTATAACTTATTTACATTATACTTGTATTATATATGATTGTATTTAAAAAAACATCAAAGTAGGCGAAAAAATAAAAACACAAGCAGGGACATAAACAGTCTTTGAAAGGATCGACAATCGGACAAGATAAGATAAGATAAGATAAGATAAGATCAACTTTATTAAACTTCATATAGGGTAACTGAATGCTCGCATAAATAAAAAATAGACAATAAAGCACAAGTACACTCTATAAAAATACATTATATACAAATACAAAAGTACAAAAATAGAAGTATATATACAAATATAAGAAAACAAATAAAAGACATCGCACAGTGGCATAAGGTCGAAACAGGTCCAATGAAAGGTACCAAACAGGCAAGCATAATCAACGCTTAACATTTGAATTATGAAATTTCATACATTGTGGAATAAATGAGGAGGGGTGTCTATTTGTACTGGCCAACGGCAGCCTCATCCTACCACTTTGAGGGATCACCGCTCTGTCAAAAGACATGAATGAGATAATGAAGGACAATCAGACTAAAAACATGAATGAGATAATAAAGGACAATCAGACTAAAGGCATGAATGAAATAATAAAGGGGGAGAGTTGAACCATTCTACAGGATTATTTATGATAAAAAATAATTGATTATGAACGTTTCACATCAAAACTACAGCAAACTCACAGATTGCACACAGAACTACATTTACCATATTAACATGTCTACCAAAATAAAAACACCATAAACAAATACCACAGGCCATAACAAAGATCACAGGTGAAAAATGTGAATAAACTGGCAAAATGACTTTCCATGAAACAAGCTGAGAGACCAAGGGACAAATCACTTCTGCTTATTGAGAATGGTTGTCAGGTACGGGATAGGCTACATTTATATCTATTAGTTCTACATCTAATTGTAGACAATGAGTCCGAATTATCATTACTAGGATGGGGAGTTACTATATTTGTTTGAATTTAAAAGTAGAATGCCAAAATTAAGTGAAAGCTGTTCGAGTTTCTCAGTGAGAACTGGAATGTTCAGTACCTCACATATATTTGTGTACGACTGATATTGACAAAGGTCACCAGATAGGATTATACGAAATGCCTTTCTTTGCATTTTCTCCAAACACTCCCTCTGAGCTATAGACAAACCACAATATGATGCATATTTGGTCTGACATGCTGTAAATACACTGTTCTTAAATAATTAATTGGAATGTTACAACGTTTCAATTGGCGTAAAAACTAAAGTTTTTTGTTGAAAGCTTTGCACATGTAATCGACTTGAGTATCCCATTTAAGGTTCTCTTGCAGGTGGATGCCCCAAAGTTTAACACAATTAGTTTGGATTAATGATTGAATTACCAATTTGAAAACAAGGCACAACAGGTGGTAGTCTATAAAAGCAAGATATCATGACTTGACAATTTTTGAGGTTCGGTTTCATGTTACTTACATGTATGGTTCACCATTCCTTCAAACAATCGAGTTCCTGTTTCATGGAGGTCGTTTGGTCATTGTTACGGTATGTTTGAACAAAAGACATGTCATATACGTATTTGAAAACTGAGATCTCAGGGGTGCCAGAAACAAAGTCATTAATCATGGCTTAAAAAGCTACGGGGCCTAAGTTTGTGCATTGTGGAACCCCGGCAGTTTCCCAACTAGGAAAACTCCCATTGTACTGGACAGCTTGTTTTCTGTTAGATAAAACTGCAAACCCATGGGATTGAGGGACGAACTCCCAAATATGAAAACCTTTCTACCACTATGGCTAACTCTGTCAAAAGCTTTAGAAAAGTCAGTAGCTACCAAGACAGCCGAGTGTTGAGGTTTATCAGTTCCTTTCAAAATATCATCTAACAATTTTTAACTAAACAATGTGTACTAGAAAGTCCCTTAAAGGAACCAAACTGTTGTGTATCAATTCAGATCTTAATATCATCAAAAATCCAATTTACAACAAAATTGTCTAACGCTTTAGAAAACAAACATGACTGTGAGTGAGAATGGGCGTAAATTATCAATCTTAGGTGGATTAGACTTTTGGACTAGTATAACAAAGGCAGATTTCCAAATATCAGGAACAACTCCTTCTTGTAGGGAACAATTAATTATTTGGAAGAGACGGAAACACAGTTCATCAGAAAATTCCTTGATGACACGATGTGGAATACTGTCGGGGCCACCGCTCTTATTAATGTTTCATTTCTTGAGTTTCTTGAACACGTCTTGTGGAGACACTGTAGGTGGTAGAAATGCAGAAGGTAGGTATATAAGCAGGTAAAAATGTGATCAAGTTTTGGAATGTCCTGTGCCACGAATATGAATTGGCGATTTATGTTGTTCGCAATGTCCTCTGGTGATGAACTGGGTAAGGTGAAACTTTTTGTTGTTGCAGTTTTGACATGTTAGTTTCTTAATTTGTTGATGTCACTGTCGTGGGTTAAGTTTGTTCAATTTGCCAACACCGGAATCGTAAAAAAAAACAAAAAAACAGTCGAACAATTCTATTGTGTAGAAGACGCCATAATGAGAATTTGCCACCTGCAAAAGCATTTTGTCTCTTAACGATGAATGATTTTATTTCAGGAGTTATCCACGGTTTGTCGTCTCTGTGAGAGAAAGTTACTTTTGTGGGGGAAAAATTAATGGTTTTGTGCAGCACTTCGTAAAAAGTGGATGTTTTTTCTTGAGTTAATGTTGCATCTTTGACATTGTTCCAATTGTAGTTTGTGATTCAGTGACCAAAGGCTCGTTGGTCTGAATCTTGTATTGGTCGTACAACTAGTTGATGCTTGGTATTATACGTTTTACCATGGAGTCCTTCCTCCGTGGTTTTACAAGGTTTCAGGGGTAGCCACACTGCAGTATTATGGTCGCTCACACCTAGAGGCGATGATGACTGCGGTTAATGGAAGTGTTTTTTTTTCTTCAAATTTGTTAAAATCTTGTCAAGGATAGCTTGACCTCTTGTAGGGGGTTTAACTACTTGAATAAGGCCAGATAAACGACAAATAGTATCAGTGTCCACTTGTTAAAGTCACCTAGTACATCTATACCTGCATTAGGAAACTTTGTTTGCAGAAAATTCAATGATGACAATAAATGTTCAATAAACAGCCCAGTATGTGGCGAGGATGGTGGGTGGTAGACGACACAAACGATAATACTACTGACAGAACGTGGTAATCGCTGGGATCGAGCCCAAATCCATAAAACCTCAAGTTCATCTGGGATTGGTACGGTAATTCAACCAAAGTTCTAATTTGAATACCATCTCTGACGTATAGGGCTACTCCTCCTCCACGCTTGTCAGTGCTCGGTTTTTATACTCATCAAAGCGAAATTGGGGATTGAAAAAACGCTTGAGTTAATATGAGCAGGAAACAATGTTTCAGTAATTGCTGCTATGTTATCAGTGTTTAGCATAACCTCCAATTCATCTGTATGTTGCACTAATGATTTAGCATTTATCAGGAAGAACGGCGGCGTACGGTAGGGGCCTAAAATGGCGCGATTTAAAATGTCATGGATGTACAAGTAACGTTGATACAAGATAAATTAGATTTCACGACACCTTTTCGTTGAACATACAGTATCACAGCGGAGTCTCTTTGTTGCCTTTGAATAACTTGAATTTTCATTCGAATATGTCTCCCCGCTCTGCTACCTCGTTTGATTTTTGACTTGGTTAGTTTGAGAGATTTTAAAGTCTTCCACACGTCGCTAGGAACATTCGACGTTGACTCACTAATGATTTTTAATTTGAGAAGAGTGGTTGTTAAGTACTGGTATGGGTGCCGTTGCAGTTGGCGGTCGCCATCTTGGAGTGGTCCCAGGTAAATGAAAGCGTTTGTTGATGCATCGGGCGTAGTACTCCGAGTACCAGCGACGCTGTCCACGGCGAATGTAATATTGTATAGCAGTAGTACGTACAGCCGATAGAAAAACATGGTGGCTCAAACAGCTAGAATATTCTTAGGGCTACTAGCGATATGAACGTCAAATAATACAAAGAAAAAAGTCAACTGAAGAGACGAATGGACACCACGAACACAAAACTGTTACTACAAAAAAAAAAAATGTAAAAAAGAAACGAACCCATGGAATGTATAAAAACAGAAAACTTACAGGAGCGATGCAATTAAGAGAAGGTGGACGCGTTTGTCGCGTAACAGACTAGTAACACATGCCTTTGGGTACACGTGAAGAAACTTCAGTCACGATCGTTGGTTAATGCGGGATCGATGCGCGATCGATTTGCTAATATCAGATAACGAAAAGTTTGATACTACCTATAGATCTATATACAAATGGAAATACTGACATTTTTTCAATACAATCCTTGGCTTATCATGGCTGTGCCTCCATACGCAATTGTTATTTTTAAATATTGTATTACACATGCATTTGACTATGTTTGTGTGGAAATAAATGTAAGATTGAATTGAATTGAATATGAACTGTTTCGTCGATCCAATAGTTCGCTGCAGAATCTGTAAAAAAGTTTCAATCCAATCCAATGAAGCATCCGTTTAAAGCCTCGATAGCTTGACTTGACCAGAACTTGACACGGAATGTTCTCACAGATTCTATTCACATTAGGGGCTGGTAAAGTTGAATAAGCTGGTTCATGTTATGGTAAGCTGCTCAAACCTGACAATAAACTTGCTTGATATGCCTTAGTGATGTTCCCATAGCGAAGGCAGGCATCATGGTAGGTGGAGCAACTGACATTCTGGTAGCTGCAGCAATTAAAGTCATCACAAATAAACTTAGAAAGTTAAGTAAAGCACTGCTGCGCTTAGTTCTGTTAAGCATATTCGCACGGGGACATTAGGGGCGATTTATACGGCTATATGACGCCATGTAAATATAAATAAATCTAAAATCGCGGATCTTAGCTGCTTCCCGTCGCAAATTAGAGGAAGCAGCAGAAGCATTCAAGCGGGCACCAGTTTGTTGGCTCATAGACTCTAATCGTGCTAGCTACTGCTTGTGTGTACATCAACGTCTCGACAAAAGAAGGCACACCGCAAAAAAGGGCACACTTCCCAAAAAGGGGAAGTCAATTGTCGCGGAGCGGACCCTTGCGCCACTCCACTCAGACCAATATCAACAGACCACACAACACAGACGAATGAACACAGTTAAAACAGACTGGAATTATTACAAATTATACAAATTATTTAATTGCTTGGCGTAACTTGCGTAATGGCTGCCCATTAACCACCCTCTTCCAGATTTTAAATTCCAAGTTTACTTTAATACAATCAAATTTTACAAAATTATCTTTAATACAATGACAATATCTAAGCCCAATGAAGTGTTAACCCGCCGTCCAACATCTTGTATATTGAACAAAGCGTTTTGGAGATATTATTTTAAAAAAATGTCATTGGGGGCACATTACCCCCCCCCCCCCCACACACACACCGGGTTAAACGGACAAAAGAACAAATAGTATTGACCTTTTATCTACATTATATTACTGCGTATTTTGCAGTCTTGGAGGTAAATGATATTTACTGGTGCCTTTCAATACATAGAGTCCAATTCATTTCTCTTTAGGAATAAGAACTTACTTGAAATGAGTCGGTTAATAATGTTGTGATGTTTCATCACTGTGGTATTCAAACCTTTCACATTGTTATCACAACAAAGTGTGTAGATCATACAATGCATTATTGCATTATTTGTCTGAATTATCAGCTCTTGGATATCCATTACTCAAACCACATTGACTTATTCCTCATTCTGATCGAGTTTGTTTCACTTTTACAAAACAGTTACCGTCACCGTACATACAAGAATAATTAAAGTTTAAAAATGCATTTAAAGTTTAAAATACAACTGTCTACATAGATTAAAGAAATGCGAACATGCAAGGCTTATTGACACAATACGTGTGAATTTCTATTCCGTTTCAAATAATACTCCACTGTAATCTGCCGTGAATGTATGTTTCGAGGAACATCCAAACATATTATGACTAATATTAATTACAAGCTAATATAATGCAATATAAACAGTACTTTTCATTATACCTAAAATATAGTTTCCAAACAAAACAAAAAACGAATAATGTAATAATGTAAATCATTATATTTTTTTTATTTTTTTCTATTTTTGGGCACGGCTTGTATAGTCTGCTCATTTTGGATTTTATTTATGAATGCAATCAAAACGACGAATGTTTTAATTCATTAATATGTTGTACAAAACATACAAGTTCATAGAGAAAGGTACACTTCCGATTAGCAAGGCCTGTATGTACAAACTAAACCTGTTTTATTTAAGTGTGCCTAGATCTAAATCTAGTATGATCAAATAATACAGTCAATGTCATTCTCTAAGAAGAGCATTAAAATATTTAGAGGCAAAAACGCCGCACGGAAATATATTACAAATGTTAAGTAGATTTGTGGGCCAACACACTGGTTTTAGTTCATCTCGTCCATGCGGCATATTCTACAATATTTGGTTAACCCATGTGGATTATATTATGTAAAACTGCTTACATGCAATGTGCTTTCTATTTGATATGTGTGACCCGCTCTGTGAAAAAGGGTGACATGTCGCACCATGCGTTTACATGTAATGGGCGATGAAATGTTGAGAGGGTGTTTTCTTTTTCTTTTAACATCTAATTTTTGGTTATGTTTTTTTGACATCATTAGGATCTAAACATTTTTAATATGTTTATATAAACGTCAATTTCAATCAATAAAATATTAAAAATCAATGATTTTTGTGAGTACTTTGTTTCAAATAATTGTCATTTGTTTTCATTTTCCTAACACTAAATTGTGTTAATTATGCACATTAGTGATTATCACAAATGCCATATCTCTATAATGCAATATGCCACACATATATACCAAATTAAAGCTGATTATGTACTCTTTCCAGCTCCATAGAAATGTATATTTGTCAAATTTGCGTCTTGTGGCAAATTTTCACAGAGCGGGTCACATATGTACACATATGTACAAACAGAATCAGATACAAACGGTAAGGTATTCCCCCTCATGTTTTCCCCTCATTTCACCCTCACTGTGCTTTGTTTTTCTCTCCTATTGATTATTTCATTGTAATTTTTGTAGTACTGAAAATCGTTCTTGATTCTCAGCTACCCTAAAAATATTCTGGATCCGCCCATGATAGTGCAATCCAATACCCGGAGTGTTGTCGTCCAAGATGCTACATGATATCGTTAGGACAGTTAAAATTACATAGAGTCCAATTCATTTCTCTGGGTCGTACAAGGCAACCAATCAAATTCAGGAATAAGAACTTACTTGAAATGAGTCGGTTAATAATGTTGTGATGTTTCATCACTGTGGTATTCAAATCTTTCACATTGTTATCACAACAAAGTGTGTAGATCATACAATGCATTATTGCATTATTTGTCTGAATTATCAGCTCTTGGATATCCATTACTCAAACCATATTGACTTATTCCTCATTCTGATCGAGTTTGTTTCACTTTTACAAAACAGCTACCGTCACTGTACATACAAGAATAGTTAAAGTTTAAAAATGCATTTAAAGTTTAAAATACAATTGTCTACATAGATTAAAGAAATGCGAACATGCAAGGCTTATTGACACAATACGTGTGAATTTCTATTCCGTTTCAAATAATACTCCACTGTAATCTGCCGTGAATGTATGTTTCGAGGAACATCCAAACATATTATGACTAATATTAATTACAAGCTAATATAATGCAATATAAACAGTACTTTTCATTATACCTAAAATATAGTTTCCAAACAAAACAAAAAACGAATAATGTAATAATGTAAATCATTATATATTTTTTTATTTATTTCTATTTTTGGGCACGGCTTGTATAGTCTGCTCATTTTGGATTTTATTTATGAATGCAATCAAAACGACGAATGTTTTAATTCATTAATATGTTGTACAAAACATACAAGTTCATAGAGAAAGGTACACTTCCGATTAGCAAGGCCTGTATGTACAAACTAAACCTGTTTTATTTAAGTGTGCCTAGATCTAAATCTAGTATGATCAAATAATACAGTCAATGTCATTCTCTAAGAAGAGCATTAAAATATTTAGAGGCAAAAACGCCGCACGGAAATATATTACAAATGTTAAGTAGATTTGTGGGCCAACACACTGGTTTTAGTTCATCTCGTCCATGCGGCATATTCTACAATATTTGGTTAACCCATGTGGATTATATTATGTAAAACTGCTTACATGCAATGTGCTTTCTATTTGATATGTGTGACCCGCTCTGTGAAAAAGGGTGACATGTCGCACCATGCGTTTACATGTAATGGGCGATGAAATGTTGAGAGGGTGTTTTCTTTTTCTTTTAACATCTAATTTTTGGTTATGTTTTTTTGACATCATTAGGATCTAAACATTTTTAATATGTTTATATAAACGTCAATTTCAATCAATAAAATATTAAAAATCAATGATTTTTGTGAGTACTTTGTTTCAAATAATTGTCATTTGTTTTCATTTTCCTAACACTAAATTGTGTTAATTATGCACATTAGTGATTATCACAAATGCCATATCTCCATAATGCAATATGCCACACATATATACCAAATTAAAGCTGATTATGTACTCTTTCCAGCTCCATAGAAATGTATATTTGTCAAATTTGCGTCTTGTGGCAAATTTTCACAGAGCGGGTCACATATGATATGTACAAACAGAATCAGATACAAACGGTAAGGTATTCCCCTCATGTTTTCCCCTCATTTCACCCTCACTGTGCTTTGTTTTTCTCTCCCTTTGATTATTTCATTGTAATTTTTGTAGTACTGAAAATCGTTCTTAATACTCAGCCCCCCCTAAAAATATTCTGGATCTGCCCATGATAGTGCAATCCAATACCCGGAGTGTTGTCGTCCAAGATGCTACACAATATCGTTAGGACAGTTAAAATTATTTCTGAACTGAATTGATGTCTTTATAAGATACGTATTGAACATAGAATGCATACGAACTTCGTGTTTGCCAATATAAGGTGTTTGCTATGTTCTCGTCAACACAAATAATGTTACCAATGTTGTAGAATCATTTTAACAATCACACATAAATATGTTTTGCTTGTACATCTCGGAATTCTGTTAAAAGATACAACGACGGTTTTATATAAATTGGGATAAAACCTTGTTGCACTTAATCGACAATTATATTTTCTGATCCGATAACTTATATTATCGATATTTCACAATAAAAAACAAACAAACAAAAAATTGCATCCGATGCCAGATGAGGATACAGGGGTAGAGGAAAAGGGGGTCATGCCCCACCCCTAACAAAATCTGCATCAAACAATAAATTAATCTTAAAAACGGTAATTAAAGAGTGCCTAAATCCAAACATTTTAGAGGCCCTTACAGAGGGTCCGACAACCAGATGCCCGCCCCCCCCCCCCCCAACCACCGCCACCGCCATGAATGGCTTCGGGCTTTGCGCTCGCAAGTCCAACCACTCCAGCATTTAGCCCCACAACGTTGGGTCTAGATCCGCCCTTGTCCGGTGCTTACCTGTTTCCTGACCCTACGTGGGGCTAGTTGAAAGAACAGCATGCTGGTAACCCTTCGGTTTAATTGCTGAACAAGATCAGTACGTTCAACCTTCTCAAGGTTTGCAGCAAGAGACTTGAATGCAGTATATCCAAAGCCTCCCATTCTTTGCATCCACTTCATCAGCATACAGAATATCTGATTATTCACGTTTCCTTTATTATCTTCTTTTAATGCGTTCAAGTTACCATCCAGTATACCTAGGTATGTAGCCAACTCCTCCCACCGTGCTCCTAGCTTATCAGCAAGTTCTCGAAAGCAGATCTCAACAGCAATGCCAGTCTGAATGGAAAATATGAAGTGGTACATTATTAATTCAACATGATAAAACATGTTTAACTTTACATTTTTTGGGTTTTTGTTTTCACAAACAACAAACAGAAATACAGCCAATTCAAGGGACTTTCGTAAACTTAAATATCACATGGCAATAGCAGTGAACAAGGTGTACGGGGTAGCGGGCACGCCAAATGGCATTTAGGAAAAGTAACAAAGTTTGAGGGTGACCATTCGAAGCGTTTAGTGATACAAGTCTTTGGTATATAGTACATAATATACTTACCAATGGGTTACCGTAAAGATAATATGGTGGCTGTGGCCAACATTGTGTTATTTCAGCGTCTGGATCATTTTCTCCTCGTTTATCCAATTTCGAATCTTAAAAGAAAATGACAATAAACAAATGGTGTTCAAAAATACCACCGATATATATACATTATACAACACTCGTAAGTACACGCAAGCTTCAAATCGGTAGATTTTTAACAATATTTGTTTAAACCCTCTCACAATAGAAAACAAGCTTGATTTTCATTTATATTTATTTGTTACATCACCCGACACAATTTATAAGAATTCAAAGGGCATTACTCAAATTACCATAAACTGACATGATTGTCATATTTTAACCCTTTCATTACCGATTTGTTTCAAAAGGATGTCCCACTGGTTACCGAACTGTTTCCCAATCATGCATGAATTCACACATTATTGCATAACAGTATGCAACATTTACAACCATTAATAGCATGGGTATGGACTGCGAAGAAGGGAAAAAATAAAGCTATATCAAAAGCTGGTCATGATACTCCCAATTAAGTGCTGTGTGTGTGGTGGCCTTGGTCGACTAAAGTCGCCAATGGTAAGCAACAGGGGGTATGTGTGTTGTCGACTAAAGTCACCAATGGCAGTGAAAGGGTTAAATATTTTGGCAGTTATTATATAGAAGAAATATTCTCACCATTAAAATGTTCATACAGCACTGCTAAATCGTTGTACAATTAGTTATAAATCACTATGTGTCGTAGGCGAATATCGTTAGCTTCTAATGTACATGTATAATTTATCCGAAATGGTATGTCCTCATAAGAACGTGTAAGGATTCATATTGACCCAAATGGATAGGGCCAATAATGTGAAACGATACGAGTATCATTTCGTGATATATAATGCGTTATGTAAGACTCCAATATTATTATCATTACAGCCTATTGCTGGACTTTTATTATTGATGTAAAATAAAATTAGTTGCCAAACGGATTTCCATTTGTTATTGCCCTCAAATAAATTATATCCGTCCAGTTTTAGAAAAACATCAACAAATGTAATCTTGCTTAAATGGTGGATGACATATCGCATATGTAACCCCTTACACTCTAGTGGCTATTGGCCTTGTTTAGGGTGACTGACAGTAAATTAAAAAAATAATAATAATAATAAATAATGTTATAATGACTTCTAATCAGTTAAAGTCCTCATACTCGTGCTTGTACTCATGAAAAATACTGTACTATTTAGTTTGCTTCTAATGCTCAACACTCTAATAAACTTATGATTTTACCTTTGGTGTTATTGTCTAGCAAATAATTAGTTGCCTTCGAATCCTTCAAGGTCTCTTTTACTGTATGTCCCTTATCCTGTATGGCAAATTTTAAAACATTGTTATGTTTTAAGACAATCGTTTAACAAGCCTTTAACACAATTTAATTTTAAAGTTTAACTGTACTTAAATCAAATGGTTATGGTATTTGTATTGCACATTAATAAGAAAATAACAATTATTTTTTCTTGTTGATGAAAATTAATTAGCATGGCCTAAAATATGACAAAAATAGTTACAAAAATATCAGACAGTTCAACATTAATCGGACTAAGGCTAAGGGAGACTTGAATAGATGAAATGATTGTGTTGCCCGCCCAAGCCCCTCCCCTCATCAAATGATTTTTGGGATGTTGTTCTTGTTCACGTCCTCAAATGTCTCTAGTCTACCACAAAGATAATGTCATGACTATGGCCCTGCATGTGAATTATGATGAAAACTCAAGAGATTATATAAAACTATGTCGTTTACATCGTGTAAAGGTTCTGCTATAGTACTACTTTATTATGTATTATAAAACTACTTTATGTGTGGCGCAGAGATATTATCAATGTCAATTAGGGACCCCAGACTACATAAACGAGGGCGCGGTCTTTGAACAGTTGTAGCTGTCGGGCTGACTTAGTGTATGTGTTCGTTACTTAGTACATACAGAATGTGTTATTATTTTCTTATTTTGTGTCACACTTAATTCCCGGTTGGCTAATTTCGACCATAACAATAATTTAGACCACAATAAAAGCCTTTATAAATAAAATAATAGGCTACGTTTTAAAAAAGTAAAAGTGAAAATTTTCTTATGTTCGGCTATAATTTATTGTTCGACTTAAATCTAAACACCGATCGTCTCAACATTGTTTAAGCTAAACCTAAATAATGTTTTTTGATATTCTAACAGTTCTTTTGAATTTTTTTTTTTTTTACAATATGTGGACCAAGAAAAGGTGCCTGAAATGGAATCACAGTTCACTGAGGTCGATATGTGTAGGTAAGAGCAGTACCCCGGTATGTTACTGGACGTTAATGGATGATAAAGACAGATCGGACGTGACCAATTGAATGTCTGTATTTCAGTGGAAAATGCTGATAATGTATAAATTTTAACACGTATTTTGGGGGATTTATTGTCAATCAATTATAATCAATAAACTGGGTGAGATGGAATCAAGTCACCTACCCCCATCCTATGGTAAATTCTCAAGCAATGAACACAAGTAAAGAAGTAAAAATATCAATCAAATCTACATGCACATTTCAAACCTATTAAATACAAAACAATCAGGAAAATGGAAGAAATACTTTTACTGAGGAAAGATTAGCAAAGACTAGAGAAAAGGAAACATACCGTTATAGGAGGTTGAGACTGCTGTACTCTGGTATCCTCTTCTACAGACTTCTGTTCTTTATTCTCATTCATAACGTTCATATCTACACATTAGAAAGTAGGTATATGTTAAAACAATACTAATATAAAAGGAAACGTGTCCAAGCCCCTGTTGATATAACTGTGGCTTGCTGCTGTTGACCAATCTACAATATTCTAGAACCACACGTCACAAAATTACATTAAAGACAATTACATTCGTGGCGGTTCTATTATAGGAATTAGAAAGCAAATCATACTTTTCGAAAGCTATGGCACTTACCTGATACATTTATCATCCTGACAGCTTCTTCGATATTTAGGTGACGTAACACTTGTTTCAGATACTGCACAGCCTCCTCCTTAGGTATGTGATGTTGTACACACTTCGCGAAGTAGATTTTCAGTATCTCCTTGTTCGTGACTGTCGCAGATATATAACCCCTACCGGAGAGGTAGTCAGTGAGTAGTTCTTTATCACTTTTACGCGCGTCCAGTAATTTGCAAACAGTACTAACTATTTCCTCTGTTAAACCACCATAATCTCCGAACTCTTGCCGTGGTCTTCCTGTAAGGGCCTTCACTATTTCTCTCTACATTGTGAGATAATAAATGTGGGGGTACCGTTGAAATTTTGTAAAGGTAAGTTAAAAGACTGGTAATAATAAAATAACAAAATGCTCAAATTTTAAGTATAAAGCTCACGATGGTATTAATCTTCCCTAGAAATAATTGGGTGTTGTAAGTAAAGTTTCCTGTAGAAGACTTAATACACCAAATATTAATGCACTTTAGGTACTACTATTTTCTCGTAAACATTGCATTTCACTTAATGGTTGTATAACGTATAACTCGATTAAAAGGGATTGCAACAGATTCAAAGAGAGTAAGTGTACACATAAAGTCATGGTTTTATTTTATTTAGTTTGTTTACATATTGATTGATTGATTGATTGATTGATTGATTGATTGATCGATCGATCGATCGATTTGTGTATGTTTTTTATGTTTCGTGATGCCCTGACAAAATATGACACCTAACATAAATGATGCAATGTGAACAAAACTGTCAATAAGTCAATGAGTGAAGGGCATTGTTATCCATGTAAATTCCCACAGTGTAAACACTGCCTCTATCTATTTCCTGCATTGTTTCCATAGTCTTTATATGATGTATTACATGCAAGTTTTACTCGAATTTTGGCCTATGAGTAATTGAGTAATAATATTTACATTTGTCACATGTTCAGAAAAAAATAATAAATTAATGACGTTAATAAACGTTTTTGCTCATGCTTTCCATATATAAACCAAGAAGTTATAATTATCAACTAATAAGGCCAAACAAAGTCTCTGGTTTCTGATCATAGATTGGCTTCAATAACGGTGCGGTGACGTACAAATTGGGCATAAGCGGATGAATTCAAATCGATCCAGCAATTTTGCCAACAAATGGACTAAAATTTCGCACGCAAAACCAGAAATTGGAAACTATTTTTATTGAGCTTAATTTATGGTTACTTGACTTTTGCTTGTCTTCTATCAAAATATAATAATACCCATATTGTACTTACTTTGACAGCTGACATTGGCATATGCAGAGAACTTTCACCCCGTCCATCGATTTTGGTTTCAGTAAATGTCTCCTCCGTTTCTCTCTACATTGTAAAATAACAAACGTGGGGGTACCGTTGAAACTTTTTGTAAAAATTGAAAAGACTGGTAACAATAAAATTACCAAATGGTCGAATTTTAATGTAAAACTTATTTAGCTTAATTTATGTTTTCTTGACTTTTGCTTGTCCTTCTCAAAATATACTAATACCCATATGATTACCCATATGATATACTAATACCCATATGATTATACTTACGTTGACAGCTACCATTGGCATATGCAGAGAACATGCCCTATTGAAAGTCTGCTCTGAACGTGACGATAGTGTCCCTTTAAGCAAATAAAGCTATATCCAGCGCGAGAATTATTAAAATGCATCTTCCACACGCGCAAGATTTGAGACTTGGCATATTGTGCTAGTGACGCTTTTTGCCATTATTTTATGGATTTATAGTTATTTTTATATTTCTTTTTGCTTGGGAAGAGGTCAAAAGATATTTTATTTACTTCACTCGAAGCAGTAGCTATTAAATCCAAAGACGTAAGTTTTTCAGTTAATTCTCATTTGAGGGCGTGAACAAGAACAACATCCCAAAAATCACTCTGGAATTTCCAGAATTTATTGTTGTCAACAACAATGATCAGCCTTTTTATAAACAATCTGTAATTTGGTTAAATTAACTATTTGTAAAGCTTGTCTTCAAAACAATGTGTAATACAATATACAACTTATAAGCTGAAATACACAAGGACTAAGTCAATCATGCAGTTGCTATGATAATCCTAATTTGTCACACACTAATTTGTTTGGTTACGACGTATAACGTTGACTGCTAAGAGCCTATTTTCTTTGATAAATAATTTAAGCAATTTAATGAAAATCAGCTCAATATGCCAAAAGAAAAGCCCTTCCGCATACCATTGGGACTAAATCAAAAACTGTTCTAGTGATGTAACCATTAACCTACCAAAGAAAAAATAGTTAATGGACATATGTGTCGCTAGTCTTGGTTCAAACCTGTGTTTGTATATTTTTGATACACGATCCGACGACGCTACACGAACGCTACAATTACAAACAACTACCACACACAAACCATAGAGAAGTCCGTCTCTATGATCAAACACAGTCTTGGGAACTTCTTATCTGTGTCCTTTCTCTACGGGGGAAACCACTACGCATGAGTCAATTTGAAATGCTAGCGCGGCCCACATTTTGGTGCGCACGCGGATAAACAACAACAGACTGTCATGTTCACTGATTTACAACTTCACGGGGGAGACTATACCAAGTTCCCAAAACTGTGATGGCAGTTCGTGTGCGGTAGCGGTTCATGTACCGCCATCGTGCAGCGTGCGGCGATGGATCGTGTATCAAAAACGTACAAACGCAGTGTTGAATCAAGACTAATGTGTCGCTGAAGAATTCGAGAAAGGCATCTCTCATAGTGTAAGATTACTGAGTTATTGTATTAAATTATAAATCCAACTTTTACATTATGACATCTGGCGTGGCACGATTCGTTTCCTGTTGCACCACTTTCCACGACATTGTTGTTTGGACAGTGTATCTATGATGGAAAAGGTTTACTTTAAATAAATTTCACTTATTATTCTCATGTACATATGAATTTGTTTGTTTTATTTATGTTGTTTTAGTTATCTTTTATTATTGTTTTTCATTGATATTGTCTTCATTGATGTCTATAATGAACCTCTACTTACTTGTTTTGGCTTGACTGACAGCTGGACTGTATCTCCACACCATTCACTTTCTGCTTCAGAGCTCAGCTGACAGCAATGGGCATGACTGTATGGAATATCATCTGTCACAGGTTTGCTTGCCTCGATGGATTGCTGTTTTGTCAGTTCAAATGTTACCGAACTCTGGGAAAACCTCCATATATTCTTTCTGAGAATGAGTTGTTTCTGAAAAATAATAAAAAATAAATAAATACCAATTAGATTACAATATTGAAGATACTTTTGAATAGTACATGTACTATTGTAGCATTGATATGTGTACATTTCCAGCATTTATTTTAAAATAAACCCCTCTAAAAATAATATTGTTGTTGTTAGAAGGTGGCTTACGTATTTTAGCTTTTTTGTGTTTGTCAAGTTATTATTAGTGAATAACAGCAAGTTGAAGTACCGGTAGTGACTGAGTTTTAACAAAATCAGCGATTTGTTGTAATTGTTGCATTAAAGGACAATAAAGAAACAAAGATTTGTATAACCAGCTGCCATTATGACATGGGAACATAACGTCATCCGTTTGATCTTGGTGATGAATATTTCTTTCTCAAGGAATACTTTACACTAAATTTAGAATACCAATGTTGCACTTTCCCTTAGATTACCTATTTAAACGTGCAGGCTTGATTTTTTAGCAAAACAAAAACAAAAACAGATATTGCAAACATAAAACACATTTATACCCATGACCACAAACAAAATACTCATCCCATACATATACAAAGTTGTGTAAATGTTGTGATGGATAAATTTATTTACCTCTGAAGTGTTTGGCTGCATTCCCCAACCCTCCATGATATTCGAAATCTCAACGGACATGTCTCCTTGATCGCGGGAAATTACCAAGTCTTTGAAAGCATCCAAAATCTCTGACTTCAATCGCTCTTCCATATCCAATACCTTCTGCACGGCAGAATGAAAAAAAAAAAAGTTAAATTACTTCATCACTGATAAAAAAGCTTTTTTTTTTAAATTTAACATGTCAATCAGGACAATCTGTTGCATGGTATTTTTTCAGAGAAGTCCAATAAACATACACGGTTTACAAAGAATGTGTATGGCGCAAAGATATTAGACTCCCGATCAAGTACTTGCTAAGATTCACATGACAAAAGTGTTTCATGTCTGGTCAATTCAAATTCAAACATGGACTGGTTTGTACCAGAGTAACATATATAATTTAAATGAAGCTTGCGAGAAGGATTATTATTTGACAATAACCATCATGTTGGGTTCAGTTTAAAGGTTTAAAACATCGGTAAAAAAATAAACATAACATGCTTCCTGTGACTCGTTTTACATTTGCATTAGAAGTCACATTTACCAAGCATGTTGTTTATCATAATTACCTGCATAGATACTGCGTCATTTTTCCAAATGTAAATCCGGAACGTATACCATCCTTGGGTTGATTTGAAGATATCTCCAAAAGCACCAACTTGAACTCTTTTACCGCTGTGTCGGCCGATTAATGAAAACCTAGTGAAGTGATTAACCAGGAAGACTGCCTTATCTCCCTTTGAAGACACTAATTTGCCACCGGTGCTGCTATCAAGGACTTTCCAGGTTTGTGAATCATCATCATCAGTGCACATCCGAGCACTAAGATCCCATTCAGATGTATCATTGGCATGATGAGGAAAGGACAAAACCACACTGTCCAAAAACGAGAGACCTGGAGGACCACACTGGATCACTGGTGACAATATATCCTCTTCACTATCGCCCAAATCAACAGGTGGGACATCAGGGTCGACATATATGTATACCTGTTTTAGCTGACCCTCAGGTATTGCGCCACGTGGAATGTATAAATGGACATCATATCGATCAAGTGACAAATATCCACCTTTGTTGGTGAAAAAGCCGACGGCGATATACGGTAACTGGAAGAATATTTCAGCTTTCTCGTTTTCATTGAAGTTCGCCGTCTGTTTGTTGTATTCGTTCAGTATCTCCTGCAGGTGCGAAGGCTTGTCTGGAATAGTAAAATAACGACATTGTGTGAATTAACATGTTTTCCTGAAGCATGCGATATATTGTAACTGAAAAGAAGGGCAATGTTTTGAGAACGTGTTCTTAAATTAGCTCACACTATTCGGAACACCCCTAAAACCAGTCTGGTTTTTTTTAGGGGAGTGGTCCAGCACCCCCACTTAGTATCTACTACTTGTTTATTTTTATCAATTTATTTATTGTTTGGTAGGTGTCAGAAATACATGAGCGAGATTTAAACATCCAGCTTACGGTTCTGGCGTTCTACAAGATGAACTGTGAGGATGAGGATGCTGCTTTTGAAAATTCACAAATGAGGAAAACTTATAAAAAAAATTCATATAATGGGTATGAACGTTTCCCCGATATGTGAGGCCTTTCTTAGCTAACATACTTTGTATAATGGGAAGTTGGGTACCCGCGTATACATGTATTACGTATTTCACTGTTAACAAAACGCCAACCGATGACCAGAAACTGGAGACGTGTTTTGGCCTTATCTGAGCTGAGTAAACTACGACAAACCTTGCGAGGTATTTTCATCAAGCGAAGTTCCCAATGGTTCCATTGTTGTGGTAGGAGACGACAAGAGATGATGATCACTGATAACCCGTGGCAATGAACTAGTTGGCAAATCGCATTGAGATTTCCCTGCAGCTGCTACGCTGTCTACATCTCGATCCATGTCACTACAAGACGGACCTTGTCTTTTTGCGGTAACATCATATATAGCCTATACAAAAAATGAGCGATTGAAATTACTGAAATGAACTGCCATTGTAAGTTATCGAAGGTAAATTTGTCCAAAATAGTATTTGTACCTGTATAAACACATCGCCTGCAATGCACCTTATTTGAATATCAAAATTTGAATTGTGGATAGTGTAATAGTCCAGTTCCTGCATGAGAGAGCAGTGGGAACAAGGAAATTCAATACTGCTCAAAACTCCTGTGACTGAAGTCGGATCAACACCCATTCAGTATAAGTCACGGTTGGCCATAATGCATCTCAATTTCAACGCGTAAAATACCATACCATTCATCCACGCGATAAACATCTGATTTAACCACGTTGGTGCAAGAAAACAAGTTGGCAAATTCAGCTGAAAAAAGTTGCAGTACAATACAAAAGTTGCTTCAATGGCATGTTACACATTTTCTGTAAGAACTTATGCATCAATAATTTTTATAATTCATGCAATACTTGTTGAGATATTCTTTATAAAAAATATTAGGGGGAACTTAGAAGTTGTGTGTATGTATGTATGTATATGTAAACTAGAGGGTATTAAACATCAAATACCCAATTCTGCCCTCCTTGTCACTCTGGATGTTTCCTCCTTATATACAAACATCCCCCACGACGAAGGCATAAGTGCATGTGCCAACGCTCTCAGATCCAACAACCAAACCAAACCTTCAGTGAGACACCTCACAGATCTTATCCGACATATACTGACCAAAAACAATTTCACGTTCCTAGACAGAAACTTTCTCCACGTTCACGGTACAGCGATGGGCACTAAGATGGCACCATCATACGCTAATCTGTTTATGTCTGACCTTGAAGACAGATTGCTATCTTCTACCCCCCACCGTCCTCTAGTATGGTGGAGATTTATTGACGATATATTCTGCATTTGGTGTGGTGGCCAAGATAGCCTAGGTGAATTCATCAACTACATTAATTCATTCCACGCCACCATCAAGTTCACTGCTAACTACTCTACCAATAGCGTGAACTTCCTAGACGTCACCATCAACAAATCCCCCATGGCATCTCGACTGATGTCTAATGTAAACCCACTGACACTCATCAATACCTCCTTTCTGACAGCTGCCACCCCAAGCACTGCAAAGAGGCCATCGCCTACAGTCAAGCGCTCCGTATAAGACGTATCTGTTCCACCGATACCTTATACAGGAAACGGTCGTCTGAACTGAGGCAACACCTTGTATCCCGGGGTCATAGCAAACGCAGGGTCCAACTTGCCATCAACAGGGCCCTCTGTACCCCCCCGTAGCACCCTCTTGGCTACCCAGGGTAACAAGAAAACCCTCCCTAACAGAGTCGCCCTGGTCACGACTTATCACCCCAGATTACCCAGACTTTCATCTATTGTAAATGATAACATGACTATTTTACACTCCTCCGACAGGTTACGCTCAGCCATCCCTGAGCCCCCTTTGATTGCTTTCCGTCGCCCCCGTAACCTCGGTGATATATTGGTTCGGGCTAGGCTCCCTAGCACTAACAGTGACCTTAACATCACTGATCATGAATCACCACAGGGGTGCTCTAAGTGTAACCGCTCGAGATGCAAAACCTGTTTGTATCTCAAACCTGCTCAGAAGGTGAAAAGCCACAGTACTGGTCTCACCTACACAATCAGAACTAAATCCCAGTGTGACACACCCAAGGTTATAATGTAATCTCATGTAAAGATGTGGTATACAATATATAGGGAGACAAAGACCAAATTGTGTCTCCGCTTTTGCCAACCATGTTTCTCTGTGAAAACTAAAAAACCCTACCCTGTGGCTATCCATTTTAACAGCCCTAATCATAGCATTAATGATGTTGAACTCATTGTAATTGAAGCCTGGACTAGCAATGATACACATCGCAAACTTAGGGAGTCACACTGGATACATCAACTGAAAACACTTCAACCCTTTGGCCTCAATATCAACACAGGTGTCAAATAACCCAGCTACCTTTACCTTTTTCCAGGCATTTGTTGTAACCTTATATTCTTTCAGGATTTTGTCCTAACCTGTTCTATTTTCAAGTAGTTATCTTAACCTGTTCCTTTTTCAGGTATTTGATTTCACCTGTTTTACAGCTATTTGTTTTAACCTGTTCTTTTTTCAGGTATTTGCTTTAACCTGCTCTCTTTTCAGGTATTTGTTTCAACTTGTACTCCTTTCGGGCATCTGTTTTAACCTGTTTTCTTTTCAAGTATTTGTTTTAACCTGTTACTTTTCAGGTCTATGTCCTAACCTGTCCTATCTTCAGGTATTTGCTTTAACCTGTTGCTTTATCTTATCTTGTATATTTTTACATTTTTTCCAACTGTCTCTCATACTCATAGGACTATTTTAATTTAGCTATTTACATCCACACACCAACTCCTCAATTTGTAAGGCTTAAAAAAACACTTTTGTTGTCGTATCCCTTTGTGTATTGTCCCATGTTTATGCCAGCTTTACTAAAGCTGCCACCCCCTACCTATTGTGTGGCTCAATAATCCCTCATTTACCTAAGCTTCACCATAAGCGCCACATCTACTTATTGTGTGGCTCAATAATCCCCTTTGTTCACTTCTGATAGTACTATTGGCTTTTCTAGACTGATGCTTATCTTTTGGTCTATTTTCCCGCCTTTTTGGATCCCGCCCCATGATCCTTTGCTTTCCCTTATAAATGGATGAGTTTTTATGTTGTACTTTGTCAAAGCCTCTGATGAAGGTCGGATTGGATCGAAGCTGAGCCACCCTCCCGTTTAATATATATATATATATATATATATATATATATATATTAAATCGAGAGGTGGCCTTAGCTGATCCAATCCGGACCTTCATCAGAGGCTTTGACAAAGTACAACATAAAAACTCATCCATTTATAGGAAAAGGGAAAGCAAAGGATCATGGGCGATCCAAAAGGCGGGAAAATAGTGACCAATTAAAGATAAGCATCAGTCGAGAAAAGCCAATAGGAGTATCAGAAGTGAACAAAGGGGGATTATTGAGCCACGCAATAAGTGGATGTGGCAGCTTATGGTGAAGCTACGGTGAAAGAGGGATTATTGAGCCACAATAGGTAGAGGTGGCAGCTTGTAGTGAAGCTGGCATAAACATAGGACAATACACAAAGGGATACGACAAAAAAAAAAGGGGGGGGGGTTTGAGCCTTACAAATTGAGGAGTTGATGTGTGGGTGTAAATAGCTCAATTAAAATAGTTCTATGAGTGACAGTTTGAAAAAATCTAAACGTATACAAGATAAGATAAGGCAACAGGTTAAAGCAAATACCTAGAAATAGAATTAAAACAAGTACCTGAAAAATGAAAGGTTACAACAAATACCTGGAAATAGAACAGGTTGGGATAAAGACCTGAAAAGTAACAGGTTAAAACAAATACCTGAAAATAGAATAAAGATTAAAACAAATACCTGAAAAATTAAAGGTTACAACAAATATCTGGAAATAGGTAAAGGTAAATGGGTTATTTGATACCTGTGTTGATATTGAGGCCATAGGGTTGCAGTGTTTTCAGTTGATGTATCCAGTGTGACTCCCTAAGTTTGCGATGTGTATCATTGCTAGTGCAGGCTTCAATTACAATGAGTTCAACATCATTAATGCTATGATTAGGGCTGTTAAAATGGATAGCCACAGGGTAGGGTTTTTTAGTTTTCACCGAGGAAACATGGTTGGCAAAGCGGAGACACAATTTGGTCTTTGTCTCCCCTACATATTGTATACCACATCTTTTACATGAGATTACATATATAACATTAGGTGTTATATATTCTCCTGAGGACGATCAGAGCATACTGATCGAAACGTCGAGTTGTACCCCCAGTTCTTTTCAGAACTAATTACTACTCAATTGAGATTCCACATGGTGTCACCGCAATTAGTCTTACTTAACATTAGGTGTGTCACACTGGGATTTAGTTCTGATTGTGTAGGTGAGACCAGTACTGTGGCTTTTCACCTTCTGAGCAGGTTTGAGATACAAACAGGTTTTGCATCTCGAGCGGTTACACTTGGAGCACCCCTGTGGTGATTCATGATCAGTGACGTTAAGGTCACTGTTGGTGCTAGGGAGCCTAGCCCGAACCAATATATCGCCGAGGTTACGGGGGCGACGGAAAGCAATCAAAGGGGGCTCAGGGATGGCTGAGCGTAACCTGTCGGAGGAGTGTAAAATAGTCATGTTATCATTTACGATAGATGAAAGTCTGGGTAATCTGGGGTGATAAGTCGTGACCAGGGGACTCTGTTAGGAAGGGTTTTCTTGTTACCCTGGTAGCCAAGAGGGTGCTACGGGGGGCCAGAGGCCCTGTTGATGGCTAGTTGACCCTGCGTTTGCTATGACCCCGGATACAAGGTGTTGCCTCAGTTCAGACGACCGTTTCTGTATAAGGTATCGGTGGAACAGATACGTCTTATACGGAGTGCTTGACTGTAGGCGATGGCCTCTTTGCAGTGCTTGGGGTGGCAGCTGTCGGAAAGCAGGTATTGATGAGTGTCAGTGGGTTTACAATAGACATCAGTCGAGATGCCATGGGGGGATTTGTTGATGGTGACGTCTAGGAAGTTCACGCTATTGGGAGAGTAGTTAGCAGTGAACTTGATGGTGGCATGGAATGAATTAATGTAGTTGATGAATTCATCTAGGCTATCTTGGCCACCACACCAAATGCAGAATATATCGTCAATAAATCTCCACCATACTAGAGGACGGTGGGGGGCAGAAGATAGCAATCTGTCTTCAAGGTCAGACATAAACAGATTAGCGTATGATGGTGCCATCTTAGTGCCCATCGCTGTACCTTGAACCTGGAGAAAGTTTCTGTCTAGGAACGTGAATTTTTTTTTGGTCAGTATGTGTCGGATAAGATCAGTGAGGTGTCTCACTGAAGGTTTGGTTTGGTTGTTGGATCTGAGAGCATTGGCACATGCATTTATGCCTTCGCCATGGGGGATGTTTGTATATAAGGAGGAAACATCCAGAGTGACAAGGAGGGCAGAATTGGGTATTTGATGTTTAATACCCTCTAGTTTACGGAGGAAGTCCGTAGTGTCCTGTATGAATGAAGGGATATGAGAGACCAGAGGGTTGAGGTAACTGTCAACGAACTCAGAGATACGTTCTGTTGGGCTACCATTACCTGACACAATGTATATGTATGTGTATGTGTATGTGTATGTGTATGTGTATGTGTATGTGTATGTGTATGTGTATGTGTATGTGTATGTGTATATATATATATATATATATATATATATATATATATATATATATATATATATATATATATTCTTTTTTTTCTGAAGTGTTAGTCTATCAAGCTGGCTACCGTTACGCCACCTTCCATATCTCAATATTGTGTCATTTGAGCACACACTTCTTGTATGATATCTTTTCTCTGAAGTGATGGTCTATCAAGTACTTCCAGTAAGTTGGCTACTGTTACGCCACCTTTCATTGTCCATTCATGTAGGAGAGACTCAGTCGGGTTTGACACGTACCTTCTCGCTATCCAAATTGGCCACGGATTCCACATCTTTGCCCAGCTCACCTGCAATAAAAGGGCAAGATCAATTTAAAACTAGGGGTATTGAGTTTGTTAAAAACTCAGGGTGTTCGAGTGTGCATCATATGTGATGACGTAATCACCTAAAATTGTTAAAAGACAAGAGTTACTTCAGGACATATGAGTTTTCATAATATATAATTAAAATGACATATAATGTGCTATACTGAATACATTAACTTTCGGTTCAGTCATCCCATATAATTTTAAATTCTTCCAACCGTAAGTTCCGGTTCAATTATGTGACGTCATTCATACTTCACAAAATTTTTCCTTATAATATGGGTGTCAATTGTGCCAAATTTGGTAAAATTCTGTCTAATATTTTCTTAAGATAGCAAAAAGTGATTTTTTAAAACCTGCCGTTAGAGGGCGCTGTTAAGAGCGATGACGTCACCAAACATGTTTTTGAAATAAGCAGATCCCACGTAACATATATACCCAAAATGTTATTTCGAATACTCTTTCACATTTGCGTCACCTTCCGTATCTTGTGTCATTTGAGCACACACTTCTTGTATGATATCTTTTCTCTGAAGTGATGGTCTATCAAGTACTTCCAGTAAGCTGGCTACTGTTACGCCACCTTTCATTGTCCATTCATGTAGGAGAGATTCAGTCGGGTTTGACACCTTCTCGCTATCCAAATTGGCCACGGATTCCACATCTTTGCCCAGCTCACCTGCAATAAAAGGGCAAGATCAATTTAAAACTAGAGGTATTGAGTTTGTTAAAAACCAACTCAGGGTGTTCGAGTGTGCATCATATGTGATGACGTAATCACCTAAAATTGTTAAAAGACAAGAGTTACTTCAGGACATATGAGTTTTCATAATATATAATTAAAATGACATATAATGTGCTATACTTTCGGTTCAGTCATCCCATATAATTTTAAATTCTTCCAACCGTAAGTTCCGGTTCAATCATGTGACGTCATTCATACTTCACAAATTTTTCCTTATAATATGGGTGTCAATTGTGCCAAATTTGGTAAAATTCTGTCTAATATTTTGTTAAGATAGCAAAAAGTGATTTTTTTAAACCTGCCGTTAGAGGGCGCTGTTAAGAGCGATGACGTCACCAAACATGTGTTTCAAATAAGCAGATCCCACGTAACATATATACCCAAAATGTTATTTCGAATACTCTTTCACATTTGCGTCAATTTATAAAGAACTTGAACTTCTAGTTTGGACCGGAAGTAAGGGTCAATAGGGTCATGTCTTTGTATCAAATGTCCAGTCCTCCATGTTCTGTATGATTATGAAGGAATCAAGAAATTATCTATTGGGGTTCACGAGTTATACATTATATTGTTTTAATTATAATTAATTACGTAATAATTCATTAGATGATCTCAACATGACGTCACAACGTTACCTGGAACTATATGTTAAGGTCTAACTATTTGTTAAGTTTTAAAGTTCTTTGAACTCCGCAACTATGTTTTGGCTGTACAAATACATTTACAGAATAGTGATTCAGAATATTTCTTTACTTAAACTTCCGCTTTCGAACGGAAGAAAAGGTCAGGTTTTAATTAATTTATTTATTTTTGCTGTTTTAGATATCAAAGACTAAAAATCGTCTGCTCAGAGCACTAAGGACTTATAGACACTAGATGACAATTTTATTTGTTAATGACAAAAGGTCTTATAAGATTAATCAAGTGTAATTACCTAATTAAGTACAAGATAATGGGTCTTGAATGCTAAATATAAATTGTAAGTACTACCATTGTTAAATAAAATATAAATCCAAATAATTAAGTTTTCTTAACATAATGGAATTGCAGGTAATTTATATGCATTATAAGTCCTTTTTGCTCACACTTTGCATGTATAGATTCTTATAAGTCCTTTCTGCTCTGACCCGACGAAATATAATGAAACATATCATTTGGTTATTACATAAATTAAAATGAAACAAAATTCACTGACCATTTAGAAATTTGCTAATCGGCTAACCAAAACCAATATTTAAAAGTAAACACCCAACAATTTTGGAAAAAATTACCAACCATTTTGTTTTTCTAGACTCTTTTTTTGCCACATTGTTTATTAAACAATCATTGTGGGAAATCTTCTTGATGATTTTCGTTTAAAAAATATACACATTATTCCATTTTCCAAATTAAATTTAATTAAGTAAAAAAGAAGATCTAGATCTTTTGCCTCAAAATCAAATTTAATTGATTTTGTATTTAAATTAACTGCAGTGCCTGAAAACCTTTTGTCAAGGGCGCATTGGAAAACTGTTACCATGAAATTGATTGCCAATAAACGAAAGCAAAAAGAAATAAATTCTTTAAAAAATCCTCTGCGCATCGATGACTGTCAATTTGACTGCATCAATCGCGAAAAGATGTGAAACATCATATTTCACGATGAGGTAATTGAAGTCATGAATGCCAAAAAACGATCTGTTAGAATTCACTCTTAGATTTAAAACAAGCGTTAACAATTCCAAAACTGTGTACAAAAATGGCAGCTCGAAATAAAGGACAACGATAGTGAAATTACCGTAAACTGTGTGGACACGAAGGTACTGGCGACGACGAAACGTAATATATTATATTCTAATTAGATACTGCAGTGTACATTGAATGTAAACACAAGGCATATACAGTGTATATACTGTATATGCCTCTTGTCTGTGTGTGAGAGAACTTCGAGGCCGTTGACACGCGAAATAGGCTGTGCATAAAGAATGGTACTTCTGAATAGTTGTTCACTTAAACTTCCGTTTTCGACCGGAAGGAGAGGTAAAATTGAGGTCACGTCTGTAAACGAAATGTCACATAATTCAAGAATGATGCAAAGATTGTGAAAATATCTTTTGTGGTTCATGAGATATGATTTTTTGAAATATTAAACTTTGATTTAGTGTAATTCGATATCTGATGACCTCACCATGACGTCACAACTTAGGATACAATTACATGTTAATTAAGGTCTAATTATGTGTTAAGTTTTAAGGTGAACTCTGCAACTATGTTTTTGTATCTGGATATGTCTCACTGAGAAGGAGAGGAAAATGCAACAAAAAACGAACAATAACAAGAGGTGTTCGCACTGTCGCTCGAACACCTAATGAAGATACGAATATTCAGGTATACGGTTGTTGACAATTCATTACCTTTCCCTATTGCTAAGTTGTTTCGACAGCTGGTATCTGTTCTCTGATCAACTGTTTGCAATTTATTTGTAAAAAATTTTTAAAAATTAAAAAAACTAGATGTATTGAGTTTGTCGAGAACAAACTCGGGGTGTTCGAGTGTGCATCATAGGTGATGACGTCATCACCTAAAGTTGTTCAAAGACAAGAGTTACTTCAGGAGATATGAGTTTTCATAATATATTAAAATAATAATAATATTAAAATAACATATAATGTGCTATACTGAATACATTAACTTCCGGTTCAGTCATCCCATATAATTTTAAATTCTTCCAACCGTAAGTTCTGGTTCAATAATGTGACGTCATTCATACTTCATAAAATATTTCCTCGTAATATCGGTGTGAATTGTGCCAAATTTGGTAAAATTCTGTCTGATGTTTTCTCAAGATAGCAAAAAGTGACTTTTTAAAACCTGCCGCTAGAGGGCGCTGTTAAGAACGATGACGTCACCAAATATATTTTTGAAAAGAGCAGATCCCACTTAACATTTAAACCCAGAATGCTTTTTTCGAATACGCTTACAGATTTGCGTCAATTTAGAAAGAGCTTTTTAAACTTGAACTTCCAGTTTGCACCGGAAGTAAAGGTCAATAGGGTCATGTCTGTGTATCAAGTCCTCCATGTTCTGTATGATTGTTAAATAATCAAGAAATTATCTATTATGGTTCACGAGATATAAAATATATTGTTTTAATTATAATTAATTACGTAATAATTCATTAGATGACCTCACCGTAACGTCATAACGATACCTGGAACTATATGTTAAGGTCTAACTATGTGTTAAGTTTTAAGGTTCTTTGAACTCCGCAACTATGTTTTGGCTGTACAAATACATTTACAGAATAGTGATTCTGAATAGTTGTTCACATAAACTTGCAGTTTCGACTGGAAGGAGAGGTCAGATTGGGGTCACGTCTGTGTACGAAAAATCACATAATTTAAGATCTTTCAGATGATGCAAAGATTGTGAAAATATCCTTTGTGGTTCATGAGATATGATTTTTGGAAATATTAAACTTTGATTTAGTGTAATTCGATATCTGATGACCTCACCATGACGTCATGACTTAGGACACAACTGCATGTTAAGGTCTAACTATGTGTTAAGTGGTAAGGTTCTTATGTTTTTGTCTCTGGATATGTCTCACTGAGAAGGAGAAGAAAAAGCAAACAAAAAAAACCCGAACAATAACAAGGTGTTCGCGCTGTCGCTCGAACACCTAAAAAAAAAGTTTTTAATAAACGGGTTCATGCCCTGATACTAAGTAGCTTGCCAGAGCTCTTTTCCGTTTGTTCGTCGATTGTAAACAAATACCAGAGGCTTATTCCTGTCTCTACCAGTGGCGCTAATGGCTGCTCGAAGATGTTTCCTTACCTGCCAAGGTCTTCCAGTTCCTATGTTCCCGTGTATTGTTGAGAAGTCGGCATACCTTATAAAATAGGTCCGGTGGCAGCTTCGTAATGGGTGTCTCTAGATTGAAAGCTACCCGTTGCGGGGGCTGGGAGGAACTACACGGGAGGCTCTATAATCAAAGGATGATATTCAGATTAAAGAGTTACTAAGACTTAGAAGAAAAAATATTGATATTATATGTTTTTATAATTATACTCTAAGGTGGATACAGGAGGAAACGAGGAGGCAGAAACAAATCCATGTTTTCGAAAAAGGTAAAAAAAAGGGGCACACAAAAATGTATGGTAAATTTATAGGCATGGCGATAATAAGGGTGGAACATGCCCCATTTGCACACTGTCCTGTCCAACTATTTGGGGCGTGTGACCCCATTGTATAGCACATTATGCAAATTTATCAAATATTTCTTGTGTGACCCATTTAAAGCATTGTTCACCTCGTCCTTTTTGCAGTTTGTCCCTCCTTTTCCTGCCACCCTGGGTCCAACACTAGTCATACTCGATATTGTGTTCATCAATCAGGTAGCCCTATGATTGTATATTAATTTCACAAGATCGTGGCCTAATAAACGCTAGTATTGTCTTTATCAAGGATATTTACGCTAAAGTTTTAATATTGAGAAAACTGAAAATTTATTAACAATGAGGTCTTCACTCACCGGCAACTTACTCAGCTTCAGCTCATATCTCTTCACTCCACAGAACATCACAACCGGTGATTTTTCTGGGAATGGCTGGTCGTGTCCGGCCATTCTAAGGACATGGATTGCCTTATCTTGTCTTCCGTCGCATAAACCATCTGCAAGTTCGTTATTTGAAAGAGGATCGACACAGAAGGGACATCGAGGGCCGAATGTGAAGTTGAGGTGAGAGTAATCTCTGACAGTTATGCTTCTTACAGCATCCACCAGGAACTGCAACAATTTACAGCGAGGATTTTCTTGTTCAAATGTCAAAATAGTGACTGAAATAAGTTGCTGTTGGGAAGATCTCATCTCCAACTGAAGCTTGAAGATGAAACTGGTTCCAATGTGGAACCGACAGCGGTCTGCGAAGATCAGTGGCTGAGAGGCGACCTCACTTAGGCAGGCACGGGTCAGGCATCGAGTCAACAGACGGTAGTAGATGGTTCTGGGATCGAAGAAACCAAAGTCAAAGTAAAATACCTCCTCACTGCTCAGTGATTCCCAAAACTTCATCACATCACCCTGGAAAGGAGGTAACTTGGTAGGCACCAAAAACGAATGTCTGGAACTGTTCGGATTTATAATGGGCTCAACTGGACACATGAGGTCGTAAGATTGGAGAAGACTCGTTAGCAGAGGGACGAGATGGGACATGTCACAATAGATGTGCTGAAATAGTTCCTCAGAGATAATCCCACTGTTCTCGTAGTTTCTCCACTCAATGGCATAGCGATGGGAGCGATGACTTCCGCGTGGGATTTCCACCAGCTTTTTCATGACGTCTACTAGAAACTGAGGATCAAGCACAACATGTTGACGCAATACTTCATCTTCTTCACTGTAGATGATCTCTCCTGCCTCGCAGAAATATCTCAGCATTTTCTTCAACTGAGCCTCACCTGTTACATCACATGTTTCTCTTGCTAAGACTTCGACTTCTTTCAACGTTGCAACATTCGCGGCACAATCTTCCTGGGCAAGTTTCCGTCGATCTTGGATCTCGTGGTAAAAATGCAAATACTTGATGGGATATCTCTCCTGGGCATACTCTGCGTTCTCAACCCGTCTGAATATCTCTGCTCTCAGCTGTTGGAAATCTCGGTCAAGTGGCTCTGAATTCTCCACCAAAAATAACGGTCTGTCGTCCACTGGGTTTAGAACTAGCTGGTGGCAGAAAGTAGAGGTGGTTAGGTGGTGAAGTTTATTGGTAAAACACTTCCTGCTTGCGTCTGAGACTTTTGCTTTATGAGTACCAACAATCATGACTACAGCGTCTGGATGACGCGCGTGCGCACAGACAGAGTGAAGCCAAAAGAGAAGTGTTTGTAGTTGTCCATCTTCGTCAGAAACGGCAGCCTCTAGGTCGAAGACAATGACGTACAAGGCTCTATCAGGCATAAAGATATGGTGTGTGCAGTGGTACAGGGTATCTCCAGCAAAGTCCCATAAACTTAGTTTAGTCTCTAACAGAGGGTGTCCTTTAATTACGGCTTTCATCTGGTCCCGGATCATTTTGATAGGGAATGCTGACTTCGCACGCCATATCTTATAGACTATATGGAGGTCAAATAATGGATGTGCGGTAACAGAGAGAATATAAAATGCCAGAGACGACCAACAGTTGTTGGGTATCTTTAGGGTCCAGCCACACATATACGCCAAGTACAGACCGATAAGGAATCCAATGGTTTTCTTGGTGACATACCTAGCTTCAAATCCGTATTTCAGAACAGCCCTACGGCCAAAGATTGCTCCCCATGTAACTCCAAATGACATGGCAGACCCATTCAGGAAGATAAAACAATGAGTCCGGTAGCTGCAACCAATTTCCAAATAGACTGCAAATATAATTGCCATTAAACTGCAACAGAGAACAGTTCTTCTAATGTGCCACCGGTTATTTACCGTACAGTATTTGTAACTTACCAAACTGATGAAACCCCCTGCAATATAAATCAAACAAAGCGTCGCCATATTAGTCCAAGAAGTTACTCCCTGGAAAGCGGTACCTCGTGTTTCCCATGGGTGTTGGCACGCCGAGAAGGCTACAGCAATGCCAGTGCGAAAGCCAAGTCCAGATGATATTCCTATTATGGCAGTATGCATAAAATTCAACAAGATATTCTTACTTGACTGAACTGCCACATAGTTGTTGGAGCTGTTAATAGCCTGACATGCAAGTTTTTCAAGTGGTTGGTCCATTCGTATCATAGCTTCCAACTGAGCACATACTAAACTCACAACGGTTCCAAAGCGATAAGCGTTGTTATAGTCAGCAAACAAAGCCAGTGAGCCTACTGTACACCATACAAACGCAACGTAGCCGTACTGGAACATCCCAAGTGTTAACAAAATTGCGACCACTAACATCACCTTGAGCAACATGCCAAGTTGTGTGGCAATTTTCATTATATCGGTCACGTCCCCGGAGGATGAATCGGAGCTTTCTGATGAGGTGGATGGTAATATGTTGAGAGTTTTCTTCACACCTCCTATCTTGATTCCATCTGAAGAAACCTCCTCAAGTACTGCCACTGCCGAGGCACATTCTCGAATATCATCTGCCTTAGCAGCGCCTGACTCATTCCATTGCTTATCTACATTGGTAACGTGACACATACGAGTCTGAATGCCGTGTGTCGGCTGTTCATGGATGTCAAATTGTCTTCCAAGGAGCCGATTTAGTAGGCTGGTTTTACCAGCACGAGGCTCGCCAAGGATTAACACCCGTGCTCGGTTGGTAGGAAGTTCCCCGTGAGTCTCTGCGCTAGAGTAGGTTTTTTTCAGGGACTGGTCGTTCAACATTATGCTCATGTTTAGACTAACGCCAACATCTGAAAACCCAAACATTCCTCTTCTGATAATGCTTCGACTGTCGGCGTCAGATGGCGGTTGTTTCCTTGGAGCCATGGCCTGAGAAACAATATTAAATATAGGTTTTCCCGGCCAATTTCAACAAAACATCATTCAATTTCATCAACACGCTTTCAAATTCACGCGATTTTGATAATTCAATCCAACTAGAGTTTCTCTTTCGATATTATTGCATTCAATTTCATTTTCGTGCACACATGATTTCTTTCTTTTCATTCTATTTCGTTTACGGGCATTCAAAACTACAAGATCACCATTATTATGTTGAATATCTACCACATTTTCGCAATAGGTGCAATCAAATTCAGAGTCATCGAAGCGCACCAGCCTGTTGCTGCTGGCTTTGACGAAATTGAATGAACTTAGCGACCATTTGAAATTTTAATGATCTTATTTGTCGAGTGAATGCTCAAGTGTTGAAATTGAATGATCTTATTTGTCGAGTGAATGCTCAAGTGTTGAAATTGAATGACTCTTTTTAACTGTTGAATGCTGATGTAGCTGAGCATTTATTTTCAAACGAAATTGAATGAGCCGGGTATCAAATTGAATGATTTTTTTCCGAAATTGGCCGGGAAAACCTGTATCAAATTAAAGGTAAGGTACAGCATGTTTACGAAACTGCTTCTTGAGAGTACGCTTAATCGATTTAAATTAAGATATAGGCCTACATTAAACAACCAATATGTGCAAGTTTCTACTTTAATATTACGTTGTGTCGTTCACGAGAAAATAGTGAAAATGCATTTAGATATTCGAACTGAAAATTATTTCACTTAAAACGACAATATCTGAGACAAAATATATTTCTATGACATTAGTATTTGACATTCATTTTTGAATTGGCATTCCTATCCCGTACCTAACTTTTAAGGCCTAATTTGATAATTCAAGAATAATCAAGTGTAGTGCGAAGTTACTTCATCATCATCATCGTCATCCTCCTCGTCATCGCAGATCAGTGAGTTAATAAGTAGAAGCGATAGGGGCGCCCTAATGACCTATTTATTTATAATCTGATATTTTCGTCACGTTTCAAGAATCGTTAGTGGCTCAGCGGGTTAGATGTACTCGCGAAAAGGCCGCCTTCGGCGGCCTTTCGCGAGGCTCAGTGTTAGTACCCGGTGGCGATTGGGCGACACAAATGCCTGACCCAGACAATACATAATTGAAATACTGTATTGTCAATAACACAGACACGGAAGGAAATAATGTTGCCTAAGGAGAATAATCTGTATGTTGCATTCCATTGTTGAGTACAATTTGTTCGATGTAACAAAATTGTTGGTGTTCTCTGAAGAATTTTGTGTATATTGAATGATATATGAATAATTTGCAGTATGAATAATGCAAAGTGCGTGGGTCAATCATTCTTTAAAGTGTGGGGAAATACAAATCTCACATAGATGAGGTTTTCCAGCGTAAAGTATCTAGGTAGAAGAAGGGTGGGGTATGGAGGGCATATTACCACAACTAATGATTAAGGATAGAGGAAATTATTTAGGATTTGGAGGTAAGTTTTGTTGACTTTAACAACTGTGTTCCGTGTTGTTGTAAATGGGGTGCCACGATATTTCAAAGAAGAACGAGATAAAAAATCGTATCCCCTTAGAATGATCACCGGTCCGAAAGAATGCCGTACGGAAATTTTCAGCCAGATCTGTGCAGGCACCTCGGAGTTTTTCTTTAACAAACAGACACGTTACTCAAATTAGTATATAATGGCTGTCACGTCGAATCCTCGGGAATGTTTGTTTGTTTGTTTGTTACGATTTTTCTATGAAATTCTGTTTGGAGGATGTTTGCGCTCTCATGAGGCCATGGAAAACTGACAAATGAACCTAACACTAGCCGCAACATGCGATCACCTTCCTACTCAACATTGCAAAGCATGCTAGTCGTCTTCTTATGTCGACCACGACACAATACAAGTTTCTACAGAATTTCTAGTTTTTAAATTGCCTTTGGTATATTTAATGCAAATAGGAGTTTAAGATTGTCTGTTTAAACTTCTTTCCTTAAACCGGAGCACAGCCTTACCCAAAGCACTATACAGGCACCTCCGTCCGTCCAGCTCGAAATGCCCAAGATTCTTTGGCCTACCAAAGATTCATAAACCAGACAGACCGCTCCGACCGATTGTCTCATCCCGAGGTTCCCCCACGTATAACCTCGCCCAACACTTGACAAGGCTCTTACACCCACTCGAGGGTAAGACGCCCCACCATGTACCCAATTCAGCAGGGTTTATCAACATCATAAAGGGAACCATATTGCAGCCTTCCGACACGCTAGTGAGTTTTGACGTCAAGTCATTATTCACCAATGTACCGACAGACGAGGCTATCCTCGTAACCAAGTCGATACTCGAACATGATAGCACGCTCCCGGAACGAACCAGCCTAACGCCAGATCAAATCGTAGATCTACTTTCATTATGTGTGAAATCCACATACTTCCAATGGAGAGAGACTTACTATCAACAGTCTTTGGGCACTCCAATGGGATCCCCGATATCCCCGGTCCTAGCAAACATCTTCATGGAAGATTTCGAACAGAAAGCACTCGAGACGGCACGATACAAACCCAAACTATGGCTTCGATACGTAGATGATACTTTCATCATTTGGCAGCACGGTTCCGACAAACTGAGTGACTTCCTCGGTCACCTCAACCAGCAACATCCGAGCATTCAATTCACCATGGAAACTGAGACATCCGACTCTGTTGCCTTTCCTTGATGTACTCATTTCCAAACGGGTTGATGGCTCACTTGGGCATTCGGTTTACAGAAAACCCACACACACAGACCGCTACCTAAATGCCCGGTCGTTCCACCCACCATCCGTGAAATCCTCCGTGAATCGCACTTCGAAGGGCACACACTATCAGTGATAAAGAGCACTTGCCATCCGAGTTGAAACATCTTAACGCCGTGTTAAGAGACAATGGGTACAGACCTGATAAGCTTAAGTTCCTCCCGAATAGGAACGCGCCACGATCCTCTGACGCAACCGAAAAACCCATTGCCGTGCTACCGTACATCGGCCACACTTCACACAAGATTCAGCGTATCCTGAGGGAAGCTGACATTAAGGTCTACTACCGACTCGAAACAAGTTGGAAACGAAGTTACACACCCACAAGGACAGACATGATCCCAGCCGTCAAGCTGGGGTCTACCGAATTCCTTGTACTTGTGGGAAAGTGTACATTGGCGAGACCGGCAGAGACCTTACGACCAGGCTCAAGGGAACACAAGGCCCACGGCCGCAGAGGGAATGTGACAAATCTGCGATCATCAAACACTCCACCGATTTGGACCATATAATTGACTGGCAGAATGCAAAGATCATAGCCCCGGAAAAGCACTGGTACACCCGTCGTATCAGAGAGGCTATGGAGATTCATAAACATGACACTGTCCCCCAGGACATCGGCTATTTCATCAGCAACATTTGGCATTCAATCCTACCATCCACCAACACCCACACCCCACTGTCAACTGATACGCCTCAGCGAGCAGGCAACTCACACACAGCAGGCGGAAACACACACAACAAGAACAATGCCACGGTGGCAACCAATCACAACACATCACACAACAGTAGCACCAATCGGAACACTTCCCATTCTACACATAATCCCAGCAAATACTACTTAAGGAGTTGCATCGGCAAACCTCTTCATGAGCATTTCGTTTTTTGACGGTCGAGGAGAGTGGACGTGAACTGAAGGTCTGTGGCCTGAATTCAAAGACCACATTTTTTTGACTTAAAATTATTGCGAAATTGGAATCCTTGTTTCTTTCAACTCGTAGCTGGAGCTTTTGTACAGGCTACTCTAAAAGGTAGGCATTTTCTTTTCAATCCGGAGATCACACTTTTTTCTCATTTAACTGGCTTTTATTATCTCGCTCTGCACTCTTCGAAAACCAACATGGCCGACGATGACGAAGAAGATGACATGTGGTGGGATCAAATATCACAGAACAGTCAAGAAGGAAAGTACAAACCTAACTTAAATTCCCGTTCAACTCTTGAAAAATTAATCAGTCAAGCCCAAGATATTCCGACTCCAAAATCTAACAATAAGAGGAAAATTCTAAAACGTAATGCTAGCGAATGTTTAAGTGAATCTCCTAGTGACTCTGAAGATAGCACAGCAGGTGATCGACAACCAAAACGCCGTCAAGTATATAACACCTCACAATGTAATCCTACTCTAGTAATTATCACCTCTCCAGATATCAAATTAGCTAACATAAATCCTATCAAAATTGCTAAAGTACTAAACTCTGTTGGACATGACCTCATTAAAAATGTCACTAGAAACAACCAAGGGGGCATCACAGTCCGATGTCATACCTCCACTCAAGCTAGGAAACTAAAAACAATTTCACACTTAGGAAAATGGTCAGTTGAAACAGAATTTGCAAAATCCGAAACTCAGAGCAAAGGAGTAATAACAGGTTTACCGACAGCCATATCGGATCAAGAAATCTTAGCAGCCTGTAAAAAATCTGGAACCATTGAAGTAAAGAGACTCATGCGTAAAAGAGATGGCCATCTTGAAAAAAGTCTTTCAGTATGCCTCACCTTTGACACACCTAATCTACCTTCACGCATTCAGTTAGGATATGAAATTTTTGAAGTAAAACCGTACATTCCTCCTGTTATCAGATGTTTCAATTGTCAGAGACTAGGACATGTAGCCAGTAGATGCCGTGCTCAAACTAGATGTATAAGATGTAGCGGTAACCACAATTATGAGTCATGCACCCAAAAAGAACAAGTCAGATGCTGCAGATGCGGTGGTAGTCACTCATCAGCTTATGCAGGATGTACTACTACAATTAAAGATGAGAAAAAAATACAGGGCATCAGAATCATATATAACATATCATATGCAGAAGCCGCAAAAACAGTAAAAACCAATGTAGTAGTACAAAAAGATTCACCACAAACTCCTGCAACAATCATCAAACATAAAGAACAATCTCAAATCAAAGTGGTTAATCACACACAAAACAGCAACAAAACACCCATTTATGTAACAAAAACCAGTACAGCAAATGCTTCTACCCAAACAGACTCAATTGTAGGAACACAAACAGAACCAGATACACCTTTCATATGCATTAAATCTGGACAATCCCTTCTAGAACTACTAACTGGAACAATGCAAATCTGGGATTGTAATAAGAAGAAAGAAGACAGAGATACAGCAATCAAATCACTTATTGAACACATATTTCATACCAGAGAAACTCTAAAACATAAAGAAACTAGCAAACAAAGAAAGCACACAAGCCAATCTCAATCATCTGATGACATAAAAATACAAGAACAATCACAAGAACAATCACAAGAACAATCACAAGAACAATCACAAAAACAATCACAAAAACAATCACAATCTAAACAAAAGGAAACATTTGACAAATCTCAAATGGCACCACAAAGTACATCAACTAAAAATACAAATAACACTCCAAAAGGAAGAAGTAGAAAAACGTCTACATGATCTTTCTTCTCATAATGGTTCTTATTCTTCAATGGAATGCACAATCACTTACTGCACATGGAAATGAATTTAAGAATGCTTTAAATAATTTTACCGAAAAACCAGACATTATATGCATTCAAGAAACATGGCTCAAAAAAGAAAGAAATTTTAACATCCCTGGATATGACATTTATAGAAATGACAGAACTCCCAGTGTCTCCAAGAAACAAGGTGGCGGTACCATCATCTTGACTAGGAAAGGTCATGCTGTTAACTATACTTACAACAAAAATACTCCTATAGAATTCCAAATTATTGAAGTTTATGACACCAACAACAAAAAATGGAACATAGTTAACGTTTATAATCCTTGTCTTACTCTAGAAGAATCTCACCTTAACGCTATCATGGAAAAATGGAAAAGATTTTGTTATATGTGGCGACTTAAATGGTCATAACCCTCTCTGGGGTAGCAAAAACATAGATAAAAATGGAAATATTATCGAAGATTTTATGATTAAACATAATTTGGTCTGCGTTAATAATGGAGATGGTACTAGAGTAAATCCAATTAATGGCACTCTCTCATGTATTGACTTAACTATCACCTCACCATGCATAGCAGCTAAATGTACGTGGAGGGTTTTTGACGATACTTGGGGCAGCGATCACTATCCTATTTTATTTAAATATGATCGATCATGTTACACCACCCCTATTAATCAAACTCCACGATGGTCTATAAAGAAAGCTGATTGGAATAAATTTGAAAATACCTGCGACAAGATAATCACAGAACCTAATAAAACCGACAACATTGAAGAAATATACAATACTTTCATAAACCAATTAATCTATGCCATTAATGATGCTATCCCTAAAACTAAACACAAAAGAAATTACAAAAGTACTACATCCTGGTGGAACGAAAAATGCAAAAAGCCATACAAAATAAGAAAAAGGGCGCTTAAAACTCTAAAAGAATCATCTCTTCCTACTGACTTGATAGCATATAAAAAAGCAATGCCATAGCACGAAAGACTATTAAAACTGCTAAAAAGAAAGACTGGGAAAATTTTTGCATGAAATTAACTGCCACACCCTTCAAAAATTATTTGGAATAAAATCAAACGCATTAACAAAATACAATCAAACCGTAATATTCCATCCTTAAAAAATAATGACACTGACATTATTACTGATAAACAGAAAGCTGATTACCTTGCAGATAGTTTTGCAAATGTTTCCAGTGATAAAATCACAACTCTAAATTTCTTAAAATTAAAAGGAAACAGAAGAAAACATGTCTATTATTAACAATAATGACAATGTTATTAACGAACCTTTTACAATAAATGAACTAAATATGGCCATTGATAAGAGTAAGTGCACTGCACCTGGAAAAGATAAAATTAGTAATGATATTAACAAACATTTTTCCAATAAAACTCGTGATTGTTTACTCATTATTTTTAATATAATTTGGTTTTCTTCCCAATGTCCAAGTAGTTGGAAAGAAGCTATCATCATGCCAATACAAAAACCAGGAAAAAAAAACTCGGATCCACTTTCATATAGACCTATTGCCCTTACATCCACTTTATGTAAACTTATGGAACGAATGGTAAATAGCAGATTAATTTGGTATCTTGAAAATCACAACCTTTTAGATTGTCATCAGAGTGGTTTTCGTAAGGGTCGCAATACCAAAGACCACATTATTAATCTGGAATCATCTATTAACAAAGCCTTCGTTAACAAGGAAAGCACTCTTGCTGTTTTCTTAGATATGGAAAAAGCTTACGACATGCTCTGGCACAAAGGTATTATTATTAAATTACAAGCTCTGGGTATATATGGTCGAATCACCCTATGGATCGACAACTTTCTTCAAAACAGAAAATTCAAGTTAAAATTAATGGAACTCTCCGACCCACGAGATCTTCAAAACGGTGTTCCACAAGGCAGTGTCATTAGCCCGGTCCTTTTCAATATTGCTATTAACGATTTACCTAAAAATATTGCAGATATTCAAATCTCCCAATATGCAGACGATATTGCCATTTGGAAGTCACACAGAAATATTAAATTCTTAGAAAAGAAAATTCAACAAAACCTAAATACTATTAAATGTTGGTGTGATAAATGGGGTTTTAAAATATCTACCTCCAAAACGGTTGCAGTTCTTTTTTCCAACAAAATTAATACAAACATCAAACTTGATATAAACAATATTAACATTAATTTGAATAAAACGCCAAATTTCTTGGAGTCACTTTGACCACAAATTAACATGGAGACAACATATAGAATCTATCATTAACAAATGTAAAACTAAACTTAACATTTTGAGGTGCATTAGTGGAAATGAATGGGGAGCTGACTGTAAAACACTTTTCCAACTTTACACTTCTTTGATCAAACCGATTCTAGAATATGGAAGTGAAGCCTTTGATTCAGCAGCCACCTCCCTCAAAGCGAAACTTGATAGTATTCAATACCAAGCACTGAAAACATGTACAGGAGCCATCCTTTCAACAGCACTGACTCACCTTCAAATAGAATGTGGTGACCCCTTACATTTGCGTCGCCAATTATTATGTAACCTATATGGAATTAAAGTCAATACTCACCACTTACATCCTAATAAAACTTACAAGAAGATAATTGGCAAAACAATATTATGCAACAAATGGTCTAATACACAGTACCGGACTCCGTATGAAGGAAGATATGAACAAATTCCTATAAAAAATTTTCCTTTACACAACCCCTTTCCTTTTTGGCATTACAACTCACCTGTCATTTCTAAAGAGATCTACACTCACACGGAACACATAATTGATAATAGCATCAAACATTCTATAGCCACAGAAATCATAAACACAAGATGGATTAATTCACTTAGAATTTACACTGATGGATCTGTTAACCCAAGCTTAAACACAACAGGATGTAGTTTCTTCATCCCCCAATTTAAATACACGAAAAATGTTCGTCTTAATAATGAAACATCTATTTTTACTGCAGAGCTTTTTGCTATCTTCCTTGCATTAGAATGGGTAGAACAAGTAAAACCTATGCACACTTGTATACTTAGTGACTGTTTAAGTGCTCTCCAAGCTATCTCGGATCCTATCCCAGAAAATAAATTAATTTGTGATATTCGTCATATCTTACTTAATATTCAAAACCAAATCAATATAGTTATTTTTGAATGGGTCCCCGGACACTGTGGAATTAAAGGAAATGAGGAAGCAGACAAACAAGCAAAACTGGCTACTTACAAAAATAAAATTGATGTCAATATCCCTCTCTCGATACAGAAATTAAACATATATTGAAATTCAATCTTGAAAAAAATGGCAAAAACATGGAGGAAACAAAATCTTTCCAATTTAAAAACTTTTCAACAGGCAAAATTACATTTTAACACATGGGGCCTTCCACGTTGGAAAGAAGTTATCCTTCACAGACTCAGGCTTGGAGTATGCAGAAACTTAAATAGTTTCCTCCATAAGATGGGGAAACATCCAGATGGTTTATGCGATACTTGCAATTCTTATGATAATGTTAAACATCTTCTAATTAACTGCAAAAAATACCAACAAAACAGGGACACATTACACAAAAATCTAGGATACTCAAACGCCCAAATGACCTTAAAAAAATTATTGGGAGAAAAACAAAATGCTTGTGAAATAATAAATTTCATCAAAAAAAGTAACATCAATATATAACCGATATCGCCCTCTATACCCTTGTATTACATTATTTTCTTTTTCCTTTTTCTTCATAAACATTTCTTCATAATTACATGTACCTATTAATTTCTTTAAGTGTGATCTCTGCGATTGTTTAAGATTAATGCCTATCTGTTTGGGAGAAAGCTGACGTTTGACTGGGCATTGCAACTTCTCTCTCCCTGAGGTGTTGCGGATCTGCAAAACAGCTGGCGGTGCCCGGGCACTTAAATTGCCGGTACACGATCCGGCCTCGCAGGGCTCATCACAACTTTAGTTGCATTGTGCTTAGTGGATCAGTCGGCCGCCTCCCTTTTGTATACCTTGTCTTCTAAAATTTTTCGCTTCACTTTTCTTCAGGCTCAGTTTTATTATCTATTGTTGATGGCACAAAGGGCACATAGTTTGCCAAAGTGCCAACAAAAACCAACAACAACAACAACAACAACCTCTTCATTCTCCTGAAGAAGATTAGAGCAGGCTAATCGAAACGTTGAGAATAACCCGTGAAGTCCCTATGGTTCTCCCTGAACCATATTAACCCGTGAAGTCCCCGTGGTTCTCCCTGAACCATATTTCTCACTTAGCGACAGTAGAGAAAACGAGTTGCCCGAAATTGGTTCTCCCTTGAACCTTTCTCACTTAACGAAGGTTGAGATACGAGTTGTGCGATACGGTTCTTTTCAGAACCTGTATCTCAGCTTCACGTTAGTTGAGATAAACACATGGTGTTACCGCAAACCGAAACGATACTGTTTAAACTTCTTGTATAATAATGAAAGAGAAGGGGATACCTTTATTTTATTATCGAGTTTGTTCCAAAATAATACACGTTGCTGTTGATCTTGAACGCTATTTTTAAAGTAAGTGGTTCTATTATAGTTCACATAGAGCTTTCCTTTTGTTGCACCAGGAGTGTCATGGGAGTGAATTTCTGACGCCCTATTAAAAAGATTGGTTATGAGTATACTTGAACATGAATTTTCTTAAATTTATTTGACAGAGTTCGGATACTTTAAGTATTTTAAGATCAACAAATAATGGAGCAGTATGGGTTAAGTAACAATTCAAGTTTATTAATACGTGATACGTGTCCTCATGCGCATGCTAGAATAGTATAATTTAACTAAGGGAGTATAAGAGAAAATTTAAGTCAGTTTAAAATCAGTTTGTTGGCCAATATTTTCTAGTTCTTTATTCATATTTCTTAATGCAGTTTGCAAGTTGTTATGGCTAATTAGTAAACTAGTATCATCAGCAAAAAGACAGAAATAAATTACATTAGATGTGGTACATATGTCATTAATGTATAGAATACTCGCCCCCTTGACGGATCCTTGGTGAACGCCGCATGAAATTGGTTGTTTAGATGAATTACTATATTGTTTTATGGCCAATCCACGAAACAATAATAATAATAACAATAGTGTGAACTTATATAGCGCACGTATCCACCAAACTGGTGCTATTCAAACACAACAACCAACTCTGCCCTCACAGGTACCCATTTACTCCTGGGTGGAGAGAAGCAATTATGGTAAAGTGTCTTGCTCAAGGACACAAGCACCATGGTCGCGGTTGGGATTCGAACCCACATTCTGACGACTCAGCCATCAGAACACAAATCCGATGCGCTAAACCGCTCGACCATGGCACTCCATAGTATTCTATTTTTTGTGTCAATGGCCTTGGACAGCTCCAGAAAAATACCGACGGAGATTTTATTTTATTTTCAAAGGCTTCTGTAATTTTGTTACACTGATTAGGGCCTATTGCAAGTTCGGTGGAACATTTTGGCCTGAAGCCAAATTGTGAATCAGATAATAGTCCATGCTTACAAATAAAGCACAGTACACGATTAAACATTAATTTTTCAAGAACTTTTGAGAAAATTGGTAGTATGGTTATTGGTCTATAATTATTTACTTCATTAGCACTACCACCTTTGTGTATGGCAAAAATACCTAGTTTCAACCCATCTGGAAAACCCCTGAACATGGTGATTTATTAAAAAGTAAAGCCAATGGTTTGGCTAGAGCATACTTAACTTGTTTTAAAACAGAAGAGCTAATCTCATCATAGCCATGAGCCTTTCCAGATTTGAATTTAGAGAAAAAAAAATCCTTTTAAGTGACATGGCTTGAAAAGAATGAATTAATCTCTCCCCTAGAAAGGACTGAAATTAATTAATAGTCGGTGGAAGCTTGGCAGCTGTGTTGTTCTCAATATTAACAAATAAATTGTTGAAAGAATTAGTAATTTATAACTGTCATTATCTGACGGTGGAAGCTTGTCAGATGTATTGTTCCCAATATTAACAAAGAAATCGTTGAAAGAATAGCAATATCACTGTCATTACACTGTAAACATAAGTTAGTCATTGGTGCTCATAAATTAGTCAAAACGACTAATTTAGATTAGTCAAGTCTCAATGACTAATTAAATCAACGTAGGACTAATGTTTAGTCACAAATGACCAATTTAGGTTAGTCATTGCTGATGTTTGTGACTAATAAAAATAAGTCATTCGTTATGAGCAAAACTTGATTATTTCAAGTTTATAATTGCTTTCAGAATGAATTTACGCTGGGGTTTATTTCAAGTCATTCGGACTTATGATCTTTTTCATAAACACATATTTTTAAACAGTTTTGTAGTATTAAATTCATATGAAAATGGTCATGAAAATTTTTTGTGATACATTTTGTGTACCATTTGATTCATTCAGTGATAATTGAATGTTATTTCTTTCAAATTGGTGACAAAATCACAAATAATTTGCCTGGATGGGAACATTATTACTTCGTCAATGACTAATGTGTCTCGTCATACGACTAAGAAAAACGAAATTGGTACGGTTATGCAACTGCTAAGTTCCTATTGGTTGAACGCAACTGGTAGTTTGCGGTTCGCGTATTGTCCATGCATTGAACGGGTACCATTGAAATTGAACCGCGCCACGTTTGCATTATTGGCCGCCATTGTATCGACGTGTCAATGCATTGTTCGATTGCTTATTGTGTGCACAGCAATATTGTTTGCTAGAACGCTGTCATAATCTACTGCAATCTTGCATTCATCAAAGCCATCAAACATCAAAATAATGTCAACGAACTCAGGAATGTCATCAACTGCAAGGTAAGTCCAGTTTTCGATGTATTAAGTGAATGTTTTATTAGTTGAGGCCTTATTTTCGGTCACACTATTTAGCGTCAACTCGACGGTTTCACGACAACTCAATACAACTCCACGACAACTCAAGACAACAAGTTACAAAATACCTTCAAATGCGGTATTTATTGCCAGAGTGTATCTGGAAACACGGCTCAAAATTATTTGCACTTTCATGCATACTTATTTTTCAAGGAAAAAATAGTTTTTTCTTCGTAAAAATAACCGATTTTCTCCGTCCGAAGATGCCTGCGCAATGACATCAGACCGCACCATTGTGTTAGGTTTTTGTCACTGTTTGTAGGGGTTGGGAATGACCCACATTATAATCCTGCTTTTGTTTTTTATTATTTCTTAATTTCCTTTTTTACTCATTTCTTTATTTAACTTCCTTATTTCCTCAATTCTTTATTTGATTTCTTTATTTCTTTATTATTTTCTATTATTTTCTATTGTTTTTATTTTTTATTTCATTAGTTTTGATAAATTTGTTTAGCTTGGTCAATGACTTAGAACAATTTAATTGCATAAAATAAATGTAAATATAATTGTTACTGTTTTTTCATTAAATAAAGAAATGCAGACTACTAGGCCTACTACTTTTATGAGCTTTATATCGCTTCCATTTAAAAACAAATGTATTCAGTCAATCAGTGCTAAAAAGCAAATAAATACAGAAATAATAATAAAATGATTAAATATAAAGTGGACATTACATGTAAACAGGCCTGTAACTAAAGAGCAAATGTGGGTTTCATATTTCGATTTGTAATTTTATTTTATGTTTTTTTTCTTTCTTGATTTGATATTAACAGATGTTATCGAGTTCAAGAGACTGCAGGGAACAAGAGCTGGAGTAGAAGAACTTCTGGACGAAGGCCTGAAGAAGTATGAAAGTGCCATCCTGAAGCTGTTTGGGTCGGCCAAGAAATTGGAAGACTTGCACCAGAAGGCTCTGGATAACATCCCTCTGCAACGGGATGAAATTGCTAGAAAAGGTCAGTTGGTTTTAGGATGATAAACGTAGTTAAAGCCCCTATACAACATTATTAGTTCCACTATTCCAGAATAAAATAAATGTAAGCAAGTCTTAATTGATGTGAAGATTATGTGATATTAAAGTTATTCTGCCTGAAGTGCAGACATTTAAGAGAAATTATGAAAATATGATTCAGGCAGAAAAACAGAATCTGCGAAATTGCTGTCTTGCGTGATTCACCTCAACATTACAGACAATCACCATTTCAGTTTTTCTAGGTTTTTATCCATAATGTGAGCACATTTGCACTTGGGTGAAACTTAAGCATGGTTAGTCAATCAGAGTTGCCAAAATAATATTGTAGAGGGGCTTTAAATAAGAAGCTTTTGTCAAATGATTGATTATATTTTGTACTAAATGTGGTCTTTTATAAACATTGTTTCAGAGGCAACTTCTGTCGCAGTCATACTTGGTATTCCGGCTTTGTTAAGAGAAAAGGCAGGCAGTATGTTGCTACTTGCTAAGGAGAGTGTGAGTACATAATGTGTGTTGTATTTGATATGCAAAGAACTACAGTGTAGCTTGAAAATATTGTATTGAATAAATTAAACATTTAAAAATAAATTGAGGCTTCTGTAGTTCATAAACAATCTAAGGAGTTTTCGGGTACCTTATATGCAACGCTGTGAAACTGCATCCTTTGGAGTGAAGTGGTTTTGAGAATTTTTTATATTCGACATTCCAGTCAGTATACTCTGAGAATGCTTATACCCAATTTGAACTTTTTACAGCAGTGGTAACACCAGCCCTGTACTCATTCATGCTTTTACACCTCAATGAGCAGCTGTCTGCTGATTCATGTTGAGAGCTGTTCAAAAGCATAGTGGCAGTTCAACCACTGGTTTTTGGTTGTGACCTCCTTTTCTGCTACATTGGAACTGGAGCTGTTGCGCTCACAAAACATCTGTTGAATATCATTTGCCTAAAATACATCATTTGCCTAAATGACATCGCACAATCTAATTGTAAAGTATTTTTTGGTTTTATGTTCTCATTGATATACAGGAAGATGGCGCACCATACATTAAATGAGACGATTCGGACCTCTCAGATACCTGGCCTGTTTTTATATTTTCAACTTGGCATATCCAGTAAGTTTTAAGAAGACGCTAACCTTCTTCTAGAAAGTTATCCTGAATGTACAGGATAATGTGAAGATCGAACGTGCAGTGGTCACATTACTTGACAAGTAATGTGACCAACAACATGGTTTTAGCCAGAGGGTTGTCTTGGTGTCTTTTGAATTCACTGAATGTGTGAAAAGAATTAAGACTCCCTGGTTTTCAATTTACAACACATTTGGAATCAGTTATGGTGCTATTCGTGAGATTAATTCTTGCCTTTTTCATTAAAACGGAAAATCACTTGCCAAAATAATGTTCCTTTGCAATATCACCCTAATTTTATAAGGTAATAAGCAATGTCTGGAAGGGCCAAACCTTATTTCAATTTGTAATTTAATTTGAGTAATGGTACATGTATGAGGTTTGTTACACTCTGACTCATTCGATTACATTTGTCATTTTATCACTCGGTTTATAAGTTTAAATGCAAACCAGTTATACTTTTATTTTTACAATAACTTGTGCTACATTATAGTTTAGCGGTGTGCGTTTTCGGATATTTTTGGAACCGGATACCCGAAATCAGGAAAGTTCGGATACCCGGATACCCGTTTTCATTCTTGTTGAAAACATGCCTCCTTTGGTGTACAAAAAGCAACACAACATGTAGGCGTGAAAGAAAAAAGTGCAGATCCTTTGTTGTATTTTTAGTCATATGAAACGTATTGAAATGAGTCACAAATGAGGGTTGCGCTCACATGATTTGCACAAAGCATAGCGATAGCTTTCAAACTGCAACTGGACGGATGAATAACTTTGAATATGTCTGGGATTTTTAATATAATATGCAGAGTAAATGGCTGCGAACACTCCTGAAGTAGTTCAATGAACAATCTAGTTTTCCTGAGGTATTTTATGAGTTCGAGCATTGGTATGAATTAAGATACCAAGACAAGTGATTGTTTGGGAAGGGCTGTCCATCTTTGAGCAATTTATATGAAATACTAACCATAAAGTAAAACAAGTAATTAAAATGCCATTTACAAGCCTCCCGTGTATTTTCAATTTTGATGAGAAAATCATCCAGGTAAGCAACGACCCCATTACAACCATGATGTTGCATCATACGAGAGACATGCAGACGGAGTAATTCTATGAAAAATGCATGGCGCACGTGTATTTCCAAATGGAAGTTTAGTGCCATTTAAATAAGTCATCGGGATGACAGGTATATATATATACCGATAAGCACTTTTGAGATCAACTTTGGGAGTCATATTATTGGAGTAATACTTTTGTTTATGTCTTCCCAGCGCGTTGTAATGGGCAGCAAATTTTGGTGCGCTTTCATCCGTCGATCTTTTTCAAGTTTTGGATCGAAATTGAAGTCTGAAGCTATAATTATGTACATTGTACATGTACACGTGATGTATAGCCTACACTGATGTTTGGAAAGGCACTAACACAAACAACCTTGACCTACACATTGAATTATTTTGGCGTGAAAGAAAAAGTATTTTTAGTCATATGAAATGTATTGAAATGAGCCGTTGCGCTCAGATGACTTTCAAAAAGCATACTTAGCTTTCAAACTGCAACTGAAGGAATGATTAATGATGTCTGGGGGTAACTTTGAGGATGTCTGGTTTTTAATAGAATATTCCACCAAATGTACACTGGTGTATGACAAGAAACTATAAATCCTGATATTTTGAGATATCTGCAAACACATTCTTAGTATGGTTTATTTTTAAATAGGAACTATACATCTCAAATGGCATCTCAAATTACATCTAAATATTAAACAAATTTTGGATAAATAGAGAATTAGCTGTTGCAAACTGCTTACCAACCTAAAGTACCTGTAGTATAAATGCAAACTAGTCGTTATTCGTTTCGAACCTACAGCAGGTTCTTTCTCAAAGGGAAAATAGGATTGATAAATAATTAGTAGGGTGTTTAATTTGTTAGGGTGTTATTGAATATAAATTACGGGTAGTTTACTGTCTTAATGTACCACGAACAAAATAACACGCGGGCATGGATTCACTGTTTTCTTCCCTATGTATTCATCGCAACATGCATTCTCCAAATTTGTGTCAGTAGATAACGTCTCAAAAAGATCAATTTCATCTTGCTATTAACAAGCACAGATTATAATCTGGTAGTCTGGATTACAATTGGTGTCGTTTTAAGTGAGTGGCACATGCATATCGCGCGTAGCATGCAGCAATGGCACGCTTAATTCATACGGTGAGTCGATCGTTTCATGAATAATCAAATTGTTTCTGTATACATGGTGTAACAGTTCTAGCAACGTTCTAATTAGGCTATAACTATTTTATGTTCTTTAAATTAAAATGTTAACGACGATGACTCTGTAACCCCTTACACTACACACTCGTATACAAAACCCACACCCTCACGCTGCATTCTCTGTGGCATAAACAAACCTTGGGTGAAGGTAGTGATTAACTTGCTTAACTTTTTCTGTACAAAACCCACTCTATGGGGTTGTCGTATACAATGTAATAGGACATTCTCTACGAAAGTGTTTTTAATGTATCACAAACAGTTGGACAAAAGTGTATGGAAAATGTCCGTAAAATACTACAAAGGCGTTATCAGAGTGTTAATCTCTTGAATAAAATTGCTCCTTAAAGTGTAAACATTACATTGTTCAATAGTAAAAGATTTCTGTTCACACCACTGAAATGGTAAGTCCCAATTTTAAAAAGTCGTTTACGGGTACCCGGAACCGAAAAATGGAATCGGGTAATGACAGTTTCAGTCGGGTATCCGGATACCTGGCACAGCCCTATTATAGTTGCATTATATTTGAACTTGGTTTTTATATTTACTGCACAAAATTGTAAGTTACTAAATTTACTTGCCACTAAGAAACCTGGAAACCTGGAAACCTGGATTGCAAAAATGTATGTACTACTATTGTGTGTGTGGGGGGCGGTGCGCTTATTATCTCCGCCTTTGCTGTTGCAACCCAACTATACTGGGGGGGGGGGGGGGGGTAATAAACAGATGTGGCATATATTCCTCGTGTCTACATTTGTTTTGCTGTTTTGCCAACTTATTGCAATTTGAAGAGATTCACTGAAGCTGAACTTGTGGATATATTTAATTTACTTTTTTTACTTTATAGTTATTATGTTTTATTAATGTACTTTTATTCAAACCTGAAGAACAAGACTTTGTATTATGGTTATACCTCGTTGAGGTATCATGCAGCTTTAAAAGTGTTTTTTTTATTTTATTATTATTATTTTTTTAGATATGTGATGTATGACACATCACATATCTAAGAAAAAAATACACTTTTAAAGCTGCATGATACCTCAACGAGGTGTAACCCGTAATACAAAGTCTTTGTGATGATGCAATGTATTCAAACTTTCTTTTAAGAGTATACACATTTTGTTACACAGTTAAGTGAAGGTAAAACCCGATTACATTGAAATAAATATTTTTGACAAGATTATATGATTTAATTTGCTTCATTTCTTTTGTTTTTACATGAAATGAAGCCTTAGTCGTGTGACTAATGTGATTAGTCATCATTTTGAATGACAAATTGCAAAAGTCAGATGACTAACGTTTAGTCATTTCAGACGTTTTAGTCATTTCAGTCATCACACACGTAGTGTCGATTTCATTTCTTCCGTGATTTTTGTTTCCGGAACTAATAAAATGCCTTGAAGATGTGTTTCTGCAAGATGCAGCAACACCACCAAAGACGGTGTTACTGTTAGCCTTCATCTGTTCCCAAGTGACCCTTTAAAGGGGGACTGACATGGATTTAAATCAAACAGTTAAATATGTGATCATTTTATTCTTTTATATCAGTAAAAGATCAATAAAATTTTAGTTTTGTGTTTTTATTGTTTTTGAGAGTGTTATTTTACCATTGTAAAAATGCCCCCCACTTTTACGCCCTGCACGGAGGAGCTGTTCGTGACGTCATGTCGGGAAGAGAAATTCGGCTCAAAACTCGGCTCAAAATGATCGCTGCACAAAACTATGTGAGCCGATGGACCTGACACATAGTTACTCTTGTCAGTCGAACTTTGCTCGTCCAAATACGGCGATTTTTGGGTCACTTGGGAACAGATGAAGGCTAACACCGTCTTTGGTGGTGTTGTTGCATCCTGCAGAAACACATCTTCCCGGCATTTTATTAGTTCCGGAAACAAAAATCACGGAAGAAATGAAATCGACGCTACGTGTGTGAAACGTTTGTATGTACATGTACATCATGTACACATCGGATCTTCCCGACCTTACGTCACATATCTTATGCAAATGAAGCTTCCACCATGGGGCGGGGTTACCTCCCCCAAACACTTCAAACATTGTTTTAAAATACTTGTACTCAGAAATCAATGATTAAATAGACACAGGTGGGTCTCAAAAACAATATTTTATTACAAAACGCCTTAAGTACACACACAATAAAGGATGTCAGTCCCCCTTTAAGGTGACACCAACATCCAGTCCTCTCGTGATCCTCCAGCAGCCTACTTAAGAGTAGACTGATGACGATCAGAGCATACTGATCGAAACGTCGAGTTGTAACCTCCAGTTCTTTTTCAGAACTAATTACTACTCCATGCAGATTTTCACATGGTGTTACTGCAGTTAGTCTTTACTTATCCTCTTTACCATGCAAAGCTACATGTAATCATAGAGAATGATGTAATGTACTGACAATAATAATCCTGAGGCTATAAATGTTGTTATTTCAGTCTTAAATCTACATTACAGACATAAAAACCTACCTTATACTAATGAGGACGTGCTATCCCTTAGACAGTAGGCTAGGTAAACATATTAATGGTCTTTTCACGCCGTGTAACCAAGTATTAATTGATTGTGAACACATTAAGTCACAAATAAATGAAACGCAGATGTAGGCCTATCCAAGCACTGCTACACAGCAGGAATTGCGAAACCCAACTTCTCCTTTATGTATCGACACAACAACGCGGAAGTATAAAACCGTAGTAAATAGTAGTCGTAGCCAATTCAGTTTCGTAATGCGCATTCCATTTGTGAAATGTCAGGGGAATTTCCACCTCACTCGCACCCCTAGACATTGTTATCACTGATTGGTTACTTAAAGGGTCTATGAAATAGACCGTTGTAAACAATAAAGTATGCCTATTGGAGAATATATTTGCCCTTTGTCCATTTAAAAAATAAATTATAAATATAGGGGGCGCCACGCTCCTCCCATTCCTCCTTATTAACTTAAAATCTGTGACATACGTGGGAGATTTTAGCACGAGCCCGTGTTTTCGTGGCACTCTGTGTCATGCTTTACTATTGAAGTTTCACGAAGTTTTTAATGTCAACAGTCTTTACTTATCCTCTTCACCATGTACATGTTTATTACATAAGTCGTGTGTACACACGTTGCTAGCAGTTCATGAATGTTTTATTACCTTGTGGCAACAATGATTGCCCGCCAACAATAGTGGGTTAAAAGGCATGCTAGCAAACGATGAAAACCTTTGTTTGCTTTGTTCTCTGCCCAGGTGTACGTCACGAATAGTACCACTTCGCGTTGTGCAAAATTTGAAACAATTTTTTCCTAATTATCATTTCCCACCAATGCAAAGCCTTAAATCCTATATCATTTTTTTTTAAATTTAATTAAAATAAAAACATCCACTCAAGACACAAAACAAACTTTAATTATTTCCTCCAAATAACAATAACAAATAAATTAAGACAAAAACACACTTCATAGACCCTTTAAAAGTACGCAAAAAAGGTTTGATATATTATTTCGAGGAATGACCAACCGAGTTCAGGGACCGTTATTCTCTCCGACGCACAGTGGGCCAGGGTAGGACCAAAGTGTGCCAAAACTAAACTGTTCATTATTTTGAAGGCATATTACACCCATATATGTTTTCGGACCCACAGATGTCAATGGAAGCGTTTTTAAACATGTATGACGTCATCAAAATACTGATTTCTGATTGGACCGCTGATAATTCACGCTTTATAGCCCCAAGTGCTTTTTGCTCGTTTTAAATTACACTAATCGAGTGTATGTGTTACGGCTGTAAATTATTTTAATGATAAAATTATCGTTAAATAATTTTGTGATTTAAATCCATACTATATTGGTAATGTTTGTAAAAAAATGTTTCTAAAAATATCCTTACTTTTTTTGAATCAACATATCCATGAAATAACCAACCAGTTTCAGTTTATTATGTGTCATTATCCGAGAAAATAATGAAAATGCATTCAGATGTTTCGTATGTTTATGTGGCGGAAACTGCAAGGGAATAATTAAGTCCTGTCAGTTTCACTGATGGGGTTTACAAAAATAGCTACAAAAATCACAGGTTGCAGGTGGTCGCAGCTAATTTTGGTATCAAAATGTTGCTGAAAGGTTAAGCTTCAGGGGAAAGCTTCAGAATTTAGGCAGGAATCGGCGGGAATTTGTAGTTCCACCATAGCTGAACAAAAGCAAGCTATATTTTATGATTTTGTTTTACCAAATTCCTCGGATTTTGCTGATGTAATCAAAAACCTAATTTACAATTGATTTAATTTTGATAAAATATAGACCATGCACTGGGTTTACTTCAATTTACATGACGATAGCTTATGTCAAAAGCCCACAATGACAATTTTAAATTTATTACCAGCAACCGGCTTTTATCACAATTTTTTAGATTGTAAGGCGGTTCTATTCGTTGGAGTTTATTTTGTTTATTAAATAGTCGTAGGGGGTCTTAGCAACCTAAAAAAATGTAAAAGAAATAAAATCTGGCACACACACAAATGACCCCTTTTGGCACACTTTGGTTTCACCCTGACCCACTGTGCGACTGGGTTAGACCACTGATCACAATTTTACTGAGCAATAGACATCAGTGGGTTAGACCCCAGCCCGACTCCAGGAGCGACTGGACAAGTCAAGGCATCATAGGCTTCAAGATCGGCGAACCGTGTCGGTGAACTTTTGAAGTTGTGAAATAGTGAACCCACAGGTGGGACTTCACTAGTTAAATCGGACAGCCAATCGACCGCGTATACGCATAATTATGGCGGGTTACGTACTAACTCTGAACTTATTCCACGGTAACTGAAATTTCAGTGTTTTTCACAATGAGCCATAATAAATTTATGCTAGCTCTGTTGTAGGCCTACTTGGAATAGGTAAACGTTTGAAAGGTTAATTTGAAATAATCTCTCTCACAAATTTTGGATTAATATATTTGAAATGCAGTACGTGGCGTGTATGTTATAACTTATCGCAAATAAATTAATTGTAAATACTGTGTAACGAGCGAGAATAACACTTCGATTTGTATTAGAATTAACTAAACTAAGACACATAAAAACATAAAAATTCATAAAACTAATTTATCTCGGGTTATTCTGACACTACACTGTAAAGAATTTACGTAAACATTACGTTCAAATACCTGCCAGGTATTTGAACGTACTTTTTACGTTGCCAACAAAATACCGTACAATTATGGTTATTTACGGCCTGCAAAATGACGGTTACTGTAATGTTTACGGTAAAAAGGCTGTAAATGTTGCATTTACTATGGGATGAGGCTGCAGATATTGGGGTTAATCAGTGAATTTGTTTATTGTATACAATGTCTTTTCGCTTATACGTACGCGTAATCTGGTTCCTTTTCAACCACCCCTCTAACTACTAATGTCTAGAACATGTATCCTATATATATACTGTCTTTTAAGATCTCTTTTCAGTCATGGTGGCAAGCAATTATAATCTATATTTCAATATTTTAAATGTCAGCATGAAAGAAAACATCAAAATCTTACCTTTTTATCATAAAATTAACAGTAAATATTTGAAAATGGCCTAAAATCACCCATTTTCACATATTTAAACCTTGGGAATGATTTGAGCACAAAACTAGGTCAAAATAAGGTCAGATCATTTACATATTGGATATATCCCAGAGTGCAATGGGAGCGGCCGTAATACGGGTTTCGGCCGTAAAACACTGAAAAAGGGATGATTACGGTAATTCACCATCGAATTTACAAATTTTTGCCGTAAAATTACGGTAATTTTTTGCAGTGTATGTTTATTCAATTTCGCAAGTGGTTGATCAGGAATTCAATTTCAATTTCATCAATAAGCATTCATTTAGCATATTTTTACTTTAAATTCTCAGGCCCGTATATGAAATTTTATGACCGATTTTTAACTGTCTCATTTTCCTAGCGTGTCAGGAGATTGCAGGCTAAAGTGGCAAGCAGCAAAAACTATAGCAAAAACAGACAAAACATGTTAAAGAATGACGTGGAAATATTTCATAGGGGAACAGAACTGGTGTTCGAGTTATAGCGCGAACACCTCTTGTTAATGTTTTTGTTTTTGTTTTTTGTTTTTTTAATAATTTTGTTTCTTCTTCTCAGTGAGACTTATCCAGAAAAATTCTCATACTTTCTAAGCTCAGAATGACTTCACACTCCTTGGAATTCCTAAATTGGTCTAAATACGATGACATAAGAATTTCATCACCAATTGATTTTACATTGAATTATTAGTAATTAATTTTAATACATAAATTGCGCCCTCGACGCCTCAGACACAACATAGTACATAGTATGCAAAAAAATGAACGTTAACGTTACATATCGTACATTGCATTTGTGTATGCAGTGTACATACACAGATGAATACTGTAAACTGGGTTCTTTCTCGTCTAAACGGAATTTTTTTCTGCCAGTAAAATGCCAGCTTGTGCGTCAATACACTGCCACACAGACAATTCCGTGGATGTAGAAAGACATTTCATCTGTAAGTCTTCCCTTTTTTCAGTATTTGTTTGTAAAATAGAGTGGAATAATGAGGTTGCAACTTCGAACTCTTCGAGGTTGCAAAAATCGAACTCTGTTGTGCTGTATACGTTGATACATGTAACTACACGTATGCATTTACATAATACATGTCGTTATTGAGTGGACATGTAGAAAGAAGCCTTTTCTCGTTAAATATGAAAAATGTCATTAAAATTTACTGAACGACATAACAGAGCAAAACTAGTGTAGTAAAGTGAGGGTTGCACGTGATAAGACTTGATAAACAAAAACTTGATTGCCCTAAAGTCAATGTTGGGTGCCACTATTACGGTTTCAACAAGCTTGCTTTATTGGACAATCGTTATTGTCACTATTTGTTTTTCATTATTATTGTATATTGATTAAGATGAAACAAATTGAACTGAACTGAACTTAACAATGTTCATAATCAGAAAACAAAACCATATACATGTGGTGCTCTTAAAATTAAAGTAAATAAATAACCAAGGGAATAATAATGGAAACGGGGATTAATAACATCTTTGTTAACATTCGTTTCAGCTTTCCATCCAGTCATCTTGCCGTCATGTCTTATAGCAATGGATTGTCAATATGGAGCGAGACCATCAATGAAATCTGTGCTTTGCTCAGACCACTTCGCAGAGCAGATGTTGTGCCTACACTTTCCAGTACATCTATAGAAGGTACTTTTATTATAATTTTAACATTAAAATTAGTTGACTTTTAAATATTAAGCACTTAATGTACACATACGTGTTTTTACATGATCCGACCAATTTTCTCATTAATACATATTTACTCTAGAGAGACCTGTGACATATATACTGCGCTTAAGTCCATTTATTGTATTCGCATCTTTACTTTTCATCAGATATTTTGGAGATGTTAATCATTTTGGGCCCCAGGCCCACTATCCAGTAGGCATACAAAAGTATCTAAAACAATCTCAAAAAGGGCAAAGCTTTATTTGATTTATAAGCCGTTTAAATTTTTTTTTATACGTATACATTTACAGTGTCACATAAGGTAGGTGTAAGGTCCATTTGTTTGTATTTGTTTCTTCCCTGGCTACCTGTATTTCCCTTCTAGTGAGAGAGTTAATAACCTTAAAATGAGAAATTTAACAAATTGATTGTTAGAAGGATGTTCTAGAATGATCTGTGCTTTTATTGAAAGAGTATGTAAACAAACAAAATGTGAGATAGTGGTGAATGTTGATAACCAACCTTTAGAGGAACCCAAGACACTAGAAGTTACCACTGCAGTGAAATACCCTGATGTGTCCATTATTCAGTCGTACTTTTAACAAAATGGTCACAGAACAGACCAGATTAGAAGATTTTAAGATTAGCTAGGAGGTGAAAATAAGAACTTTTCAATAAAAGATTTATACTAATGTATTGATGACAAAATTGTAAAATGAATATTGTCAACACTCAGCATTGGACCTATGGTAAAAATTATTCTGAGACACCCAAGCATATTATTTTGTAGACCTAAATGTAATTTTGTTAAAAACGTGGCTTGAATTTGAAATCAGATGAAACAGTTTTTCAGGCACTGCAGTTAATTTAAATACAAAATGAATTACTTTTGATTTTGAGGCAAGAGATCCAGAACTTCTTTTTAACTATGTAGTTTATTTCTTTTCTTTTTATTATTTTATCAACTTAATTGAATTGAATTTTGCAAATGGAATAATGTGTATAATTTTTTTATAATCGAAAAGCATCAATAAACCTCCCACAATGATTGTCCCTTAAGTGCGCGCGATCCGTTTTTGTACACTGTAACAGGAGCTGCCAGTCGACAACTGGCACGCGTAACTCAAGGAATGGGGGCATATACCGTTGCATAATCGTCCTCCTAGCATTCCCACATTCTTTCAGATAGTCTAGAGGTTGTATATAACCATTTCAGGGGCGGATCCAGGAATTTTTAAGGGGGGGAGGGCAGGGTGGGGGGGAGGGCAGGGTGGGGGGGGGACAGGGTGGGGGGGGGATCAGGGCAGGGTGGGGGGGTCAAGATTTTCATTTTTTTTTCTTTTTCTGATAATAACCACCTGTTATGTTTTGCATTATTTGGGGTTTTTCCCCCTCCCCCACCCCCTCCCCCTACCCCTGGATCCGCGTCGGAATTCCCATAATATATTTCCACCCTTTTCAGGGGAGGATTCATGATTTTTTGCAGGGTGGGCGGTAGGTTTTTCTTTTTCTTTATGTCCGAAAATAACCCCCTGTTATGTTTGTTATTATTTTTGGTTACATGAGCTACAGGGTACCAGATTCCCCTTCAGTGTCCCTTGTCTCACTGTACGACTGTTGTAATAAACCATAGAGCTGAATAAATCATGTCTGTCCACCATGTCCCCTGGCATTTTCAAGGTCCACTCATTTGTTTACACCATCCTTTTTTTATAGCTCCATGTTTACACTTTGAAAACCCACCTCCCACCATGGAAAAAAAGGGGGGATGGGGGGGGGGGTGGCTAAATGGGCAGTCAAAACCTACTCTTCCTCCGTTTATAGCTAGATACGCTATGCTTGGCGTGCCAAACAATTATTACTTCCAGACATAGCTCCCTTCACGCCACGTGAGTCAAACAGTCGTTTACAGCCAAGTCAAACAGCTGTTTTCAGTCAGGCTTGCTTCAAAGCCCCGCCCCTAACCTCCCCAACCCCCCCACAGACCTAGTAGTAAACAACTCATTCATAAAAAACGTACAATGTATCAAACGCTCGTTGACAGTAGCCTGTCTGGCAGCTGGGTCAATTAGGATTATGTTGCTTTGTGTACAATTTCAATGAAGAAATCCCTTGGGAGCTGACCTCGCCTGACCCTACTTGTAAACAATGCCACTCCTAAACGACTGCATGGTGGCCACTCAAACTCTGCAATATGTTTCTCAAGCGTATAATGTACAAAGTCAAGGAAAATGGGGTTTCAACTAATTTCATACGCAGAATAATTAACAAAAATGCTTAATTGACCAGTAGGCTGCTGGCAGTTTAAGCACTTGCAGGTTAATAACAAAATGGTCAGTAAAATTGTTGGGTGTTTATTTTTAAATATTAGCTTTGGTTAGCCAGTTAGCAAATTTCTAAATGGTTAGTGCTGTTTTTTCGTTTAACCATCCCAGCACTAATTGCAATTTTAATTTATGAAATAACTACATGATATATTTTTGTTATATTTTTTTATTATTGGATTTGTTTTTATTGGGGGCTATATAATTTCCCCAAAATTGTAAGATTTGTTTCCGAATAAGGCTGGATGGAAAATTCATAAGTTGCCAGTATTTGGAGCATATAAGTCCCAACTTTGACAACAAAATAACGATACTGATAATAATTACGCCTACTTATACATCCTCCAAACATAGCTTGGCAAATTGTACAGTATTCTCATTAAAAAAAACAGAGGCATGATTTTCTGTGCATTACATGTGGGCCTATACCTTTATCTTTAGGCCTAAAGGATTTATTAAATTATATATAAACTAATCATGATTTACTATATTTAAGAGGAAGTCTATATCAACATTGAAACGATCAGCTACACAAAGTTGTTAATCCCACTTTCTTGTAAAATTTACTTATAGCAGGGGCATTGGACCGCAGACATTGAAACGTCACCATTTAGAAACACAAATTTAAGCCACACACTAATTACCCTTACGAGCGGTGAATCTCATATTTCTCAGATGGCGTACGAAATGCGTACATGTACCAGTGGCGCACCCAGGATTTGATTGGGGGGGGGGGGGGGGCTCAAAATATTTTTATTTGAAATCCAATAATGGGGAGAGACATGGCTGACCCAAACCATAACCGCTGGCGCGGCTGCAGCCATGTCCCTAGTCGTGCTCGTCAGTGAACCTACGGCACATGTTAAATGTTTCCTGGTGGTTTCTAGTCATAAAAAGAAGACATTATGGCATGATTCGGACTCGTAGGGTTTTACCTTCCATATAATTTCCTCCTCTTGATGTAAAGAACTTGAGCTTGTTTCGTCTGCAAGATTTCTATAGTTAAATACTTTCATTGCGTGGACGTAAAGTTTGTGATCATTCCGGGCGGAGCTAAATTTGTTCAAACACGAATTTGGCGGCAAAACCAAATCCCAATATTATCCAATCGGTGTTTGCTAAAAGAGTGTCACATAATCTTTGTAAATTAAAACCCAATCCTGGGCCATTGTGTACAAACTGGAAAGGAGTTGATTATAATGCGGGCGTGTTTAAATTTTACGAGTAACCTCAACGACAGTCAACGACCTCAACAAGAGAAACAAACAACAGAAAATGAAAATAAAATTAAGTAAAGCTGCTCCCTGATCAGGGTGCACCATGGCAGGGGGGGGGGGAGAATGTGTAAAAATGCTTGTTATATATACTGGTGGCCCTTCAAGCTTACATGCACATGCATACGCAACGCCGTAAAATATAATAGTGAGTGGAATAAATGGAAAACTTTTGGAGGGGAGCTTGAGTCTCCTGAGTCCCCATCCCTTGTACCACTGCCCTATACTCCTTGCCGAACTCCTCTGTAGACAAGACTTGGGCTCAGATTTTGCTCTCTTTCCTGGCTCCTTCTTTAAAAAATAAAATAAAACATCAGCAGGCCCTTGGGGGGGGGGGCTCGAGCCCCCCCAAGCCCCCCCTCCCTTGGGTGCGCCACTGACATGTACCCGTACGTGAACAAAATCGCAACCGTAAAATAAACCCGTGTATGAAGTGTACGTGTAGCTATTACGGTACAAAATGTCGAACAATGTGGTACCTTCACGTTTACACATATTATGACATATAACCTAAGTACCTAACGTAATGATTCCCTTATCCAGTGATGGGATACAATGTAAGCTCATGCCCCTTCCCCCTCCCATTATGGCTGTTATTTTATTCGGGTTCATTTCAGCTACTTGAACTTGTACAGGCCGGCGTTGCACATAGTTCCACCCACTCACATTTTCAAAACTGTGAATACATCGGCGAGAATGCAAAAAAACAACATCTGTTTAATTTGTATGCAAACGATGACGTCATTCAATGTTTTTCTTATTTTGGCCAATAACGGTTGTTGCTTTGGGAGTAAGAGACAATTAACACAACGAATTTGATTGGTTTATTCTTAGCATAGGCCTAGTATTACGGTTACATTGTACCTGCGACTTTATAAGTGCGCTACAGTGATGACTATTTTCACAACTCTACTGATTTTACAAGCGACATGATGGGTGTGTTCAACAAAGGGTGAGATATTCTTAATTTTTTTATTGTTAATTTATTTTAAAAATATTTCATATGACACCTCACCGTGAAGCTCAGCAATTCCAAGAATAATGTTTCCCAGGCCGCGCCAATTTAAACATTTTTTTAATTTAATTTAATTTAATACCTGGCTCGGTGAAATTGAATGCTTAATTGAATACACATTTGAGTTGAATACTAAAAAGATGAAATCGATTACACATAAACGTACAGACACCTATCCTATAATCTATAGATGCATAGATGACTGTTCATTTAATTGCATTGTCCAATAAAAAAAAACGGCAGTAGTTTCATTTAAGGTGAAAAGGAGTCTCGACTGACGAACAATTAGAAAAAATGCATCAATATCGACAATGAAATCCTTGTTTGATTGGATAAGAAAAACGGCGTGGTTTTTTAAACGTATATATTAAAATGAATTTACACGTATGCATGAATTTACGTATATTTAAGGGAAAGTCCAATACTTGGTAATTTCCATATTATCAAATTCATGAATCATTATCCAAAACAAACTTGGGTTAAAATTGTACTCGTATCTTGAGAAATAATTTCGTCTGAGGTGCTTTCATTTTAAAGATTTGACCTAAACGTTGTTGTACGTTTTGTAAAACATAAAACATTGAACAGTTTTTCGTCGTTTTCTCAAATACATGAGCACCTTTTGTCATGAAACTTTCACAAGTTAGTTTTATGATTTATGTCTTGAAAAATAGAGGGTCGAAATGAACGTACTTTACCAAAAACCTATATTGTACCTTCCCTTTATAGCCCTCTAACGAAAATAAAATAAACATAATTCTGCCTAGCATCCCTATTGGTGTATAAATATGTTGCTCGTTTAAACGGAAAGGCTACATTCCTGAGTTGTTAATAATGTCAATTTAGGTAAATTAAATAAATTATCTTGGGTCCAGCAGCGTAGCCACAGGGGGGCCTGGGGGCACTTCCCCCCCCCCACAAACTTCCAGTGCCCCTCAGGTGCCCCCCCCCCCACGAAAAATTCTCATAGTGCCCCAAAAACCAGAAAAGAAAAAGAAAAGGGAAAAACCCATATCCCCTGGGCCCCCCACTGAAAAGCAATGCCCCCTGTGTCCCCCCCCACCCACTGAAAAAGTCCTGGCTACGCCACTGCTTGGGTCTAGTATTGCCTACTCACCTGGTTTTACGTCCCCTGGTTACATTGCTTTTCTTCGTCAACTTTCCAGGATGTTACTGCTGCTTCTTGCGGTGTCTGTTACTTCTGGTAACGGCAGGAATGATGATAGAGATGATATGAAGTTGTTAGAAGATCTTGAAGATATAATTTTAAGAGATGGCAACATCAAAGCGTACTTCGACCGTGATGGAGGTAATTTCTATACCTTTTAAAGATATCTTTAAATTGAGTTGACTGTTTTGAAATTATTGAAATTTTCTACTTTAAGTTTTGATAGCAATAATATGGCTTACATTATTTACCCACAAGTATGATTTTGTATCTAACCTTAATTGTTAATAGCTGGACACCAACAACACTCTCGCAGTCCGACATTATTATTGAATCAGTTTCACAGCATCAGCAAGTCGCCTCAAGATATTAGAAAACTCAAGAAACTCTGGAAAAAGCTTCTGAAGCAAAATACTCCTTTGTCTAGAAGGTAGGCTTTCTCTGTTCCTTTATTTAAAATAACCGCTTCAATGACCATTCACAGCAATGACATTCGTGACACAATTTAATTCAGAAATAAAGGGAAAATTAAAGGAAATGTTATTTAATCGTTTCAATCAATTCGTTAATATTATACATATATTCCCGAAGAATGTAATCACATTGTGTTTCTTACTGTAATGCTTGGGTCACTGCATTAGTCTTCCAGGCAGTGAAATCGACAAAGTTAAATCAAGTATTACAGATGCAGTAGGGAAGGTGGAAAGTTCAACGACTTGTAGCAAGACTTCGTTATACCGTTCAATTGACGGCACTTGTAACAACCTTGGCCTACCCGAGCAAGGGTCGTCTGGAACCCCGCTAATACGAGTTGTTGACAACGCCTATGACGATGGTAAATACAACCTAAACATTGAACCATTATATTTGAATCAACACTGTCATTCTTAATATTTGTTTGTTTGTTCGTTGTGTATTGAATTATATTATTATTTGTTCACCCTTTGTCATATGATTATCAATAGTAATCTTTCCCAAGGAGTGTGTCAAAGATTTTCCATTGTTGTTTATTCGTGTACAATTTCTTATTTTGTTGCAAAAATAAATTTCCCATCCGTTTGCACCTTCATTATATTATCGACGGTTCCCCTGTACTTGTGCTATAAGTTTAAGATATCTTTAAAGATGTATTTCCTGATTTTGATGCACCCTAGTGACGCACCGATTATCCCTTTTCTTTACTAGCACAGCAGGACGATGCACCCCTTATTACCTATGGTCATGGTAATTCATAATATTATTTATGATAATTCATTAGTGATTCTCCATTGTATAAGTATAAGTATGCCATTTTTATACTATTGATGCATAAAAAATCCATCAATACAATAGTGTGAAAATAACAAATGAGGGGCCTAATTTTCACGTGACCAACGTGGGACCTTTGTCTCCCGTGAAACATCTGCATGGGATTCTTTTATTTGATGTCATAATGCTGTCGCATGCAGTATTGATTTCCAATTGCTGATCAGAAATCATATACAATCAAAGAGTAAGCATGACATAGGTTGACCTTGTACTTAGAATTTGCTTTGAATTATCTCCGTGGGATCAGTTACTGATGGTGGCTGCATTTATCATTTTTAAAACAATTGTAGATGTGGCGTTCAATTAGAGTCAATACAGATTAATAATTAATCTAGAACGTTCAAGGACTATTACAAATGATTTATGAACAATTCTCTTTATTTCAATAATGTAAGAAAAACATCACCAATGCAAATATTTTGATTCAAATAGCCTTTCTTAAAGTTGATGTAACCACTGCATTTCTTCGTATACTAAATGCATTCATTATAGAACTTTCAATTAAACAATATTGTCAAGTTAGGCCATATGAGAAGTAGTCATTACTACTTACTTGGTGCACCTATCGGCAGGGCAGGTTCTCTTAGTCACACCCTACACATACACAGTGGTTTGCTAAGGGTGACTTTCAACTGGTATTCTGTTCACCCGTATTACATTATCACTCATTCTGCTTACTGTGCCTGTGCATGCATCCATAGGCAGAGGAGGTTCTCATACCCACACACAGTTTATACAGTGGCTTGCCCGGGTGACTTTTAACTTGTATTTTATTCACCCGCATTTATACTTTATCACTCATGTACAAAACTCCACCATATAATAACAACACGCTTTACAGTTGCACAAATTATTTTAAAATCTTTGTATATCAAAATCACAATACGAAGTAGACAAAATAGCTGGTTGGCAAATGGCAATAATATTATAGTTGTGAAATGACACCAAAAAAAAAAATTCAAAAAGTTCAATATGGAGACACACCCAGCTCCGTTTCTTCCATTCCCTGCTTATGATAAATCTATTTTTTATGAAAATGTTTTTCTATGTAATTCAACTGCAGCTAATGTGACGCCTTCGGATGTTAAAAGTGTCATTTTAAACTATATCAGGTAAAGGTTGGGCTCACCCATTTTCGTTGACAAGGGGTCAGGAAAACTAAATATAAAATTATCATTTTCTCAGAAACGGGAACACTTTTGAGCTGTAGTTTTAGATGTCGGTTTTTTTAGCCACCGTCGATCTCACTTCCAGGTACAATTCATTAAATGAAGTTTAGCGTTTGTTATAAACTTCCCATAACATCAGAATGAGGATATAATTATGTATCCACTGTTTAATCTAAATATTTCTGTAATATTTGACAGGATTAGCAAGCCCGCGCACGGCGTCAGCTAAAATGGGGTCATTACCAAATGCACGGGATGTTTCCCGCAAGGTGTTTGATAGCAAGACTCGAAGACTCCGTGATTTTACATCACTTGGTATACATTTTGGTCAGCTGATCGATCATGATATCACCGCTGTTGAAGCCCAAGAAAGTAAGTGCCTATAGTGCCCCCTGGCCCAACCCACCCTCGCAAAGGTCATTAACCAATCGTGATATTGGCTTCCTGTTTAGAATCTATAGAATAAATCCCGAATGAGCCTCTCTGCATACTGATCTGTTGAAAGTGCAATATTCTCGATTTTCAATTCATTTCATATATTATATTTATTGATATATAAACATAATGCAAAACAAAAATATTATGGAGTCACAGACCTAAAAAGTCAAGGCTGTTATGGGAATGCCTATAAAAGAAACAAAATTACAACAAAAATGTATTAATTTAATGTTGCCCTACACCGACGTGTGTATAGCACTGTGTACTCAGTGCTTTTCGAGTGTCTGTGATAAAACTGCACAGGCGACTCGGGCGGGATTCGAACCCACGAGTTCCTGCTTACTAGTGCAGACGTCTTAACCTCTCGACCACCGAGCTTGCCCGATGACAATTGGCCGGCTAGAATCCCATATAGCAGCGGGTTCCGCGATATATAGGTTGGTGAAATTCTTGTGTCGGGAGATAAACAATTGATTTAATTTTGCCCTACACCGACGTGTGTACAGCACAGACACTCGAAAAGCACTGAGTATACAGTGCTATACACACGTCAGTGTAGGGCAAAATTAAATCAATTGTTTATCTCTCGACGCAAGAATTTCACCAACCTATATATCGCGGAACCCGCTGCTATATGGGATTCTAGCCAGCCAATCGTCATCGGGCAAGCTCGGTGGTCGAGAGGTTAAGACGTCTGCATTAGTAAGCAGGAAGTCGTGGGTTCGAATCCCGCCCGAGTCGCCTGTGCAGTTTTATCATAGACACTCGAAAAGCACTGAGTATACAGTGCTATACACACGTCGGTGTAGGGTAAAATTAAATCAATTGTTTTTCTCACAACGCAAGAATTTCACCAACCTAAAAATGTATTAACTTTGTTACTTTACTGACAGACAAACAAAATATATCACAAACTATTTTGAAGTTTTCGTGCACGGCCGGTGAGAGAGACTTGGTAAACTTATAACTATTCAAGGTTAGAGAGGCTTGATCAAATTACTATTACTATACAAGGTGCATCAAGAGTTTATAAAGCTAGCCAGAACTTTGGCAATTGGGACACCAAGAGATAATTATTGTATGTGAGTGTGTGCTTCTAGTATGCTGTAATGTTTTTATGTGTTACTTCTCTAAAACACATTCAAACTATTTTCTCACTCCAGTTGAATGTGGCGAGTGTCAAGTGGACAATGAATGTTTCGCCATCACCGTAGACAACTCAGATCCTGTGTTTGGGGGCAAACAGGCTTGCTTTCCCTTCATCAGGTCAGGTCATGAAAGCGACAGTTCAGGGGTCCGTCAGCAAGTGAACTCTATCACAACTTGGCTAGATGCATCCTTTGTCTACGGGTCAGAGGACATTACTGCACACTCACTAATAGATGGTAAAATACATTGGATCTCTTTTCTTTAAATTAACATTGACGATCATGAGTAATTAATTTCACAATGAAGACGATGACTATGAAGATAACGAGGGAGGGGTATAATTCACAGCCGATCAATGCTAAATGTCATTTACTGTAAATAGAATAGATATGAAGATACCATAATTGAGTTTTCAAATGTTGTGATCGATTTTATAACATAGGTGACAAACCGTCTTCATTAAGACACCTGACTGACGGCGTGACAGGGAGAGATTTGTTGCCCCCTAATAAAGATTTACCTGGCTGTGTTGGGATTGACGCGGCAGCTAATGTCTACTGCGCTCTAGCAGGAGATGGTCGAGTAGCGGAACAGCCTGGCCTTACCTCCCTGCACACCTTGTTCCTACGGGAACACAACCGTATCGCTGAGGCTCTCCAAAATCTCAATCCAACGGTAAAAGCTCCGGAGGTTTACCAAAAAGCCCGCAAAATCGTGGGTGCGGAGTGGCAACACATAGTGTACAATGAATACCTACCTCTGATCACAGGCAAGGCGTTCTACGATTCTAAGAACCTGGGTCCAACTGCGCCTTATAAATACGATCAGGACGTGAACGCAGCTATCGCTAATGTATTTGCTGCGGCTGCATTCCGTTTTGGACATACAGAGATACCAGACAAGATTACTCGGACAGCCAAGAACTTTGTTGTACGAAATATTCCCAAAATTCAAATGAAGGAAGCTTTTTTCAATGCGTCTTATATGTTTGATGAATCTATCCCTAATGGTGCTGTGGATTCTATTCTGAGAGGAATGGCGGTTCAACGCTTGGATACGGTTGATAAACATCTCACATCGGCGGTTACTGATAATTTATTCGGTGATCCGGACGTGAAAGGGTAATACTTATTTCGAAAAGGATGTTGCCCCAGATGTAATACATATTAGTAAAGACAAAAGTCGATGTCCCAGAATATCAGAACCCAAAATATTTCGTACAAGGAGGGGTCGTTTACCTTATTTACCTGAAGTTATTGCCGCAACTGGGCAGGGATAACCTTAATGTGTTTTTACATTTGTTATACGTACTGTACCTTCGGCATTTCTCTGTCTAGAGTGAGCCTCATATACTACTGATAATTTTGTTGGGGAAAATATCAGAATAAACAAATATCAGAATGAAAGCAAAGACGAACAAAAAGAAGTTTGTATAGATGTTAAACTACAGTGCTAGCTGCTCTCAATTTACAGAAAATTAAATAGCAAAGGCTTTAATCGTATGTAGATAGAAAGTTTACACAAAATTACCCTTTCCCTAAGTACGAAACGAAAAGTAAAATACAAAATGTGCACATTATAATACGCCTATACTTGCATTCCAGTTTACACATAATGTTCCATGCTATTTTTTAAGAGATGGATTTGACCTTGCATCATTGAATATTCAACGAGCACGTGACCATGGCTTACCGAGCTATACTGTGATAAGAGAGAAGTTTTGTGGTTTTGAACCCATCAACGGCTACAAGGGCTTAAAGGGGATCATGTGCAGGAAAAATATACGAAGCCTCAGGAGAGTATACGGGTACTGATTGTAAAGTATTTTTCATGTTTCATCTGAACTCAGTTGTGGATATTATTGGAGAGGAGGGCACGATCCCGAATTTAACCCCAAATATTTGTCCAAGAATGGGTTGAGGGATCCACGGGGTGATTCCTTCTAAAAGTGGCGGTAACCTATGACCCCTATATCTCTATATTCTCATTCTCTTTTGCAGTAAAGATTATTATTATGTACCGGTATTATAATGAAAACCGATCCAATTTCTCACATTGGTTCTTGCTCCATGCTTATACGTCATGCTTTTTCTAGTCACTCCTTGATGACCGTAGGGAACTAAACAACTACTGGATTACGCTTTAAAAGCAGTTTGGTTAAAACAATAATTAATTTGTTAATACATCATTATATTGGTTAGATTCCTAGCTCTTCTGACAAATAACTTGGTTTAACAGCAATATTGGTTTGGTTAATCTTATCAGTTTTTGGGTTGAAATGACCAATAACTATTCTATTGGGATTTCCAAAGAAGGGAATATTCAGAATATGAAACGCTAATATTTAAGGGTCTAAAATATGATAATGATCTAAACATACATATATCCAAACACATATTTGAAGGACTGTTTTATTAGTTAAAGAGAACATTTGTTTATAATAAATTCAAATGTATTATCTATATACATCTTATACATTTGAATACACTATTATGAGAAGGGATCATGGGTGGTTGTATAATATCATAAGAGGCTAATTCCTCTTCCATCTCCATCTATATTTCAAAACGATTTAAGTCGGGAGTTACTGTTGTGATCTTTTGTGCATCAGTTTATTTATTGATCTAAGTTTTCGAAGCTGTATACGACATAATTCATACTTAAAAGCAAATAAATATTTGTTTATTTTTTTGAACTAAGGCATTATCTTTTATGTGTTATGTTTTATACCATAAACAGGAGACGAGGAGTGAAAGATATCGACCCTTTCGTTGGATTTCTTCTTGAGACACGCCTTCCTAATATTCTGGTGGGACCCACCCTGGCTTGTATATTCGCAGACCAGTTCCACAGACTGAAATTCGGTGACCGTTTCTTCTATAAGAACCCCGACCAGTTTACGAAAGGTATAGACCCAACTCATTGGTGTTATTGAGACATACATTGTAAGGCAAAAATAAAGTATCCGGTTTCTGGTCATAAGTTGGCTTCAAAATCGGTGCGGTGACGCGCTTTTTTTTCTTTTTGGTAATCTTTTTTGGTTTTGTTTTTCCAATCAGCGAAATACCCGATACATGCACATGCGGTTATTAGAACCAGGCCAAATTTCCCATACACAAAGTATGGGGGCTAAGAAAGGCCACACAATGTTCCAACAATTTTTGAATACAACTAAGAATACCAACGCGCTGGTCTTAGGCGACGCGCACGGAGACTTTTTCTATCTGTCTTATACTTCAAATGCAATATCAACAGTTATTTTTCCCTTGTCCCCTCTTTGTTTAGTACTCACCTTGAGTAGCCTTTTTAGGGCCTTGTGATGGGCGACCTTCATAAAAAAATAAAAAAATAAAAATTAAACAAAATTGAAAAGGTTCTGCGATGTGACTTCAAGTAGGTTTTTGAGACAAATTGATTTTTGTTGGCCACATAAAAATAGAGCTCTCCCTAGACGAGATGAGTACTAGGTCAAACTCCATTTACATATTTTTTACATTTATTTTCACAGCCGAAATGGAGGAGATTGAAAAGGTAACCATGGCGAGGTTGATGTGTGATAATGTTGAAGGGATCTCAAGAATTCAACCGTATGTTTTTATGCGACGTAAAAATTACAAGAAAGCTGCAGGTGCCGGCAAGAGGTGGGAAATTCTTAACGTTTTTTTAATTATTTTTTTAATTTTTTTTTAATTGCATCAGTATCAGTTTTGCACAAGAAGGTCATATTATTTATTTTTTTCGCGTTACACCTCAAGTCCTGTAGCCTTAGATGTCGAGCGTCTTTTGCAGAATCCTTGCTGTCCTCTTCTGCAGTAATTCCACTCTAATATATACTACTATCTTCTTAAGATGTTTCTCCAACGCCTTCGGCATTGTACATATCGTACTCCCACTACCACAGGAACAACCTTCACCTTGACTTGCCACAGCTTGCGAAGTTCTCTCGCTAAGTCCTAATATTTCCGTACTTTCTCCTTCTCCCTCGATGCTACTCTACTTTCACCCGGTACAACTGTATCGAGAAGATGATACGCTGGCAATGTGAAATACAGTCTCCTCCGACGCATTGCATATTCTGCTCAAAGGGGACATAACATTCGTCCACAGAGACTGGTCTTGCGCAGCAGTAATCGGACCCTCGGTTTCTTTCTTCAGTTCTCCTCTCCTCAACCATTATACCAAGTCTTGCTACTCGCCACTTCTTCGGTACATCTCAGAAATCAGTCGTGAAGTGGTTTTCCCTGCTAATCTCATGTTCGTTCTTCTCTCCTTTGATTCTTGTACTCCTTTGGACCTAACTCATCTGCTGCCTTCATTTATTTCTGCGCAACCTTCAACAACTTTTCCGGAGTACTGCTACCATGACACTGCAAGCTCCTTCTCTCGATGTTAACGCTGTCTGATACACAAAGTAACCCTCTTCCGCCCTCTGACCTCAGTTGATAGAGTCTGCTGACATTCGACCGTGGATGTATCATGCCATGCATCGTCATCAATTTCCTCGTTTTCCTGTCAGTAACATCTAGATCTGCCTTAGTCCACTTGGCAATGCCCGCACTATACCTCTCTTTATGGTCATCGCAGTACATTTCTCCAGACCAAACTTCATGCCGATGTCATCGCTGAAGATCTGTACAGTCTGCATCAAAAAATCAGTCTCCTTATTCTTCGTAAACAACTTTAGGTTATCCATAAAGAGCTGCTGGTTAATCCTGCATCAATTCAACGTCATCTCGTATCCCGCAGTAACCTTCCGCAGAATCATCGACAAAGGGAACAGCGTCAAAACAAACAGCAGTTGGGACAGAGAATCGTCCTGGAAAATACCTCGTGAGGACTATCTAACCTTACCAAGCCATTCATCATTTTTCCGTCAGATTGTTTTGCAGTCATCACCCAGAAAACATTGCACCGCATCAGCTGGCCCTATCATGTCCAAACATTCCATGATCCATGAGTGTGATACCATGACGTATGCCATGCCATGGCGAAATTAGTTTTTTCTGTTCCTACAGTCCTTTAGCACCACCTGTCAATATTGTCGTTGTCGTTGTCGTTGTCGTTGTCAAAGGTACACTAAAGCCCCAGTCACACAATCACGATTTTTGCCCCGAATTCCCACGAGTTGGAAAATCGGGGATATCCGTGGTATATCCGTGGTGAGACCCTACTGGCAACATGGTCATTTTTGAGTAATCTTGAGTGTTCTTGGAACATCTTGATAGCCTCCCGATAGTTTTGGACATGTTCAAAACCATCGTGACTCACCCACGATTTTTTTAGGCATTCTTACACCAGTCGTGAGGGGATCGTGAATAGCCGTACGGGCACCGTAGACAAGGTCGGGATACTCGGGGATATTCTTGGGGTATTCGTGCCACCTGGCAAGTACGGTTGTTTCAAGAACCACCAAGAACTACTTCGACAGCACTACGAGTTACGTTTGCAGTCGTGGTAATTCGTGACGCATTCGGGATAAACCGTTACGCTGTCGAGAGAAGTCGTACTACACTCGTGTTAATTCGTTGGGCATTCGGGATAAATCGGCTTGGATAACGTAGTGCATTCTTAGCATTGACTTACAACAGTCATGAGTACTCGTGAGGGAATCGCAAGTGAAGCCGATTCATGCTGATTTTTGCTATTAATTGGGAGCAACCGTGGCAGTATAGGATCGGCGCTATTCGTGGGAATTAGGGGCAAAAATCGTGAATGTGTGACTGGGGCTTTAAGCTCAGACGCCTGAGGGAACCTGCAAACAATTGTGCTTGCTACGTGAACCAGAAATCCCTACTCTTAACCTTCTACGATAAGTGTTCTGGGTTCTTTTACGTGCATTACTTAAATATTTAGTAATGTATTTAATATATATATAGGGCCTATGTTTGATTCTGGCATTCGTGCTACAACGGAGACTACTCTTATATCACTGACGTCATTCAAACGATAACCTACAAACTTATTCTGCATTTTCAGAAAGTATGCATCGTTCTACAAGTTCAGTCGTTCTGGGGATTGGCCTGCTAAGATAACTATGTTAGCTGGATTGAATAACAGGCGAGCAGCATGTACCCAGACAGATAGAATACCTTCCGTCGACTTGACAAAATTCACTTTCTCCAAAAATGAAGGTAAAAACCTGGATGAGCCATAGATCTGGTGCACAGTTGAATTTTAGGAATGCTGTTACCTGCTTGCACATTATAGACACTATCGAATCCCATAGTAGACATCAGTTTGAGGGTAAATAAAAAGGACCGTACAACATTGGTATTTGATAACAGACGTGTACGTTTAATTTCATCCCTCTAGTTTTCAAGAAAAACAAACCTGTAAAACTTTCGTCACAATAGGTGCTTGAGATTTGAGAAAACGACGAAAACTGCCACATGTTTTGGTAAGTTTTTATGTTTTACAAAAAGATGCTGGAAGACAACTTTTTGTAAATTCGACAAAACAGTTCCCTTTTTTCTCTAAGATGAAAGCACTTATTTATTAAAGACAAAACACTTTTTCAGGATAATTGTTACTTAATAATAATAATAATAATAATAATAATAATAATAATAATAATAATAATAATAATAATAATAATAATAATAATAATAATAATGTGTGGACTTATATAGCGCACGTATCCACCAACTGAGTGGTGCTCAAGGCGCATTATATTATTACCCCTGCTCATAAGGCTCATAAATCATTCCTGAAACCATCTCAGCTCCCCGGGGAGTATACAGCTCAATTGCTGCTATTACAGCACATATAGGGCTAATCAACCAACTCTGCCCTCACAGGTACCCATTTAACCCCTGGGTGGAGAGAAGCAATTATGGTTAAGTGTCTTGCTCAAGGACACAAGTGTCACGGCCGGGATTCGAACCCACATTCTGCTGCTAACACCAGAACTTGAGTCCGGTAAGCTAGACCGCTCGGCCACGACACTCACCAACTTAATATCAATTTGATTTGATCATCTGGTTATTACGACTGTTGTACCCTCCCTTGAAATGTACAACCTTTTATTGCACCGGTACAACTTTGACCGTACATGTATATGCAGTTTGCATTAAAATAAGTTACAGTCTTTTATTAATAAAAATGTTTTATGATTACTTTTAACAATAAATATTGGGACATTCAACAATAACGTTATATAGGGAAGGTTAAACATTGGCATGTGGAAACGTACATTAATTATTTATATATTATTTATATAGATATATCATATGGAAGCTTCATCGCAATAGGTTCTCACAATTGTGTGAGAACGACAAAAAGTTGCTAGACAGCAACAATTTCCTTTTTCTGAATAATTTCTCATGAAGATATGATAATTGTAGCAAGTTTTCACCGTTAGATAATAATTTGTTATATTAATTTGATCATCTGATAATCTTCAAAGTATACCTTTAAACAATAATATTACATATTTGCATAAATTGAAGAATTATGTAGAAAGATAAACATTTAATTATTGAACAGTTATTTTATGCGCAGAAATGGTTTATTGTCTGTTTTGTATAGAATAGAAAAACAAGCTATACGCATTTCCTGAGTAGTCCGGTATGTTATTTTGGGTGATTTTCGGTAAAGAATATGCTTTGTAATTATTATTAATTGTAATGATAAGAATATGAAACTTAAATATTAAATTGAGATTTATATGTATTAAAATCAAACTAGCTCAGAGAATATGTAGTTACTATTGAGTGGTGATGGTATTAAACAATAGGGCCTATCCTTGAAAATTTATAAAGGAATGTTATGTTTGGCAATTGAAGTTAATAAAGAAATAAAACATTTCAAAATTAGCGAAAGCGAATGTATGCCTATACTACTCATTGGGAGCCAAAAGAATACTGCCCTCTTTTGACCAGAATAAGAAATAAAACGTGTATTAAAGCATACATTTTCATGTCGGATACATTGATGATGTAATTTTTCAGCATCCTCTCTGAGAAAAAAAAAATCTACTTCAAACCTTAAAGCATTTTGCATTTTGCGGATAAATGACGGCAAGACAAATTTCCAGCACATTCCACGTATCTTTTTGTAACTATTTCAATAACAAATAGGCCTATGACTACATAACAACCCTTAATCAATATTTACAATCTCATCTATGTTTCTCTTCTAATTTAGAAAGCTTTCGCGAAATGTTTTCATTAACAAACTTATATCCGCAATGTTTCCGGGTTAATTCAGAACCTTTTCCGCCATATATTTCCGAACAGTGACTATTTAAAGCGAAACCAGAAATTGAGGGGAGAAATAGATAATATGTTGGGCGTGACTATGGGGATCACTGTTGCGTTAATTCTGTTGCGTTAATTTCCCATCTGGGCACGAGATTGCGCACCAGACTCGTGTAATGTCCACGGTCTTGACTCATGTCTGCATCATATCGCTTGTTAGCCAGTTAGTTTTCTCGGCGGTGAAAGCAGTTGGTGGTGGTGCATGTGCCACACGTCTCATTTAATTTGTTAGCAAAATCTTTATTCATCAACAAACTTGCCGAAGTCTTATAGAGATATCTGAGTTTCAAGCAGGATGGCCGTTGGCCAAGGTGTTAGGAGCTTGAGAAACTTCTTAATATTTGTTACGGTAATTGCTATGTTTGACGTCTGCTCAATCTCTTGCTGTGATTTCGTGAGTAAGTAAAGAATATTATAGAATATTATTAATAATATTATTATTAAGGTATAATAATAATAATAATAATAATAATAATAATAATAATAATAATAATAATAATAATAATAATAATAATAATAATAATAATAATAATAATAATAATAATAATAATAATAATAATAATAATAATAATTACCCCTGCTCATCAGGCTCATAAATCATTCCTGAAACCATCTCAGCTGCCTGGGGAGTATACAGCTCAATTGCTGCCATTACAGCGCATATAGGGCTAATCAAACACAACAACCAACTCTGCCCTCACAGGTACCCATTTACCCCTGGGTGGAGAGAAGCAATTACGGTAAAGCGTCTTGCTCAAGGACACAAGCACCCCGGTCGCGATAGGGATTCGAACCCACATTTTGACGACTCGGCCATCAGAACACAAATCCGATGCATTAAACCGCTCGACCATGGCACTCCATGATATATGAGTATGAGACACTTGCGCTGTTTAACAAAAATGGTCACTCATAGCACACTTTGTAAATGAGAAACAATGAGTGTAATGCACACTTTTACTCTTGGAACATGGAACTTGGAAGTCATATCCTCTTCTAGTAATCCCTAATATGGGGCGTGATCCCTGGCTATACGGCATGCTTTGGTTCAATGACTTTTGACTACCGCCCCTTGACCAAATATATTGACAAAGTATAGGGAGACCAACGTAATAGGACAAGATGGCTTCCTATCGTGGAGCGCCGACACGTTCACTCAAAAACAAGTTGTTGTTATTAGTATTTATTTATCATTATAAAATTATATATTTTTGTCTTGGGGGCCGTGGGACCTGTTATATACCTCCTTATTGAATTCATTTATCAAAATAATGAGATGGAAGTATTTATTAGTGGAACAGGTTGTAGTGACTTAATAATCTCCAGCCTTTCGAAATTCGAGCCCCGTTATCTGCAGAACTGCATCTTTATCATTACCGAAAACCTAACTGTATATTCCCGGATGGCGGCCTCTAGAATCTCGCAACCACTGTCTCTCGCAGAAACGCATCTCAATACCGATAACCTAACTACTACCGCCCCTTGACCAAAGATATTGACAAAGTATAGAGAGACCAACATGGGCGGATCCAGAACATTTTTTAGGGGGGAGGGCTGAGAATCAAAAACAATTATTTTTCAGTACTACAAAAATTACAATGAAATAATCTCACCTCCCCTCCCCTCCCCTCCCCTCTCTCTGTCTCTCTCTCTCTCTCTTTCTCTCCCTTTTTTTTGTTTTTTTTGTTTTTTACGATTTAGGGGGGGGGGGGCTACAGCCCCCTTAGCCCCCCCCTGGATCCGCCAATGACCAACGTAATAGGCACCCGATACTCCAAATTTGTGTCAGTAGATAACGTCTCAAAAGGATCAATTTCATCTTGCTATTATTAATAGTATTAACAAGCACAGATTATAATCTGGTAGTCTGGATTACAATTGGTGTCGTTTTAAGTGAGTGCATATCGCGTAGCATGCAGCAATGGCACGCTTAATTCACACGGTAGTCGATCGTTTCATGAATAATCAATTTGTTTCTGTAACATCGTATAACAGTCGTAGCCACGTTCTAATTAGGCTATAACTATTTTATGTTCTTCTTTAAATTAAATGTTAACGACGAAAATATTTAACGATTGCGATTATAACGACTGACTGACTTAACGACACCAATTGTAATCCAGACTACCAGATTATAATCTGTGCTTGTTAATAGCAAGATGAAATTGATCCTTTTGAGACGTTATCTCCTGACACAAATTTGGAGTATCGGGTGCACTAGGACAAGATGGCTCATTATCGTAGAGTGCCGACACGTTCACTCAAAAAATGTTATTGTTATTATTATTTATTTATCATTATAAAATTATATATTTTTGTCTTGGGGGCCGTGACACCTGTTATATACCTCCTTATAGAATTCATTTATCAAAATAATGAGATTTATTAGTGGAACAGGTTGTAGTGACTCAACAATCTCCAGCCTCTCGAAACTCGAGCCCCATGCATTCTCTGCAGAACCGCATCTTTATCATTACCGAAAACCTAACTGTATATTCCCGGATGGCGGCCTCTAGAATCTCGCAACCACTGTCTCTCGCAGAACCGCATCTCAATACCGATAACCTAACCCTTTGTTATCCTGCACGATACGTGTTTGGTATTATTTTTGCGACACTAGACAAGCCTTATTTGGAAGTTATTTTTCAACCTGATGGCAATTTGCTTACTTAAGTAATGTATAATGATGTCTGAAAAAAACAATTAACCACACAAGGTGGACTATGCTTGTAATGATAGCGTGTTCTACACTCAGTTATTATGAAAATCCTTCTACTAAATATTAAGAAACGTAATATTATTTTTAAAAGTAAAATTCGTTCAATCTAGTTATTATGTCTGCCAGTGAAACGGCAGAGATAATTTGTCGTCGTGTCTTCTCTTTTTCTCAAGAGCTCTTCTATGTCAAAGTATAACTCAAAATTTATATCAGTCCTGGGGCTCAAACTTAGCAGATATATCCCCCGCCCCTGGCGCCAAGATGTGCCTTTTGGCCAGATCCCACATCATTGTCATTGTTTACCATGTTTTACACCTAACCCAGCATTATACCTCTAGTTATCCTTTACCCAAAACGATGGATTTAACCCCCTATCCAAACAAACTCGAAGCCATTTTTGCCAGAACGACATTTAGGCATTCATATAGATTGGTGAAATTCTTGCGTCGGGAGATAAACAATTGATTTAATTTTGCCCTACACCGACGTGTGTATAGCACTGTATGCTCAGTGCTTTCCGAGTGTCTGTGAAAAAAACTACACAGGCGACTCGGGCGGGATTCGAACCCACGACCTCCTGCTTACTAGTGCAGACGTCTTACCTCTCGACCACCGAGCTTGCCCGATGACGATTGGCTGGCTAGAATCCTATATAGCAGCGGGTTCCGCGATATTATATAGATTGGTGAAATTCTTGCGTCAGGAGATAAACAATTGATTTAATTTTGCCCTACACCGACGTGTGTATAGCACTGTATGCTCAGTGCTTTCCGAGTGTCTGTGAAAAAACTACACAGGCGACTCGGGCGGGATTCGAAACTGTGTAGTTTTTTCACAGACACTCGGAAAGCACTGAGCATACAGTGCTATACACACGTCGGTGTAGGGCAAAATTAAATCAATTATTTAGGCATTCATTGAATTTCAATTTCAATGCTGTCATTAAGATACAATATATAAACATCACTTTGCATAACAAACTCTAAATTATATTTAAGAAATTATGATGAATAAAGATATGAAAGCAAGATGACATTTAGGTTTGGGTGAAGCGATGTTTTGTTCCCTAACCTATTGACAGACAAACGTAGACACAAACAAGACAAAGGACTATAATGACAGACAAACCAAAATACACGAGGAGTTACATATACTTATGCAAATATCGGACATCAAACGTCTTGGAAGCATTGTTATAAGTATGCATTGAGTGTGTGTTTCTTGAGTTTTTGAATAAATATTGGAGTGCGTGATGTATTCATGCACTGTAAACATAAATTAGTCATTTTGACTAATAAAAATTAGTCCTGCCCTACGTCTGAAATGACTAATAAAAATTAGTCAGACAAGCCAGATGACTAACATTAATTAGTCAAATACAAGACAAATATTAGTCAAATGTGACTTATTTTAATTAGTCATCTGACTAAATCCAAAAACGTCTGAAATGACTAAACGTTAGTCATCTGACTTTTGCAATTTGTCATTCAAAATGATGACTAATCACATTAGTCACACGACTAAGGCTTCATTTCATGTAAAAACAAAAGAAATGAAGCAAATTAAAATCATATAATCTTGTCAAAATATTTATTTCAATGTAATCGGGTTTTACCTTCACTTAACTGTGTAACAAAATGTGTATACTCTTAAAAAGAAAGTTTGAATACATTGCATCATCATAAAGACTTTTGTACTACAGGTTATACCTCGTTGATTATCATGCAGCTTTAAAGTGTATTTTTTCTTAGATATGTGATGTGTCATACATCACATATATAAAAATAAAAATAAAACACTTTTAAAGCAGCATGATACCTCAACGAGGTATAACCTGTAATACAAAGTCTTGTTCTGGGTTTGAATAAAAGTACATTAATAAAACATAATAACTATAAAGTAAAAAAAGTAAATTAAATATATCCACAAGTTCAGCTTCAGTGAATCTCTTCAAATTGCAATAAGTTGGCAAAACAACAAAACAAATGTAGACACGAGGAATATATACCACATCTGTTTATTACCCCCAGTAGTTGGGTTGCAACAGCAAAGGCGGAGATAATAAGCACCCCCCACACACACACACACACACAATAGTAGTACATACATTTTGCAATCCAGGTTTCCAGGTTTCTTAGTGGCAAGTAAATTTAGTAACTTACAATTTTGTGCAGTAAATATAAAACAAAGTTCAAATATAATGCAACTATAATAGTGATGTGCAAGGTATCCGGGTATCCGGATAACCGACCGAAACTGTCATAACCAGATTCAATATTTCGGTTCCTGGTACCCGTAAACGACTTTTTAAAATTGGGACTTACCATTTCAGTGGTGTGAACAGAACACTTTTACTATTGAACACTGTAATGTTTACACTTTAAGGAGCAATTTTATTCAAAGAGATTAACACTCTGATAACGCCTTTGTAGTATTTTACGGACATTTTCCATACACTTTGTCCAACTGTTTGTGATACATTAAAACACTTTCGAAGAGAATGTCCTATTACATTGTATACGACAACCCCATAGAGTGGGTTTTGTACAGAAAAAGTTAAACAAGTTAATCACCACCTTCACCCAAGGTTTTGTTTATGCCACAGAGAATGCAGCGTGAGGGTGTGGGTTTTGTATACGAGAGTGTGTGTAAGGGTTACAGAGTCATCGTCGTTAACATTTTAATTTAAAGAACATAAAATAGTTATAGCCCTAATTAGAACGTTGCTAGACTGTTACACCATGTATACAGAAACAATTTGATTATTCATGAAACGATCGACTGCGTATGAATTAAGCGTGCCATTGCTGCATGCTACGCGCGATATGCATGTGCCACTCACTTAAAACGACACCAATTGTAATCCAGACTACCAGATTATAATCTGTGCTTGTTAATAGCAAGATGAAATTGATCTTTTGAGACGTTATCTACTGACACAAATTTGGAGAATACATGTTGCGATGAATACATAGGAAGAAAACAGTGAATCCATGCCCGCGTGTTATTTTGTTCGTGGTACATTAAGACAGTAAACTACCCGTAATTTATATTCAATAACACCCTAACAAATTAAACACCCTACTAATTATTTATCAATCCTATTTTCCTTTGAGAAAGAACCTGCTGTAGGTTCGAAACGAATAACGACTAGTTTGCATTTATACTACAGGTCCTTTAGGTTGGTAAGCAGTTTGCAACAGCTAATTCTCTATTTATCCAAAATTTGTTTAATATTTAGATGTAATTTGAGATGCCATTTGAGATGTATAGTTCCTATTTAAAATAAACCATACTAAGAATGTGTTTGCAGATATCTCAAAATATCAGGATTTATATTTTCTTGTCATACACCAGTGTACATTTGGTGGAATATTCTATTAAAACCAGACATCCTCAAAGTTACCCCAGACATCATTAATCATCCTTCAGTTGCAGTTTGAAAGCTAAGTATGCTTTTGAAAGTCATCTGAGCGCAACGGCTCATTTCAATACATTTCATATGACTAAAAATACTTTTCTTTCACGCCAAAAATAATTCAATGTGTAGGTCAAGGTTGTTTGTGTTAGTGCCTTTCCAAACATCAGTGTAGGCTATACATCACGTGTACAATGTACATATAGCTTCAGACTTCAATTTCGATCCAAAACTTGAAAAAGATCGACGGATGAAAGCGCACCAAAATTTGCTGCCCATTACAACGCGCTGGGAAGACATACACAAAAGTATTACTCCAATAATATGACTCCCAAAGTTGATCTCAAAAGTGCTTATCGGTATATATATATACCTGTCATCCCGATGACTTATTTAAATGGCACTAAACTCATTTGGAAATACACGTGCGCCATGCATTTTTCATAGAATTACTCCGTCTGCATGTCTCTCGTATGATGCAACATATCATGGTTGTAATGGGGTCGTTGCTTACCTGGATGATTTTCATCAAAATTGAAAATACACGGGAGGCTTGTAAATGGCATTTCAATTACTTGTTTTACTTTATGGTTAGTATTTCATATAAATTGCTCAAAGATGGACAGCCCTTCCCAAACAATCACTTGTCTTGGTATCTTAATTCATACCAATGCTCGAACTCATAAAATACCTCAGGAAAACTAGATTGTTCATTGAACTACTTCAGGAGTGTTCATAGCCATTTACTGCATATATTAAAAATCCCAGACATATTCAAAGTTATTCATCTGTCCAGTTGCAGTTTGAAAGCTATCGCTATGCTTTTTGCAAATCATGAGCGCAACCCTCATTTGTGACTCATTTCAATACGTTTCATATGACTAAAAATACAACAAAGGATCTGCGCACTTTTTCTTTCACGCCTACATGTTGTGTTGCTTTTTGTACACCAAAGGAGGCATGTTTTCAACAAGAATGAAAACGGGTATCCGGGTATCCGAACTTTCCTGATTTCGGGTATCCGGTTCCAAAATATCGAAAACGCACACCGCTAAACTATAATGTAGCACAAGTTATTGTAAAAATAAAAGTATAACTGGTTTGCATTTAAACTTATAAACTGAGTGATAAAATGACAAATGTAATCGAATGAGTCAGAGTAACAAACCTCATACATGTACCATTACTCAAATTAAATTACAAATTGAAATAAGGTTTGGCCCTTCCAGACATTGCTTATTACCTTATAAAATTAGGGTGATATTGCAAAGGAACATTATTTGGCAAGTGATTTTCCGTTTTAATGAAAAAAGGCAAGAATAAATCTCACGAATAGCACCATAACTGATTCCAAATGTGTTGTAAATTGAAAACCAGGAGTCTTAATTCTTTTCACACATTCAGTGAATTCAAAGACACCAAGACAACCCTCTGGCTTAAAACCATGTTGTTGGTCACATTACTTGTCAAGTAATGTGACCACTGCACGTTCGATCTTCACATTATCCTGTACATTCAGGATAACTTTCTAGAAAGAAGGTTAGCGTCTTCTTAAAACTTACTGGATATGCCAAGTTGAAAATATAAAAACAGGCCAGGTATCTGAGGTCCGAATCGTCTCATTTAATGTATGGTGCGCCATCTTCTGTATATCAATGAGAACATAAAACCAAAAATACTTTACAATTAGATTGTGCGATGTCTTTTAGGGCAAATGATGTATTTTAGGCAAATGATATTCAACAGATGGTTTGTGAGCGCAACAGCTCCAGTTCCAATGTAGCAGAAAAGGAGGTCACAACCAAAACCAGTGGTTGAACTGCCACTATGCTTTTGAACAGCTCTCAACATGAATCAGCAGACAGCTGCTCATTGAGGTGTAAAAGCATGAAAATAAATCTTGCTGGAATGCCCATGAACTACAGGGCTGGTGTTACCACTGCTGTAAAAAGTTCAAATTGGGTATAAGCATTCTCAGAGTATACTGACTGGAATGTCGAATATAAAAATTCTCAAAACCACTTCACTCCAAAGGATGCAGTTTCACAGCGTTGCATATAAGGTACCAAAACTCCTTAGATTGTTTATGAACTACAGAAGCCTCAATTTATTTTTAAATGTTTAATTTATTCAATACAATATTTTCAAGTTACACTGTAGTTCTTTGCATATCAAATACAACACACGTATGTACTCACACTCTCCTTAGCAAGTAGCAACATACTGCCTGCCTTTTCTCTTAACAAAGCCGGAATACCAAGTATGACTGCGACAGAAGTTGCCTCTGAAACAATGTTTATAAAAGACCACATTTAGTACAAAATATAATCAATCATTTTGACAAAAGCTTCTTATTTAAAGCCCCTCTACAATATTATTTTGGCAACTCTGATTGACTAACCATGCTTAAGTTTCACCCAAGTGCAAATGTGTGCTCACATTATGGATAAAACCTAGAAAAACTGAAATGGTGATTGTCTGTAATGTGGAGGTGAATCACGCAAGACAGCACTTTTGCAGATTCTGTTTTTCTGCCTGAATCATATTTTCATAATTTCTCTTTAAATGTCTGCACTTCAGGCAGAATAACTTTAATATCACATAATCTTCACATCAATTAAGACTTGCTTACATTTATTTTATTCTGGAATAGTGGAACTAATAATGTTGTATAGGGCTTTAACTAGGTTTATCATCCTAAAACCAACTGACCTTTTCTAGCAATTTCATCCCGTTGCAGAGGGATGTTATCCAGACCTTCTGGTGCAAGTCTTCCAATTTCTTGGCCGACCCAAACAGCTTCAGGATGGCACTTTCATACTTCTTCAGGCCTTCGTCCAGAAGTTCTTCTACTCCAGCTCTTGTTCCTGCAGTCTCTTGAACTCGGATAACATCTGTTAATATCAAATCAAGAAAGAAAAAAACATAAAATAAAATTACAAATCGAAATATGAAACCCACATTTGCTCTTTAGTTACAGGCCTCTTTACATGTAATGTCCACTTTATATTTAATCATTTTATTATTATTTCTGTATTTATTTGCTTTTTAGCACTGATTGACTGAATACATTTGTTTTTAAATGGAAGCGATATAAAGCTCATAAAAGTAGTAGGCCTAGTAGTCTGCATTTCTTTATTTAATGAAAAAACAGTAACAATTATAATATTTACATTTATTTTATGCAATTAAATTTGTCTAAGTCATTGACCAAGCTAAACAAATTTATCAAAACTAATGAAATAAAAAATAAAAACAATAGAAAATAATAGAAAATAATAAAGAAATAAAGAAACTGAAATAAAGAAATCAAATAAAGAATTGAGGAAATAAGGAAGTTAAATAAAGAAATGAGTAAAAATTAAGAAACAATAAAAACAAAAGCAAGATTATAATGTGGGTCATTCCCAATCCCTATACAAACAGTGACAAAACCTAACACAATGGTGCGGTCTGATGTCATTGCGCAGGCATCTTCGGACGGAGAAATCGGTTATTTTACGAAGAAAAACTATTTTTTCCTTGAAAAATAAGTATGCATGAAAGTGCAAATAATTTTGAGCCGTGTTTCCAGATACACTCTGGCAATAAATACCGCATTTGAAGGTATTTTGTAACTTGTTGTCTGAGTTGTCGTGAGTTGCATTGAGTTGTCGTGAAACCGTCGAGTTGACGCTAAATAGTGTGACCGAAAATAAAGGCCTCAACTAATAAAACATTCACTTAATACAACGAAAACTGGACTTACCTTGCAGTTGATGACATTCCTGAGTTCGTTGACATTATTTTGATGTTTGATGGCTTTTGATGAATGCAAGATTGCAGTAGATTATGACAGCGTTCTAGCAAACAATATTGCTGTGCACACAATAAGCAATCGAACAATGCATTGACACGTCGATACAATGGCGGCCAATAATGCAAACGTGGCGCGGTTCAATTTCAATGGTACCCGTTCAATGCATGGACAATACGCGAACCGCAAACTACCAGTTGCGTTCAACCAATAGGAACTTAGCAGTTGCATAACCGTACCAATTTCGTTTTCTTAGTCGTATGACGAGACACATTAGTCATTGACGAGTAATAATGTTCCCATCCAGGCAAATTATTTGTGATTTTGTCACCAATTTGAAAGAAATAACATTCAATTATCACTGAATGAATCAAATGGTACACAAAATGTATCACAAAAATTTTCATGACCATTTTCATATGAATTTAATACACAAAATGTTTAAAAATATGTGTTTATGAAAAAGATCATAAGTCCGAATGACTTGAAATAAACCCCAGCGAAAATTCATTCTGAAAGCAATTATAAACTTGAAATAATCAAGTTTTGCTCATAACGAATGACTTATTTTTATTAGTCACAAACATCAGCAATGACTAACCTAAATTGGTCATTTGTGACTAAACATTAGTCCTACGTTGATTTAATTAGTCATTGAGACTTGACTAATCTAAATTAGTCGTTTTGACTAATTTATGAGCACCAATGACTAACTTATGTTTACAGTGTGGGGATGTTCAGAGCATTCCAGTTGTACTGGACAGTTTTTGAACTATGATGTTTGAGTGAAACAAACGAAGAGATTTTTCTCAGGTATTTCGAATGTTATGTGAGTGAATGTTTGATGTTAGCACAAAACGCGATTTAAAACCAGTTCGCGTCGGAGGCCGTGTAATAAATGTCTGAAAAGAGCCGCGCGGATATGTTTGCTAGACTTAATTGGATGTCATTTTCGGAAAGAGTTAAGTATAAAAAGGCTATTCTTGTCTACAAATGTATAAACAAAATTACTCCTTTGTATATGACAAATCTGTTTACACCACTTATTCAAAATCGTGAAACGAGACAATCCACTGACATGGCACTGAAGATTCCTTTTGCGAAAAAAGAATGTTATGCCTCAAGCTTTGCTGTAACCGGTACAATCATATGGAATAATTTGCATGTACAGTTGAGAACCATGACTTCTCTAACGTCATTCAAATCCGAACTACGTAAAACGTTCAGTCAGTAATATATACTTTTAGATGTCACAAAATATGTCCGAATTCTGTTGTACATGTAGTTGTAAATAGTTCTACACTATTTATAACAATTATGCACTAATCCCATATGCTTTTATTTTATTGTATTGTATTTGTAATGTATTGTACTTGTACATGTGTATAATCATTTGTATACAGGGCCCCAATGGAAACCAGTTTTAAACTGTTTGGGCATACCCTGGGTAAAGAAATGTAAATAATAATAATAATAATAATATTTTTTTGCACCACGGATCGGAGAGCGTCTAAACACGCCATAGGAAACTCCGGAATATTTGTATGCATGCCCGGTAGAGCCACGCGTGTACGGTGACATGCTCGGAAGTGCCGGCCACCCGCTGTGGAAGCTTCCATTAACGTGTGTGTGGGAAAAAGAAACCCGCCACAGGGGCCCAGAAAAACGTTTTTATTCCCGACGCGAACTGGTTTAAGGCCCCCCAAAAAAGTCTCCGGTTTCTGGTCATCTGTCGACTTCAAAAACGGTGCGGTAAAGCGCTTTTTTCAGCCATTTTTTTTTATTATTGCCAACAGGGAAATACGTGACACATTGTATACGCGGGGACCTCACAAATCAGGCAAACGTTCATATCCCTATGTGAAAAATCGTTTAAAGCACAGCACGGCAGAATTCCAATCGATCCAGCAATTTTGGCTGCAATTGGATATCGTTTCCTAGCAAAAAAACAAAATTAAAAATTAAAAGAAAAGAAAATTAAAAATGCCAACGCGCGGGTCTGAAGCGACGCACGCGGAGACCAGAAACCCAGAGACTTTATTTTTTTAATTTAATTTTCTTTATTTAATTTTTGTTTTGCCTAGCACACTTAGTCCATGAGACAGGGGATGAAATTTCACTTCTTAGTACCATCTCGGGGGACTAATTCTTATTGTGATTTTTGAGTAGGTATACACCCATCGCAACTTCTAAGTTCCCCCTAATATTTTTTAGAATATCTCAACAAGTATTGCATGAATTTTAAAAATTCAAAAAGCAAATAACAGAATGACATGTTCTACACAGCTCGTAATAAAATGGTTGAAATTCAATCATGCAAGCACAATTGACAGTGATTTGAATGAAAATTCAGCTGAAAAAAAAGTTGCAGTACAAAGCATTGCTTCAAGGGCATGTTACACATGTAGTTTTCTGTAAGAACTCAGTTATGGAGAATAATGGAGGACCAATTCCATATTAAACTCTTGCTCTGCCCTTCTAAAACAATGGACATGCATGTTGCATGCTGCTCTTTGAATATTCTTTTCTTATTATGAAATAGCCATCAATACCATTGTTATTGATGCATGAGTTCTGACAGAAAACTACATGTGTAACATGCCCTTGAAGCCAGTAGCGGAACAAGTTACCGCCGGGCCGGGGGGGGCAGAGCGCACGGTCGCCCCCCCCCCCCCAGGCATCATTCCCTAACCACACGTGATTTCCGAGAGACCCGTCATGATTACACTTCATGTTTTCAGGGGAGCTCAAAATAAAGAAAGGGCCCGGTTGATTTGTGTAAGTTCCAGCTCGGGCCCGGTCCCCCAACTACCCCCACCCCCCCACCCCCACCCCCCTCCACCACAATGTACAAAAAAAAAAAAAAAAAAAAAAAATCTTTTTCTTTGGGGAGGGGGGTCCGGGCCCCCCCTCCGGGCCGGGGGACGGCTGCCCCCCCAGCCTCCCCTGACGGTCCGCCACTGCTTGAAGCAATGCTTTGTACTGCAACTTTTTTTTCAGCTGAATTTTCATTCAAATCACTGTCAATTGTGCTTGCATGATTGAATTTCAACCATTTTATTATAAGCTGTGTAGAACATGTCATTCTGTCATTTGCATTTTGAATTTTTAAAATTCATGCAATACTTGTTGAGATATTCTAAAAAAACATTAGGGGGAACTTAGAAGTTGTGATGGGTGTATGTCTATGGTAATTAGAAAAATAGGATAGCCTTTTGTAAGCTTAATGTGAAATTCATGGCCTTTTTCTATGACGTCATAAATACAATCATATATACAGTCATTTACACAATCACATCATTTTACACATTTAAACAGTAAATGCATTAACCAACTTTATTTTACTTGAGAAAACAATTGTTTATTGTTGTTTATTATTATGTGACTAACTTGGAAGTCATATCATCTTCTCGTCATCCCCAAACTGCCGTTTTCTCAGGTTGTGTCATAACATGGGGCGTGATCCCTGGCTATACGGTATTCTTTGGTTCAATGACGTTTGACTACCGCCCCTTGACCAAATATATTGACAAAGTATAGGGAGACTAACGTAATAGGACAAGATGGCTTCCTATCGTAGAGCGCCGACACGTTCACTCAAAAACAAGTTGTTGTTATTAGTATTTATTTATCATTATAAAATTATATATTTTTGTCTTGGGGGCCGTGGCACCTGTTATATACCTCCTTATTGAATTCATTTATCAAAATAATGAGATGGAAGTATTTATTAGTGGAACAAGTTGTAGTGACTTAATAATCTCCAGCCTTTCGAAATTCGAGCCCCGTTATCTGCAGAACTGCATCTTTATCATTACAGGAAACCTAACTGTATATTCCCGGATGGCGGCCTCTAGAATCTCGCAACCACTGTTTCTCGCAGAACCGCATCTCAATACCGATAACCTAACTACTACCGCCCCTTGACCAAAGATATTGACAAAGTATAGAGAGACCAACGTAATAGGACAAGATGGCTCATATCGTAGAGTGCCGACACGTTCACTCAAAAAATATTATTGTTATTAGTATTTATTTATCATTATAAAATTATATATTTTTGTCTTGGGGGCCGTAGGACCTGTTATATACCTACTTATTGAATTCATTTATCAAAATAATGAGATTTATTAGTGGAGCAGGTTGTAGTGACTCAACAATCTCCAGCCTCTCGAAACTCGAGCCCCATGCATTCTCTGCAGAACCGCATCTTTATCATTACCGAAAACCTAACTGTATATTCCCGGATGGCGGCCTCTAGAATCTCGCAACCACTGTCTCTCGCAGAACCGCATCTCAATACCGATAACCTAACCCTTTGTTATCCTGCACGATACGTGTTTGGTATTATTTTTGCGACACTAGACAAGCCTTATTTGGAAGTTATTTTTCAACCTGATGGCAATTTGCTTACTTAAGTAATGTATAATGATGTCTGAAAAAAACAATTAACCACACAAGGTGGACTATGCTTGTAATGAAGCGTGTTCCGACTTTGTTCTACACTCAGTTATTGTGAAAATCCTTCTACTAAATATTAAGAAACGTAATATTATTTTTAAAAGTAAAATTCGTTAAATCTAGTTATTACGGTATGTCTGCCAGTGAAACGGCAGAGATATTGTCGTCGTGTCTTCTCGTTTTCTCAAGAGCTCTTCTGTGCAGGCACGTAGCCAGAGTTGGATTTTGGGGGGGGGGGGGGGGGGCACACATTCCGTGCATGCTCTTATGAGCCAGAATTTTTCGCACAATTATTTGTTGGTATGGGGGGGATGGCCCACCCCTTTGAATTTTTCAAAACTCTGACATTTTTTTTGGGGGGCACGTGCCCCCGTGTCCCCCCCCCCCCGTGGCTACGTGCCTGCTTCTGTGTCAAAGTATAACTCAAAATCTATATCAGTCCTGGGGCTCAAACTTAGCAAATATGTCCCCCGCCCCTGGCGCCAAGATGTGCCTTTTGGCCAGATCCCACATCATTGTCATTGTTTACCATGTAACACCTTAGCCAGCATGATACCTCTAGTTATCCTTTACCCAAAACGATTGATTTAATCCCCTATCCAAACAAACTCAAAGGCCGTTTGCCAGAACTATGCACATTTAGGCATTCATTGAATTTCAATTGCAACGCTGTCATTAATATACAATATATAAACATCACTTTACATAACAAACTCTAAATTATATTTAAGAAATTATTATGAATAAAGATATGAAAGTTTAAGGTACAGCAAAGGAATATAATGACAGACCAAAAAATACACGAGGAGTTACATGTACATAAACGTCTTGGAAGCATTGCTATAAGTATGTATTTAATAAGTATTTTTTGAGTTTTTGAATAAATATTTTAGGGCGTGATGCTTATGGGGTAGTTCGGAGCATTCCAGTTGGACTAGGCGTTAGACTATATAGGCTATATAGGCTATGTAGTATTGGACTATATAGTTTTTGAACAATGAAACAAACGAAGAGATTTTTCTCAGGTATTTCCAGTATTATGTATGAGTGATTATTTGACGTTAGCATAAAACATGATTTAAAATACTCTGGCTATGCATTATTCATATATTTAAATATAAATTTACCTAAGTGAAGGTAATAAAGATCAGCATGTTTTATAAATAATTGTCCGGCAGCCCAGCCATAAATCAGTCGTATGCCAGAGCCCAAATAGTGTGTTTGAGTTTACTCCATGACTATATGTTTATGCTGTGCGTACTTACTCCATCCAGTACTTTGCTATGCTGTAGCACTGGATACTGCATTGGTGACGAGGGAAACTAAAAATAAATACATAAATTCTCCATATTTGTCGACACTACTTTTATAAAAACATTTACAGTCTTAAACCCGTGTTGACATATTTACACTTTTATCAAACTTATAAATTTCTGTCGTCAGAATATTGGTCGATATTATCAGAAGTCTATTACCTACATAATAGGTAATAGACTCATATTTAATATATTTTGTATATTACTCATTTGTGTATATTATACCCGTGTAACGAAAACTGCTATAGCGCTAGCGTGGTGCGATATTGTTTGAGCTAAAACTCGCATAGATGGTAAAATAATAATAATAATAATAACCATAAAAGATAAAACAAAATATAATTGCTGCTAATCAGGGCAAACTGTTGAGCATCACTCCCAGCAGAAGGCATTGGCAGCAAGACAGCGGGTATTTATATTGTATAGCATGTCTGTAAATATAAATAAAGCGTCTTTGAAGCAAATGACGACTTTACTGGGGATCGGAACAAAGTTCGCGGAACTAAATGTTTCATTAAGAGAGAAGATCAAAGAGACAGTAAATATTGACGACTTTCATGAATCCCAGCCATCCAAACCAAGCTCTACTATTTATAATGAAGAGGGTTTATTATGCTAGACCATACGGCCTACTTTACACTTGACGATTCTGAGCACGGGAAATGAAATGTCACTAAAGCGACAGAAAGCGATGAGACGATTCAAGGTGATGATTTCTGGCGAGGCAAATTGGCGCGCTAGCAAAGATAATGCAGCAGAATACTGTTGCCATAACTGTTCCAATTAATTACCTGCATACACAAACACAGGACACGGGCGTAACAAAGGGGCCCAGGGGCCATGTTACCAATCACCAAAAAAAATAGAAAAAGGTGCAAATAATAATGATAGGCATGCCACTTTTTCCCAACATTGTTCGATAATGGTTTGAATAATAATATAAATAGTTTATAAGCTGAAATAGCTCACAAAAGCTCACATAGCTCACAAACTTCCCCATGGAATCAAGCTCGGTCCCATACTTTACTTGTCTTAGTCAATGATGCTGCAATTGGAAGCTACAGACGATGAAAATATGTGGATGACTTGACTCTTGGGGAGATTGTCAATCCTGGTGAGCAATCCCAATTGTAAACCAATTGTAAAAAATCAGTCTCATCATAGCGATAACAAAGGCATTGTAAATCTCGCACCCTTATATTCAGACTCGCTCTCTTATAGTTAAACTATGGTAAACCAAAAAATCGGTCTTATCATAGCGAGAATAAAACCATTGTAAATCTCGCACCCTTATATATTCAGACTCGCTCTCTTATACATGTACTTAAACAAAAAATCAGTCTTATCATAGTGAGAATAAAACCATTGTAAATCTCGCACCCTTATATTCAGAATCGTTCATATAGTTAGACCATGGTAAACCAACAAATCGGTCTTATCATAGCGCGAATAAAACCATTGTAAATCTCACACCCTTATATTCAGACTCGCTCTCTTATACTTAAACTAAAATCAGTCTTATCATAGCGAGAATAAAACCATTGTAAATCTCGCACCCTTATATTCAGACTCGCTCTCTGGCGGAGACTTAAAACAACAAAATCAGTCTTATCATAGTGAAAATAAAACCATTGTAAATCTTGCACCCTTATATTCAGACTCGCTCACTTATACTTAAAACCAAAAAATCGGTCTTATCATAGCGAGAATAAAGGCATTGTAAATCTCGCACCCTTATATTCAGACTCGCTCTCTTATACATAAAATAGAAAGGTGGAGCCATGGCTCACTGCTGGATGCTTATGAAACCCGTTTTTTAAATTTGACATCAGCAAAGTACAACTGGGGCAGCTTAATAATGCTTTAATAATAATTTTTTAGCAACAAGCTAAATACAGCATGTTTTGTTTCTATGTGTGGGTGTATATACCAACGTCATTTGTTACTAAGAAGGCACCCGATCAATACTTTCGTATTTATAGTAAATAAGGGAAATTGCTGACATTGGAAGGGTGAAAGCACAGATTCAGGGTGGGGATGGGGTTAAACTGGGCTCCAGAAATACATGTATGTGTGCATCGGTTTACTCTACAAAGATTTGTTAATGGGGGCAGGGGCTTAGGTCGGGGTGAGGGTGGGGCATGAGGTTTTGTGAGGGGGACCGTGGTCATTAGTATGATTAAATTGTACAAGACATTGAGATAGCTGTAAATAATTAGAAAGGCTTTCCTATAACATTAACAGCATAATTTGAACCAAATTGTCTGGGCTGTCATATCTCCAAAATATTCAATACAAAAGATGACATTTGTCCTTAAAGATTTTAAAACTACCATTGCGTAAGGATCAGAGTGACAACATTTCATCAAGGATATAGTTTTTTTTTGTACAACTTTATTATTTCTTAACAATAATTTTTTTTTTTTTTTTACATTGTGTACGCGGGGAACATATTTCACATATACAATGTATGGTGGCTAAGAGAGGCCTCACAAATTGGGGAAACGTTCATACTCCTCAGTGTGTGAAGAAGTCGTTTAAAGCACAGCACAGCACAGCAGAATTCCAATCGATCCAATAATTTTGGCTGCAATTGGACATCGTTTCATAGCAAAAATAAATAAATAAATAAATAAATAAAAATGCCGACACCCGGGTCTGAGGCGACGCGCGCGGAGACCAGAAACCGGAGACTTTTTTTGGCCTAATAGTCCAAGTCCAGAATAGAATATTATTATTGAATAATATTCATTTGTGAATATATAATTATATATCCACATATTAATAAACATTATATTCTCCAATATTGTCCGACAGTTTATTATTATCTCATGAATAATAGATTTGACTACTCTTGGGTCAAAAAATAAATTCTCAATTCAATTGGCAAGAGCTCTTCAAATTTAGTTACAACATTCATAACTACAACACCAGAACTTCAACCAAAACATATTCATCTTCCAAAACACAGGACACAAATATTTCAACACACAATTCGATATACTGGTGCAATCAACTAGAACAAGCTTCCCAGTGATATTAGAAACTCGTCTACACTTAATGCATTTAAATATAAAATTAAAATGTACCTATAAAATTGTTCTATGTAAACTACTTGTGTGTATTATCTTTGTTAATTGTTATCAGAGTACCATGACTCGTAAAATTTGCAGTTTATTCATGATTAGTGTTTTGCTGTTTTTGTATTTCCATCTGACCGTTCGTGCGTCTTGTCTTGTATTTTATGGCATATCCCCAACTCAAACAACGACATTATATGGTACACCATTAGGGTTTTTTCTGTCATGACATAAGGTACACCATTGGGCCTATCCTAATTGCCGGATTTCCTAAGTCATTGTACCATGGTACAACCATTCCTCCATGGTACAACACTGTACTCCCGCCAAGGTCAAACTTCTTGATCCCAGTATCAGTCTGGTAGAGCCAATTATCACCTTTGTTTATATCTTGGTTTACTAATAGGCTTAAACAACAGGGGGCTTGCTGGCTCGTACAGTTCACTTCATCCATATTCATAATTATGTTGGTGTTGGTGGTGGAGTGTAGCCTGATTGGTTAATCTGTTATCGCTTCACTGCTTCTTTCAGTACATATGCCAATGGTAGGCAAACTGTGCACAATACTTAATGACACTTTCTGTCCGACTAATGTGTGTATTTTTATCCTTCGTCCACAAAATCATTTTTATGTATTTTGATGTTTTTCTACTTTTGTTGTAAGTTTTAATGTATATTTTGTCAATTTTATTAACTTATTATTTTTTTATCATTGTAATAATATTGGGATATTTTATTTATCTGGCTGGTGTTTTGTTTTGTTTTTCTTTTGTTTTCCTTTTTGATCTATTTTCTGTTAAAGTCTTCACTTGTTATAGGCCCTATTTAATTTATTCTTAATATTGTAAACACGTCATTTTACTATTGTTGTGACACTACCGACCATGTTTTATGTTTTCAATAAATGTTTTAATAAATAAATAAATAAATAAACAGCCTTACCCCACGCTGTGAGCTTGCTTTGCTTGCTGGCTCATTGGATTCCCCCACCCCCACTTTAGATTTTCCCCATCAGTCCGCCGCAGCTGCATGCATGGTTTTCAAAGGGGCCCCTCTTTGTCAACATTACTGAGTTGTTCAAAAATCCTGGATACGCCCGTGACGCAGCACAAAGCTGCATCATCCACCTCATCCAGGGTAGTATTAATGGGGGTCATAACACCAAGCCGCATACCATTACCCGTCCCCCCCCCCCCCGCCCACACACACACGCACACCCACACCTACAGAAATGCCACCGGCACGTACTACACTGAACAGAAAGGAGATTCAGCTGCTGTTGGGCCAACACCCAACCCGGCGTTTGTTGTCCTGATTTACTGCGCCAATAGAAACATGCGCGCGCCGATCACATCAGGCTACCCCTATAACGCCATTATGACAGTAGCAGCAGTAATCATGCTTTTTTCGCCAAAATTGAAGTAATCACTATTAAAGTGCTGCCAATGGGATGAACAAAATAAATTGCTTCATCTGGTTGGCGCACTCACTGGCAAAGCACTAGCAGTAGCAGCTAATGAAGATGTTTGGCAAAATAAAAGGCCCCATGGTACAGCGTGCCGAGCTTTCAAATACCGATGTATTTGAGACGTCAGATCCAGAGAGGTATTTTTAAAGGGTTGCAGCGATGTCAGTGCTGCAGAACGTGTGCTTTGCCACGACCCCAGACACTTTATCAGGTAATTACAAAACAAACTACGGCGCAAAGCCACAAACTGCTGTCTAGAAATAAACCAAAAATTAGACGCGTCTTGTTCAGCGATGAATCTGCTGAACTTCCAAACAAAGTCCAACAGATTAAAGTCAAACAAACAGGTGAGAATAAAATCGATATTTATATCGACTGGTCGGAGTTTAACGACAATAAGCGACATAGAATCATCTCTGTCGTAGAATCATCTCGGCGTATCTCAGAATGAAATTCGGGTGTCCCTGTACAAATGTACAAATACATACCAACAAATGCTCATATTGTACGCTAGTTACAGCAGTTCGCTATTTACGGCAGTGGACAATCTATAATAGCGATCACTAAACGCCGGCCAACCCCTTATTGGCCCTGCTGGAACAGTCAAGTGGAAACATATAATAATGATAATAATAATGATAATGTATTGTTCTTATATAGCGCGCTACATACAAATCTCGGCGCGCTGTACAAAAGAATATAATAAAAGTACAATATGTCAAGATATAAAACAAAATAGAAACAATTAGGTATCAAAACGAATAAAAATTAAGAAAAACAACTAGTAAAAATGGAAAAAGAAGTAAGATTAAAAATGCAGAGTAAAATATTAGCCATAGTGCAAACAGAAGAGGTGGGTTTTAAGAGAAGACTAATAGGACTATATTACAATTAATAAGGGTTACTGGAAAGGAAAAATCACCTAATGGTACCCAGACACATTAACCACCTCGGATGTAGAGAGCACACATTTCTATAAGGGATCTGGCCCCATGGACACGGCGTTTGTTGACGTAGTGGTTCACCGGGTTACTAAAAGTTGGAGCTAATTAAACGCCCTACATAATTCACAGCTGACTGCTATCTATAATCGTCAGCGTTTCATCACTGTATTTGGTTGGAAGCAGCTTTACCGGAGACGCTGTCGCAGGATCAAATACCGGTCGAATTTCTAACATCACTTTGAGCTGTCATCAATTTCAACATCACTTTAAGCTGTCATCAATTTTAACATCCCCTCATATGTCATAAACCTTGAGCTGTCATTGAGCTGCGTCTGATGAGCAGGGGTAATAATATGATGCGCCTTGAGCACCAGTTTGGTGGATACCGTACGTGCGCTATATAAGTTCATATTATTATTATAATTACCGGAGACGCTGTCACAGGATCAAATACCGGTCGAATTTCTAATATCACTTTGAGCTGTCATCAATTTCAACATCACTTTAAGCTGTCATCAATTTTAACATCGCCCATATGTCATCAACCTTGAGCTGTCATTGAGCTGCGACTGATGAGCAGGGGTAATAATATGATGCGCCTTGAGCACCAGTTTGGTGGATACGTGCGCTATATAAGTATGTTTTCTACATGCGCACCATTTTATTGTAAATCATTTTGTGGTATGTTATTATTTTAAATTAAAATGAAACAAAATATAAAAACACACAAGAAATGTAAAGACACGAATTTAAAAAATTGTGTTTGAAAACATTCTGTAAAAAGATTGAACGAGACCTTAAAACGAATAATTAAATATGAGACTTACTGACCGTTATTTTAGTTCAAGCTTGTAACTTATTGTTGACTAATAAGAAATTCGGAAAAGATACAGATAAGTCCGGGTTCAAAAGTAGGTCATCTTTAATTTGTTATGAAAGAAGAATGAAGCAAAATGGTTCAGGCCTACTCATTGTTTTTGTTAATATCTGCATTGGTAAATACAATATGTTCTTTGCTTTGTTTTATCTACAAGCTTTTGCTGAAAGATAAGCGGCTGTAACAAAAACGTCCGTGAAACCAATATTCTGTTTTGTTCATCAGATAAGGTGATTTTTTCATTGCTATTGTAAAGTTTTAAATGGTTAAAATTAGTCTCTTAAAAAGAAGCAATATTAAATAATTTAATTTTATAGTTTCCCTGCAAGTTTCATTGAATAGCTTTCAAATTGAATAGCTTTCGATCAAAAATCATAACACAACCTTGTTGATGGGCATTCCAAAAAATGGAGACTTTGTTGTAAAACAAAATATGTAAGCTAGTACATAGTGATCGAGCTTCATAATACATATAACCAATGCGTCCATGGCAAGTTGATTACATACAGATGATGGATCGCTATAATTTATTATAAACATCATCAGAAAATATTTTGCAAGAATTCAAAGGCTTTATCGATTTTTAACATACACTATAGCTAGTCTATTACTTTAAAGTGGTGCACACCATTGGTTCAATGCATCCAAGAGAGAGAGAGAGATGAAACCAACCTGTGAAAGTATTAGCTTATTTCATTCTCTCATTAAATACAAGTTAGTGAAAATGCATTCAAATGTTTGCATTCTAATGTGGAAAATGGATATTAGCCGTGATCTATTTCAAAAATTCCATATAGGCCTACCTTTCACGTTTTCTCAAAAATGAAATCATGTCAGACAGAATATTTTTTCGGGATATTTAGTAGGCCTACCATCACCAACAACATCCAATCAATTTTTAGGTTATAGTTTAGATTATAATTGTAATTACTGCGGTCATGTTCATGGTGGATCTTGAACTCAAGACATTCTGATTAACAGTCAGGCGCATTCACCACTGGACCACCGAGCTTCCTTAACGTGTCCTAGTAAATCCAATCAATTATTGTGCCAAGTTAGAAGTCTGTACGTCATTCCATTTGGGAGTTATAGTGCTTTTACATTTCCATTGTTTTAGCCCATTAAAAAGGAACGGATGGATTTTAAAAAAATGAATTTTAGGTATAACATCTCCATATCGTATTAAATATTTGTACTACGTTTTAAGTCTTAACATAATTTCGTTAGGGAGTTATAGGGCTGTTCCATTTTCATTGTTTTAGCCCATAATAACGGAACCGATGAATTTTGATTTTATGATTTTAGATAATTTTAGATAATTTTAGATAATCTACATATCGGCACAAATATTTGTCTAAATCATTTTGTTCGGGAGTTATACGGATTTTCAATTTTTCCCATTGTTTTAGCCCATAATAGCGGAACCGGTCACACTTTATTAAGGTATTATTTCATTGTTAATATTTGTCGGTTTTATTATTCTCTCCCTGTCTGACTCTTCATCTATTTATCCTTCCTTTATCCGGTCCCAGGACCAGTACATGACTGTGCTTCTTGTACCATAATCTCCCACTCTACCTGTACCTTCATCTAATCATGTTTTATCCTTCCTTTATCCGGTCCCAGGACCAGTACATGACTCTGCTTGTTGTACCCTCTTCTTTTGTGTTCCTTTCAGACACCTGACTAACTTCTGCCCACTCCTTTGTTAAGTTGTGTACATGTCTGTATATCGTCTATTTGAGAAAGAACCTACTAGGTTCGAAACGTAAGGCCATTAACTACTTTCACATGGCACACCGTTAAGATCTAATCTTATTTTAAAACGGATGTCATTACACTCAGATAACAGATAGTAAACAATAGTTAAGTAGAACAAGTTATGTAAATAAAAACTTAATTTAGGTAAAAACACAGTGAAAAATAAATATATTTTGTAAATGTAAAAATATATAACTCGAGAGTAAAAAATTAACCCCCCGAGTTGTGTAAGTTTTACTTATGTTATAAAGACACTATAGAGTTGTTTAGTCCAAAGTGTATAAAAGATATGATTTTATGTATTGTCCCCCACGCGACTCATTCAACATCAAATTCAAGATGGAGAACACGAAGGCGAATAATGTCATAGCAGTGGGAGTTTCGTCAACTGATTGAGGCGGTTGAAGGTAAACAATTGTTGAGTATTTAAGCTATATTGTTCTTCTCGTTATTTAAGGTTAAACCTAAATCGTTTGTGGGTTGAGATATCCGCGTGTACTCATGTAGTGTCGCGACCATTATGTGCGCTATAATTCGGCTGCTAGTTTCGCCCTTCTCGCGGAACAATTAAGGCTTAACCTGTACTAAGGAGAAGAACAATAACATTATTTAAAAACTCAACATTTGTTTAACCTTCAAATACCTCAGCCAGTTGAGGAAATCCCTACACTTGTAACTGGGTCAGGTACAAAACAAAACTCCCATATTACTCGAAACAATAATGTAAGAAATACAAAATACCCATTATAAAGGAATATTTTATACAATTTACCTACAATAGAGGTAAACCATTTACTCCTATACCTCACAAGTATGTAAAATTATACGTAAATGGCATTTACCTACAAGTTAGGTAAATAAAATTACCCAATATCGCAGTAAAACGTTATACAACTGTAAGTTAACATTTTTACCCAACGCCCGTTGTGATCACTTCTTATCATCAGCCAAGGTATGGCCTTGGGTAGGTTTGTTTACATTTTGGCAGAGACCTCTGCCTAGGGACTTTGTTTTGGTATGGTAGCTCATTAGTATGTTAGGGCTAGCCAGAGATATAAGTGTTTTGGGACTGACGGAATAAGCCACGAATATGTAGAAGACATCTCACTGGCTGAAATATCGCGGGATGGCAATTTTATTTAACAGGAAAAAAATCCCGCACCCCGCTCGCTAAGGGCCTGGGTGGTGGGAACGAGTGAACCCTGTAGGCCTGCGCAATATATTTCTGCATTAAAGAATTTATATTATTTTATAAATACAATTTTACACAGGTTCTTCTGTAATTCACCAACAAATTCGAGTGGCATGGTAGTGTAGTAGTTAGAAGGATCACCTTCCAGATAGTATCGGGATCGAGACTAGGTTTAGGGTGTAAATATTTGTAAAAGAATTAGCAACATTTTTTGTTAACTACAACACTAATTCAGAAAACCTTTCTGTATAATAATAATAATATAATAATAATAATATAAATCCCAAAATTCATTATGCATGCTAGCTGCCGACCAGTCTGCTCGCCGCTTTTGTATAATTGGTTTTGGTAGTAAATATATGGCTTTGCATTTATTTTAGTCTTATATATTAATTAGTCGAAATTTAGTCACATACGGCTCTTCATACGAGAAAAAATCGCAACGGTGAACACTTCTAGTGCGACGGGTGAACACTTCTAGTGCGACGCGATAACACTTTTAGAGCGACGCGATAACACTTCTAGTGCAACGCGACAACACTTCTCGTGCGACGCGACAACACTTCTCGTGCGACGCGACAACACTTCTAGTGCGACGCGACAACACTTCTAGTGCGACGCAATAACACTTCTAGTGCGACACGTGAACACTCTTCTTGCAATGTGCCTGTGTCCTTTTCAGAAGACCATATGCTGGAGTCAAGCTCCAGAGTACAGCGGCCATATTCATGAAACCTTACTAACTTAGCAGCCAACTAGGCCTTAGTAGGATACTAAAATGCCTAGTAGTCTACTACGGAGTTGACAACTAAATTGTAATTCATGAAACCTTACTAAGAACCTTGCTAACTAGTTACATTCTAGGAGAATTTAGTTGCATACGTAACTGGAATTGGGTGCTTTTGGGTGGAGTGGGCATGTATGGAATGTGATGACAACAGATACAATAGTGTGACAGGTGTATTAGGCTAATCCATGTCCAGCACTTGCGTGGATTAGCAACAACAAAAAATAAATAAAAAAAAAGTCGTTAATTTTTCTATACAGCGCATTTCAGTTGGTAACTCGATGAATGGCTCGGCAAGCTGTGGGTTGGGATACTTGGAGTGGATCCCCTACAAGCATATGGAAAGTCCCTGATGCATAATATTGTAGTGCAATTAGCACTTGTTGATACGGTAGAAGGGCAGAGCTCCTCCTTGTGGAATGTTCAATATCGGGCGCAACTAAGTTTGTGATTTGCATTATCCCTTCCCGGGAAAATCTGTATCGCTGTTGCAACTGTGCATCACTAAATATGTCTATTGGGTTCCTCCTGTCCCGGAATATGCGTTCTCGTCGCATAGCACGACGAAGTTCTACCAATTCCATGATTCTTCTGGCCATGCTGTCACGTCGGTGGTCAGTGATAAAATGATATAGTTGCTAACTAGTGACTTAGAGTTACCCTGGATCAACACTAACTTTAGTAAGAAACTTAGAATGTAACTAACGCTAGTAATGTTTCATGAATACCAATTAGTTACCAACTAGGCTTAGTAAGCAACTACAGGCCTTTTTAGTAACCAACTAGGCTTAGTAAGGTTTCATGAATATGGCCCCAGGATTCTACAGTATAACACTCAGTGCGCCATCTCGAATTGAGCGTGGGCCACTAAAGGGAATAGCCAGGAACACAGAGGCGGGACCACGGTGTGAATCAAAACCTCAAAACTGAAATTTGAGCGTTTTTGGTCATGTGAGTTACAGGTCGTTGAACTTTTTACCTTCCGTTTGACCTCTACAACTTGGAAAATCTGTAACTACGGTTAAGAATATCTTATGAAAGTGATTTTTATATTAAATGAAAGCTCTTATCATGACAAATTATCCACTTTGCAATTTGGAATGTTTTTAAAAAGTAAGCAATTGGTCAAGCAAAGTGTACTTTGACTTTTGACCCCGCGCGGGCTGCAAAATTGAAATTCATGAAATTCTGAAATTATGTACACTTCCATAATTACTTAAATAATTAATTTACTTCTATTGTACTGAGTGATTTTAGGATATTTTGTGATGAAGTACTGTACCATAATTTTTCAAATATTTTTTTTTCAATATCAATCAGTATTCACCCTGAGGAATAATATGGTATAATACTTTGCAGCTGTACCTAGAACACAAAACACCTTAAAACACAGAATTCTACTATAAATGTGTAAATACAGACCATGCAAGGATACGTTACAAATGTATATTCAGTACATTACATGTAGTTCACTCATGGTTCACTGTAAGACTTTTCTGTTCTGAAGTACATGCTGTCCCTTCCCATGCTTGCTTGATTAGTTGCAAGCATTTTTTGGAGAAGGGTGTAAAGGTCCTCCCTGTTGCTGATTTCTGAGTTACAGCAGAATGCCACTTCTTCGCAAGTTCTCGTGTGAAACAGCATGTGATGGTGTTTCAGGTACCCTGGAACGCCTTGTCTCTAGAGCAAAGCCTTCAAAGGCCTTATGACAATCAAATAATCACACCTCAATAACTGTATGAGTTTGTATGTAAAGAAATTAAAGGATTTAGGGGTGTGCGTTTTCGGATATTTTTGGAACTGGATACCCGAAATCAGGAAATTTCGGATACCCGGATACCCGTTTTCATTTTTGTTGAAAACATGCCTCCGGTGTTGTACAAATACATGTACTGTATAATGGTAACAAATTTGACCTTTATAATACAGAGGATACCATACTTAAATCGATCTTTTCTTTACTGTATCGTTTTTATTAAAGTAAAACCTCTTGTTGAAATAAGTATCTGTACTGTATTTACTATTGTTATTTCTGAAATAAAACTGATCACTACAAAAGTGTCTGTACATGGTGTGTGCGTGATCAGAGCGCTGGTTGGTTGTTCACAAAACAGGTGTTGAATTATGTCATTGGCCAAAGGCGATGTGGGCGGAACCCGTTCGGGGAAAACAATTCATGTACTTGCTTGCGCCTTGCTGCGCCCCCTGCCTTCTCTTGTGTTTGTCGTAAGTGTTCGTTGGTGCCCCGGGATTCTCCGGCTCCGGATTTACCCCCGGCGGCGTGGAAAAATCCTGAGAGTGCCTTGGCCAACCCCCATCTTTTCTGCCATGCAGTGGTCGTAGTCCGCGCCGTTATATTACCCGAACCTTCGCCCGTTGCCTGTGCGTGTTTCCTCACGTGGCACCGTCTGGCTCATGTTTCAATTGGCGTAATGCAACGCGTCGTCCACTGCCATCTCTCCGACATCGAACAGCCGTTTACTTCAGGTCCCTGTATTCTCCCAACAAACTATAAGTTACCCAATCGTGATCGGCATGTACTTGCCCCACTAATCCAATAACTGCTAGCCAAACATTCCCTCCTGCACTACTGGTTTGATAAATTGTTTGAAGCAGCCGCCGCCAGGCCCTTTGCAGTCTTAACGATTCAATATAATATATTACAAACAGTTGAGAAAAGTGTATGGAAAATGTTCGTAAAAATACTACAAAGGCTTTATTGGAGTGGAATCTCTTGAATTTAAAGATAATTGTCTGTAAAAGTGTAAAGTCTCGGTCTGGTATTCGAATACCCGGATACACGGCACAGCCGTAAAAGGAATGCATTTTTGCTTTACAACAACTAAGTAGTTCAACAAAGATGGAAATCTCTTCAAATATCGCTTTGAAAATGCACACGCTAGCCCAGGAACTCAAAAAATACCTACCTACCAATCAGTGCCAAAAGAATGTGCTGAGGTCCGTGAATTCTCTAGTGGCCATACCATCCGACAAGAAAGTGTAACCACAGGTGTTACACTACTGGACAATATTCCTACGCAAAAAAGACATTAGTGGCTACAGCAGAGTATGATGGATTTTGGTGGTTAGGTTGTGTTCTTGGAACCCAGCTAGAAAGCCGACTTGTTAAGGTCAACTTCTTACACCCACATGGCCCTGCTCCATCATTCTATTATCCAGTTAATCAAAACATCTTTGAAATTGATGCTTTTGATGTGTTGACATCAGCCACCCGGCCATTGACGGCAACAGGGAAGACCTACATGTACATGTACATCCTTCCAAAAAAAAATTTCACTTCCAGCTAATTATGCATTGGGGGAGTACTTCAAAACATAAAGGCTTACAGCGAACCATGAGTGAACAACATGTAATGTACTGAATATACATTCAAAACACAAACTTTGCAACACAATGGCGATCATTATCTAATTTTGCAGGTAGAAAACTCCTCTTCCCCTTGCATATGTCCAATAAGCTATTTATAAACATCGGGAATTGCATGATATTTGGAAGGAGGTGTGCTAGGCTTGGATGCAAATAGAAGGATTTCTGGTTCTTGGGGTTAATTTATTAATTAATTAAAGGGACGGAAACGTGCGTATCATGACTAACAAGGAGCACTGCTATTTAAAATGAGGAAAGGAAAACAAATGTTTTAAAATTCCCGTTTAACGAAATAACAAACTGTTTAAACCGAGCTTCCGACAATTGTGAAATATCTCACTACAATGTATTTTTCCTTTCCTAAAGGATATAAACAATGTTCTGATGAAAACAACAATCGGTAGAATCCGTCGAATAGCAAAAACACTAGCTATACATCTTTGACTATTGTTTGTGTCACTCTTGACATCAATTAACAAGGATATATTTCGTAAAATGGAAAGAATAATAATTTGACATCATCCATTTCATGAGGCGAAGCAAAATGAATGCAGATGTTACCGAGTGATACTGACACTCAATATTAGTATAATATGAACACTGTACAACTACAAAAACAAGATGTAATTGCATCTTAAAATCCTGCGTAGGCTACATTTCTAATTATTACCTTACAATATTGTTCCCAGTGTGGTTTAGTAACTGTGACCTTTTATACTTTACAGCTGTACCTATATCTGGAAATCTCACGTCACAAAGCAGCACTAAGAGTGCACACGCTGCTAAGGAAGCTGTTGACGGCAACGTTACCACGTATGCCAAAACTGGTAAGCAACGTACCGGCAGCATACAAAGTACTAATAATCAAGATAAAAGTATTTGAGAGATTTGTTAATATATTATCCTTTAAAACAATTCATTGTGATGTTCTATTACCAAAGCAAAGGTCCTTCTGAATTTACATTTTGCAGTGTTAAATCAAAGGAAGATGTACATTGTTTAAAACATTCAAACGTCTACTTTGGTTAATTTCAACTTACAATCATCAATTTGAATAAAGGGGCTATATCTTCACGATCATAGCAGCTTTGCGGCTTGACACTGAATTCCGAACTGATAGTTTTGACGAACTCAGATGAACCCAGTGACTGAAAATAATACCCCACAAGCACGCGCTGGCCTAGATAAAAGGTCGCGCCAGATCCCATTACAGTGACTGCTGCGTAAGTAATAAGCCAGTGGCTGCATGAACCTGTAGTTATGATATTGTGTACGGTACATGTAGTGTATAATGTTCAGTACATATCATATACAGTGCATGTGCAACCAAAAATATACTTCCTCCATGGTACCACCCACCGGCCGAACGCAAAAATATACTATGATAGAACCAAATGTAAATAAGTAAATCTGTATTTATAATTGTAATTATAAATAATGTACCAGCCCCTTCCTACATGTACACAAAATAAAGTGGTATGTATCGAAATAAATTTAGACTAAAATCAGCTGTGCGTGAGCAAAGTAAAACAGCTATAGCCTACTGATGGCGATATTGAGTCCGTGCACGACTGTTACATTTCACGGTAGCACTTTATGGAAAGTTACATCATAAGAATTATTTCAACAGTATCAAATATTGTAAACACAATAATAACAGTAATTACCAATAAATAATATACGAGGCATAACTCTTCCAATAAAATCAAATTTCACCAGTGGCGTAAATCCGTGTCGAACTCGAAAAGTGGGTGATGATTATTGAATTTGTACAACGAAGTACCGGACCTCGAACGTCACTCAACGGGGGGATACCCACCCCAAACACCGCTTGAATCGTCAAGTTTATGTACAATTTGTTCTCCCTTTTTTGTTTTGTTTACGAACAAAAAATTCGGCAGCCCCCTGAACGGATTCCCACAGCTATCATAAAGACGACTCCCTCAAAAATGGACACATGTATGGGCCCGTTTTCAAAACCAGGCAAACAAATATCAACACCAATTATGTATCAGAACAGTCATTGCGAGTTGATTACCTAGTTGATGGCCTAAATGTAAAGTGAACATTATTATACATAAAAAAATTATAAAATGTGTACCAGTGATATAAGTTTCCACATAAGTGTAAGAATTGGGGGGATGGGGATGTACAATTATTCCCAACACCCTATATCAATTTTTTTTTTACAAATACAACAAATATGGACAACTGGTTCATTGTTATTATTTATTTATTTATTTATTTGTAAAGACATACACCCAATTCTCTCCAAATTGTTTTAAAAATTGTTGACTAGATACAAAAATGTTTGGAAAACATTGTCAGCAATAAAGGTAATTGAAGTAATCAAATTGTTTGCTCAGTTGAAGGGAGGATGGTGTTATGTTCAGAAGTATTCATTAAATTTTTCAATCATCCACTGTTTGATTTTTGTTAAATTACAAAAGATGTAATTATAAGTAATTAGATGTAATTACATTCATGACATGAATAGGTTTCCAAAAGGTCATGATCTTTGACACAAATGAATAAGGTAAATGATAACACGTAATAATTCAAGTAAACAAATCAATAATGTACAGAAGTGTCCATGGTTACATTCAACAAGAATGGCTGACAAGAAAATGACTTATTAATTATAGTAATGTTATGTCTGTTTGCAGTAAATTATAACTGTAATAATAGTATACACGATGTGACAAATAATGACATGACATGTTTACAAAAAAGCCCCAAAGGTCAAACTGCACTGGGCACAAAATGTACACGTGTCTATGAAAAGAAACTATAAAATGTGATAGTTTGAGATTGTCTTTTTAATGAGGCACTAACTAACATTACAACTCAAATAAAATTCATATGAAAATTTAAAAAAAAATGTTATGTGGAGAAGTGCAAAATATACAAACTCTGCTTATAAATGAAGGTCACACAAAGTGTAAACAAGTCACGTGGTATATAAAGTGTACTGCTGTTCCAAAGGGATAACATTTCCAAAAAGGCGTGTTAGTGATACAAGTGGACAAATGTTGTGATTGAAACAAATAATAGATAAATAAATAAACAAAATAAGTGTGTACATTTATTCCCGATTCATAATAAAATTTTACAAAAGGTTGGTTTGATCATCCAGCTAGGTAAAACTTGTAGCTTTGCATAGTGAAGAGGATAAGTAAGACTAATTGCGGTGACACCATGTGAAATTCTCTATTGAGTAGTGATTAGTCCTGAAAGAACTGGAGGTTACAACTCGACGTTTCGATCAGTATGCTCTGATCGTCTTCAGGATCAGTCTGCTGTGCGGCTATACTAGTGCTAGAAGGGTTCTGCTCTGAATTATTGGATTGGAAGTATTAAAATATCTATTTATAAGATGAAAAGAAAAGAAAGTTGTATTTAACATAAGTTGTATCTCTAATTGCCTAAATGACACATGATGGAATGACTATTCGGTTCCCAGCTCCAAGGCGTCCATGTTGCCATAAAATATATTGTCTATATGCTGCATGTCTGAACCCATCATTATCTCTGTTTGGATTTGCGACCATCAAATTGGCTCTATAGTTCATAGCCACATCCAACACATGTGCATCTAACACTAATTGTGTAAACAGTTGAATTTGGGTGATGCAGGCATTTCTTCTTCTAGTACAGCATTTGATTTCAACTGGTGTGGCCATCTCTCTGCAGTTGCCACACCTGCACCATTTAGGATGTGCATCATGGTGTGGGGGCTAGGAGGTTGGGGGCTTGGTGGTTGGGGGCTTTCATGTGGATGTTGCAGAATGAAGTCCGTATATGCTGCCGGCTGCCATCGGAAAAGTTCTGCCGTTACCTTTTTAAGTTGATGCCTCGGCAATTCCACTATGTATTTCTGAAAGTTCACAGGCAGGGCCTATTTAAAAAAAAAAAATCTTGCATTTTTTGAATTTCATAATGTTTCAATGTCTTCTAATAATATTCTCAATAATAAAAATGGTTTTAAAAAATTACTATTTTCATACCCCAAAATTGTATGCTCAGTCATTGAAGTTCATAATCAACCCCCACTCTTAAAAAAAATAACGCCACTCATTTGTTCAGTTTAGCATAAGCAAAATCCTGTATTACAAAAAACTAAATAGGTGTAAAAAATAACTGGATTATAAAAGTTTTTCCTTACATTGATCTCTTCTCTCGAGTTGGCTTGACTAGCTGCAGCACTCGCATCTCGACTTTGTACAGTTGTCTGGCAAGCAGCAGTTCGCTGGCGAAGTTCCTCGCTTTCTGCCTCACTGTCTGTGCTATTGTCCTAGTCTGATACCTGGCAATTATTTAAAACAAATAATAAAATAAATAATAACCATTATAATTATCAGGTAACATTTATATTTTGCATTATTTACAAATGGATCAGGTATATTGGTTGATTTGGGTTGGGGCAGCAGGATAACAACGGTTGGTTCAGTAGGGGGATATTGGGGGACTCCATAATTTTATAGGCCCGTTATATTTTATCTGCTGAGCAGGGCGGGCAGGGGGAGGGGTACCCAAGGGTGCACGTCCCCTCCACCCAAAGGTGTGCCACGAATCGATCGCGAATCGACTTTTTTAACCAATCGATCGCAACCTAAGTATCTTCACGTGTATACAAAGGAATGTGTTACGAGTCTGTTACGTCTGTTCGTTTGTCGTGTCCATCTTTGTCCAGTCCAATGGTGTTATATAGTAACACTATGTTAAACGCTTAATTCATGGGTCAATAAATAAATTCGGTCATGGTAGGGTCACTTGTTATGGTTAAATAGTCACTTTAGTAAACATTTGTAAATTTAGGGTGTTTGTAAGATCCAGGTGAAAGCCCACGAGGGAGTTTTTGAGTTTTGTTTTAAAGATGATCGAGTAAAGACGTGGAGAAGTGGAGGAGTGGAGAAGTTGAGAAGAGATCCCGTGGATCCCGTAACCACCAGGCGAGTGGGTGCAGCCACCGTAGGTTTTAAGGGCCGGCTAACACGTATTCAAGTTCATGGCAGAGGCCAATGGTTCAATAAGCCCACTCCATTGACCAGATTCTACTCCACAGCAGCCTTGAACCAACATCGCTATAATTAGGGTTGTTCTTAAACCCCCTCGAACCCCCACGACCCCCACGACCCCTCGACCCCCACGACGTACGCGCGCTCAGAATCATATCGTATCCCAAATCGGAATCTGTGTTCGAATACGGCCCCAATTAGAATGCCCGCTGCACTCCCATACTACTGAACGTGAACAAACGGAGCTCTTTTTTAATAATCGAAGATCCTATAGGTTAATTGGGGAAAATAACTAAATCCTTTTCTCCTCCAAAAGTCTAATTTTTAAATAGAATAATATAAAATAGGTTATTAAATGAGAAATAATAGTTGGGATTTTTTTCCACGTCCATCAAGTAAAAAATAATGTACATTCGGGGCTGCGCGCGCATGCCAGTTTGTGATGTAATGCTTATTGACCAATCAGGATTAGGCCTGTGCGAATAATTCGATTATTCGAATATTCGCGAATAGTTGTTGCTAATCGTACTCGTATTCGCGGTATTTTAATTATTCGATTAATCGCGCAGGCGGGAATACCTGGCAACTATTCGCGAATAATGACCAATTGCCTTCCAAACCATCCATAACTTGTGGTCGTGAAGTAACTATTCGCAACCACTATTTGTGAGTAATCCTATTAAGCTGGCAGTTACAGTTTTGTCTAGTCATGGGAGTAAGCATTGTAGTGTTTGTAACTAGTAATGCCTTTGAAGAAGCCGACAAGTCAGGCTGGCTGGCTGTGACTGCAGCGACTGTTACACCTGCAATAATGCATTGCCTTTACACAACATAAAAATTGCGGTCGTGAACTGTTCGTGAACTATTCACGAATACTATTCGCGAGCAATGCTGCCAATTGTACTGTTCTGTCCAGGCACTGCTGGTAGTTGTACGCATTGTAGTATTCGCGAATAGTACTCACGAGTAGTGCCTTTGAGGGAGCCGACAGGGCAGCCTGGATGGCTGTGACTGCATCGACTGTAAAAGTAGCATAAACTTAAAAGTAGCATAAAGTGAAGGTAATTACTAATTAAATTTGAACACTACAAAATCATGTAACGTTTTTGTTTTTGAAGAAAAGCTGGAGATGATGAATTAATGATTAAACAACTGCGATTAATGTTTCATGTTGTTTATTTATTACACATCGATTTGTTTGAAAATGTCAATTTATTTTCATAAATATTAACTACGAAAAGCATGGTCTTTGGTCACTGTCTTTCGCATTGCTGGTGTAATTGCCTTTGCACTTGCAGGTAACGTAGGTCTACTGATGAGTAATGATAAATCCCACCTATCCACTTATTGCATGACGTAATTGTTTGCCACGCCCCATTTGGTTCCCAAGAAAAGTTTGTCCAATAATATAATGGTAACGTAATTTGCATTGAGCACAAGTCAATCACAAAACGCATAGGCCGTTGTACAAAATCAGTTCAGGGTATGTACACTCACCACGTGCGTGCCTGAACCAAAGGTTTTTAAGCATAGTGCGTGGCACACTGCGGAAGCTAGCTTTGGACGTAAACAACGAACACGTCTAAAAAGTGGCCCCTGCATGAGCATAAACACGTACTGCTTGCATGGTTATTTATTTTGTGTATAGGACTAGGCTAATCGATTTGAAATAACAGGGGTTACCGTCAACTTATTGGTATTTCTTAACGGCGACTTAAATATAAACAAGATCTATTCAATGCGTTCATTTTATGGGGTTTAGGTGGACTTCCCTCTGTTGACATGGGATGAACGTAACTGCGCGTGACTTAGCATGTGCTCAATGTGCACTGTTAATGCTAATTTGTGCTGGAAGTTTCCCACGCTGCCAGAGTAATAACTCGACGGCGATTGGATTTTCACTTACGAAAATGTATTATTTCGAGTACAATTTTGCAAGAAATAAAGAAAAAACAACAGGCATGAAAGAGCTTAATGTATGTCTTTGTTTATTGTCTGAATGTTACAAATAGGCCAGAAATTACTGTCAAAGCAATTGTTTTTAATGTTTTAGTACTTTTATAAACCGCGGGAAAAAATGGCCAACTATTCGGGAATAGTCGATTATTCGCGAAAAGTTGCGCGCGATTAATCGAATAGTAAATGTTTACTATTCGCCCAGGCCTAATCAGGATGCCGGAAAGCCATGCGGCCGTCTTGGAAGCGATATCCTTCTACGACCGTACGAGTTGCAGGATTGCCAAAAACTGCGCCCAACTAGCAAAAATCCGACATAAGTATTCAATTTTTTGGATAGAATATGAAATTATCTAGTAGGGAATGGTATAATTTGGCTTGTGGCAGCATTATAAATTCGTTGAATTCGCGACGACAAGTCGTCATGCAGCAAACAGCGCAACAGGCTAGCGAGCTAGCCATTTTCAAACTCGGGCCGTAAACAGGTTCCCATTTGGGATACAATTTGATTCTGGCGCAGGCCGGCCAGCCATGCGATATGCTTGCGCATGGGCATTGCGAAATACATACATACATTCGTACTAGCTGCACTGGTGGTAGTGAATTCCGCGAGTACATGTGCTTCGTTTATATGAGCGTACGTCGTGGGGTCGAGGGGTCGTGGGTCGTGGGGGTCGAGGGGGTTTAAGGGTGCACCCAACTAAATAAACTCCCATAGTAAACAGTGCTAAATACACAATATTCAAAAATCATTAAAAAATACTTAGAAGTCCCACAGTTTTTAAAACCAAAAGAAAAAATATTGATCGATATATAACCTTTTATTTTCTTCTCTATTCACTGTCTAAAGTCCAGGTTTCCAGGGAGTTATTCTCATCCCAATGAAAACCACCCTCTACAGTAGTGAAAACGTCCACACTGAAAAGCAGCCATTTTGGAAAAAGGCCTTACGCTTGAAATCAAATTAGGACCACTTTTTCAGGGCCTAGTGTGTCCAAAATACTCACAGTTGGAAGCCAAGGACCCCCGGGTTATGATAGTGGGCCATTTTTACACAATCCATCAAATGAATGGGCCTCAAATCTTTGTTTTTCAGAAAAATTTGAGGGCATACACTTTATGATAAACAGCTCGGCGCATGAATTCCTCACTATTTAGTGGGGTGCACCCTTAAGAACAACCCCTATAATTATACCATGGAGGAAGGAATTTCTTCCTCCATGATTATACCATGACCGTTTACCCCGGTGACGAAGCTGGCTCTTTGTCCGATGACACCCCATGAGACCGAATCTCCCCTTGGTTTGGATGACCGCAGCGACTACAGCAATCCGGTGTACTGTGAAGGGCAGATGACCCCCATAGAGACACCTGCGGACGCTTGAAGCCAGAGTTACCGGGTGGCATACAATAATTACTGACCGATATATAGAGCATCTCGTATTTTAGGGACTAGTATGATTTAAGGAAGCGAAGGATTTTGTTTCTGTAAATGCTATTGGGAAGAATTTAGTTATCTGTCGACTTAAAGCTTCACATAAATACCCCGCTTATTGTTTGATTTGTTCATGGCCAGATTTCACATACTTCATTTATTTATTTATTTTGTTGCCCATAAGGAGATACGTATTGTCACGAAGTATTTTAGAACTAGTGTGACTAGTGCATGGTTATTGTATGGGCCTATACAAGGAAAGCATGTTCAAGTTTTTTTGTTTTTTGTTCAAGTTTTCTTGTTTATGGAAATTCAAATATCAAATTGATAAGTTTTGTCTTTGATTTTCGGATTGTGAAAATGACATTTGTAATATTCATGGACATATAACTTACTGGAAATTCTGTTGCAGCACAACCGTTTCTTTGTCCCTCAGCGTTTGTTTTATATAAGCATAGAGAAAACCCCAAACCGATTAACATAGAGCTTTTAGTAATACATCATTATCTTTTCTATCCTACATTTTAAAGCTGGCGATGAGACTGATTCACATCCATGGTGGCAATTGGACCTCGGTGACGAACACTGGTTGGGTAAAATCACCGTCACACTCAACACAGAATGTTGTGGTAATATAATATAAAAAAATTACACTGTCCTAATATTCTTTTAAAAGGCAATACGAACAACATTGGTGTTTGAAACGTAAATTTACTTAATCCTCTAATTTTCAGAAATATATCATAAAAATAAACCTGTAAAAGTCTCATCACAATTTAGGTGCTTGCGTTTTTGAGAAACAATAAAAAAAAAAACTGGTACATTACTGGTCATTATGATATATTAATGTCAGTTTTTATAAGTTTTTTTCCAATTCGACAATTATAACAGTTCCTTTTTTCTGTAAGATGCACCTTAGACGGAATCATTTCTCATGATGATTGAAACTCGTACCAACTTTTCTCCACAAAAGGTTTACTTAACAATAATTCGTTAGCATAATCATTATCCAGATCCAGTAAAATGACCTAAATACGTTTATGCAACCAGAAATACGCCATAGTTTTGTACGTTTTCAGAGAAATGCTTTGCAAAAGTTGTAGCGAAATGTATATTCTGTATGATATACGTGGTAACTGACGAAAAAGATAATCCTCGTCTATTTTATTTTAAGAAAAAAAAAATTTATTTCAGATGGGTGGACTGAAACTGGGAGAATTTTTTCAGCCGTGTTCTTGACGATAATGTTTTTAAAACCCAAACCTTACCAAAGAAATCGAATGTTTCGTCAACATTGACCCTCCCTCTCTCCCTCTACCTCTACCTCTACCTCTACCTCTTTCTCTTTCTCTTTCTCTATTCTCTATTCTCTTTCTCTTTCTCCATTCTCTTTCTCCATTCTCTTTCTCCACTCTCCCCACTCTCCCCACTCTTCCCACTCTTCCCACACTCGCCACACTCTTCCCACACTCTTCCCACACTCTCCACACTCTTCCCACACTCTCCCCACACTCTCCACACTCTTCCCACACTCTCCACACTCTTCCCACACTCTTCCCACACTCTTCCCACACTCTTCACTCTTCACTCTTCCTCCAGGGAAATATTTCAATGGAGCGGTTGTGAGGGCTGGCGTAAGCTCCAACTACACCGATAATCAAATGTGCGGCTCACGAGTCACAGAGGAACAGGCCTATGCTGGCGCGGTAATTGAATTCTTCTGTGATACACCAGTGTTGGTCAAGTATGTCAGTGTGGATATAGATCCTTCTAGATCCGTTGATGCAAACCCAGTTCTGCAGATTGCTGAGGTCATGGTGGAAGAGTATACATCAGAAGAATGCGCTGCAAATAGTTGTAAGATTGTTGGTGAAATAACTTGTTTTTGTCCAGATGGTCTTTTTAGTTGCTTATAAATATTTGGACTTGAACCGTTGTGTATGCATCCGTGTCAGCGGCGTAGCCACGGGGGCGCCTGGGGGCGGGCACGATCCCTCCACAAATTTCTAGTTCCCCCCAGGTGCCCCCCACGAAAAATCCTCATAGTGCCCTAAAAAAGGAAAAGAGAAAGAAAAGAAAAAAAACCATACCCCTGCCCCACCCCCACTGAAAATGTCCTGGCTACGCCGCTGGTCCGTGTAACACCCGCCCTACCTTCTAAAGCATCATTACACCTAAAACCATGGGCGGATCCAGAACATTTTTTAGGGGGGCTGAGAATCAAAAACAATTATTTTTCAGTACTACAAAAATTACAATGAAATAATCAAAGGGAGAGAAAAACAAAGCACACTGTAGGAATGGGAGTGAGTGCGTGCGTTCTCACCTCCCCCCCCCCCTCTCTCTCTCTCTCTCTCTCTCTTTCTCTTTTTTTCTTTTTTTACGATTTTAGGGGGGGGGGGCTACAGCCCCCTTAGCCCCCCTGGATCCGCCAATGAAAACCCAAGTGTATATTTAACAAGATGTCTTAACACCCATGCATTCATATATTATGATATTTTATAAATGGTATTTAATATTAAATGGAATTTTCATCCAAACTTATTTAATATAAAACAATGTTATTTTTTTAATTTCTCTTGTCAGAACTACATGGGCAACAGGTTTTTGTTTCTAAATTAGCAGCGAAAAACGTTCTTCGAAACTCGCCTTAATGATGGTGTTTATATATATCAACACTAATAATTAACCCAATACATGAACTGTTTTATTTTTGAATTGAAGTGTTTGGAAGGTGTTCCCAATATTTGACTGTGTGTGATGGGGCATTTCTCGGGGGAAAGCCAGTCTTCTTTGGTTTGTTGTTCTCATAGTTTCTTTCAATTCTGTTTATCTTTTAGCACTCAGTGTTATTGGAAAGTCAACATTACAAAGCAGCATTGTCACAGAACATCCTGCTGAATATGCTGTGGACGGGAATGTCAATTTATTTTCTCAAACTGGTAAGAACTCTAGATATAAATGTGTATGAAATACCTCGGTTGATATTTCAGGGAAAGTACGTGTTGGCGAAATGTTGGCGAAATTTGTTCTACGGGTAAGCTAGTCTCTTTGAGTACCGTAAGCATACGTATTAAACAATCTTTTGGGTACAGCGTGTAATATTTTCTCTTCTTGGAATTCCTATTATTTCTATGACTTCTCGGATGCAGCGATGGTGCCAATTCTTGACGGGAGGGATGAGTGTGGTGTCCCATTGGATGATGTGTTTCTTGTTGTATGTGTGCTTGATGATGGCTGACTTGTCTATTTCCTCTCTTCTCCCATGGGCCTTGTGTTTCCTAGCAGAGTCTTGTTGGGAAGTCTCTACCAGTCTCTCCGATGTACACTTTACCACATTCACAGGGAATGCGGTAAACACCGGCTCGACTGGCAGGGCCTAAGTCTGTCTTTGCATGTGTGAAGCTTGGATTGAAGTTGGCTGGAAGAGGTGTGGTACACACTTTGATGTCTGCTTGTCGCAGAATTCGTTGGATCTTGTGGGATGCTGGCCGATGTATGTGAGGACGGCAATAGCGTTGTTTGCTGTGTCTTGCTTGCTTTCTTGTTGTGGCTGTTTTGTGGTGTTTCTTGTGATCTTGTATCCGTTGGACTTAATAACTTGCTTGACATGTTGGAGTTCTTGCTGACGGTGGTTTTCGTCGCTGATATTGTAGGCTGGTTGTACTAAGGTGCGCTGAATGGGTGACTTGACTGATAGTGGATGGAAAGATCTGGCGTGCGATCCGTGTGTGTCGGCTGCACGGTTCACAGAGTGTCCTTAAGTGTCATCTGGTAGCATCGTGATGTTGACGCCAAGGAACAGGAGTAAACCAGACTTTCCTATTTCCACGGTGAACTTGATGTCCGAATGATGATGGTTGAGATGATGAATAAATTCTTGTAGCTTGTTAGAATTGTGTGGCCAGATGATGAAGGTGTCGTCGCAATAGCGGAGCCAGAGCCTTGGTTTGTGGGTTGCAGATTGAAGAGCTGTCTTTTCGAATTCTTCCATAAATAGGTTTGCCAGCAGTGGGGAAAGAGGAGATTCCACGGTAGTCCCAGCAACCTGTTTATAGAAGTCATCGCGCCATTTGAAACGTGTGGATGTGGTGCATGTGTGAATGAGATCTTGTTTTTAATCATTATAGGCCTAATGTGAAAATGGATCACCGCAAATTATATATTTCAGATCATTATTTGTATATAAACACATTTGTCGAAATGACATGTCAGCCGGAATAATACATTCTCAGGGTGTTCTGTAATATTACCATATTAATACCAAGTAAGCTTTAAGATAATTAATTATAATTATTTCAGTTTCTTTTCAGGTAATTAAAAATAGTATACACCTTTTTTATCATTATCATCAATGTAGTCTCTCTCTCTCTAAATGTGTTCTTCCTCTAAATTTACGAACTATTAAGGTTACAAATATTTACCGTGTATAATAGAACATCGAATTGTTTTGTTTTGTCTTTTTTTCTCGAGAATCTGGCGATTCCCATCCGTGGTGGAGAGTTGACTTTGGTAACAGTTTCTGGGTGGGGACAATTACAGTGTCTCTTCGCCTTAAATGCTGTGGTAAGCTCGCTTATGTGACGTGTTCTATACCGAAATCAGATAGAATTGGGCAGAACTCTAAACTGAAAAACAACCAAAAAGAAAATGTGTATAAAAATCAATATAATAAAGCAATATAAGGCAATATTATTCTTCTGTAATGCCCGTTGCTAGGGAAAATGAAGTACGTTTGTAAGAAGTTAATTATTTAAATTATACCGAATGAGACTTGTAACTTTAAAGGGCAAATAAATATTATCTTTTGTAAAGACAAAGTAAAAAATTAAGTGATTCCGCTTTTGCACGTCCAATTAAAATAAGATACCTATCATAGTAAAGCTGAAGATCTCTATTTTTATTATCAATAACCAACTCAATTTTGATATCTTGTCCACATGTGTCTGATTTTGGTAGGACACATCACATGTGGTATCAACGCAAACCAACACATTTAAAAAAAAAAGGAACATTAGTAATGTTTGCTCAAGAGTATTCTTTCATAAATTCAAATAGGAAATTACTTTAATATTTTTTTTTCAAACGTTTCTGCAATTCAGAATATAATTATTTGCGCAAATTGTTCATTTAGCAATTATATGAAATTAAATTAAAAGGTAGTATAGGATTGGAAATTCTAAAATAGCAATTCTAAAATAGCAATTTCATGGAATTTATTATATGTAGGCCTAAAACGTACTTAAAGCCAATGAGGGTATACATTTTCCTCAAAATAATTATTTCTAGGTTGGTGTTTGTTTGTTGTGTTTTGTTGTTGTTGTTGTTGTTGTTGTTGCTTTTTTTTTTAAAACGCAATTCACCCCACACAAGGCCAATGGCCACTCCAAGGTGGGGGCTACTAAGTCATTGAGTTGTTACAACGAATCCACACTGAAGAAACCAGCCCCTCGCACCGAAACAAGACAAGTTAATAACCAGCCTCTTCACGGTGCGAATAGGACTGGGAGGGGGTAACTAGTCCAGAACAAGGCAGTTGATTAACTGCCTCTGCCCCTATAAGCAATTATGGTTAAGTGTCTTGCTCAAGGACACAAGTGTCACGGCCGGGATTCGAACCCACATTCTGCTGCTAACACCAGAACTTGAGTCCGGTAAGCTAGACCGCTCGGCCACGACACTCCACAAAATGTGCTGTCATTTTGGAGAAAGGAACATGATTTCCAGATGGAATTTAAGAAGAAGTACTCTTTCCTAAATTCCATATTAGAATAGGTACAACATATCTAAATGCATTTCACTATGATATCGTTAGCAACATAAGGTAGTTAGCTTAAACTTCCACACAATGACTACCCGGTATATTATGCATATCTTGAGCTAAATGTACTCTTAGAAGTTTAGCCAAAATTACAGAAAATGCTGTACCTTCTCTTTAGACCTAAACGTGAAATGATTTCCCTTTTGAATGCAACTTTGTGACTTTCCATACTTTATTTTAGCCTTGTTTCAGGAAGCCGTGCATTTTCGATAGTGTATGTTTCAAAGAAGATTTCCTTCTCTCCATGTGCAGGGAATAGATTTGTCGGTGCGATCGCACGAGCTGGCTTGAATTTTACCTACTACGATAACCAACAGTGCGGCTCATATGTTACAGAAGAACAGCCCTTGAATGGGGCAGTGGTTGATTTCGTGTGCGATCCACCGTTGCTTGCCAAATATGTCAGTTTAGAACTACCTCCTCCAAGCCCTGATGTTGCAGACCGGAGACTGGAGATTGCTGAGATTTCTGTCAAACAATATAAATCCGAAGACTGTGCCACAAATAACAGTAAGCTCATTGGGGAGTTGCGCGTTGGTGGTGAAACTAAAAAGGTGCATTCATACACATACAAGATCTGCGTCGGGGTTCAATATTTTCATCAAGATTTCAAGTAAACCAACGTTAAACCTTCTACGAACGAAACAATTATGGTTTTAAGGTTCAAAAAGGTATAAACTGCACAGTTTCCTACACGAAACCTCTAAAAATGTTGGTGTAGGGTATTCCCAACGGACGTAATTTGATACTTACACTCCGCCCATTCAACCCTGTCAACATGAGAGTAAGCTGTACGTATTAGCGAGATTTAAGACAATTAAGGCGAGATTTTATTATTTAAATTGATAGATCATCGTATGAATGCACCTCATGTGACAATTAAGGCTTCGTAAATGTGAACAACTTATTATAATTATCCTCAAGACATTTAGAGTAGGCTATACTGATTGAAACATCGAGGTAATTTAGTGGTTCTTCAGCATCGTGTAACTGATGAAAGATTTGTTCAAATGGTGTTCAGTAATTGTGAATGAAGTGTGGATGCTGATGTGTGTTTTTTTTTGGGGGGGGGGGGGGGCACTGGGTCCTATACTCTTATATAGCTAGTAATATACAGTCATAAAGATCTCCTGAAACTGATATATAAACAGTGATACAACCTAAACCGTGTGTAGTTTTCAGTGCCTAATGATTGTTGGGCTAAATATTGGGGGATAATTCTCTTCTATAATTCTATTCTCCCTGGATCAAAAATGGGGGGTATATATACATCCATCCCAGGGATTTACGCCCATGGTCGCGGTTTAATCTTTCTCCATGAATCTATCTTTAAATGTTTTTCCTTTGGTTTTTTTAAGACCTTACCCTCACCGGAAAGATGACTTCGCAGAACAGCAGTAATAAACCTCCATATGACGCGATAGACAGTAACACAAACACGTTCTCTACAACTAGTAAGTAATCAAAATGTTTGTAATTTCATAACGCAAATCCAAAAAATAAATAAATGTCTCAGCAATACCCATTTCACTATCATCGTTATCATCATTAAAGGAAAAGTACAACACTGTTTTTTGTAACATACGTTCATTTTAATCATTAGTTTTGGAAGAATATCGTTTAACTAAACTATGAAAAGCTTAACACAATATATATGTTTTATAAAATAAAAAAAACATCCTAACAACTGTTAAATTAACGTTGCCGGATGGAAACGTTTTTCTTTTTTTCCCCGGTTGTTTGTGTCGGTTTTCTATGTGTTTTTAAGCGTTATTTTCTTGTATAATTACTTATATGCAACTTTTTAATTCTACTTAATTTTCACGTATTTTTGTACTGACCTTGTAATTTGACGTTCGGGTCACAATATTGTGTCATTTTAATAACACTGAAAATGTAAAGTAATAAATTATAATTCGATTATTTGATAATTTGGTTAATTACCAAATTATACCTTTTGAAAAGGGATTACAAATCACCATTGGGAATTGATTATCAAATAAACGAATTGTAATCAAAAATTTTAAAAACTTAATGTAAAGTAGTGATCATCCCGATAAATAAATCCGTCGGAAGTGTTTTCACATTAAAGAAAAGGAGGGTTGTTATGTCTGATTTGCCGTCTGGCAACTTTTTGAAAATAATCCAAACAAGTATGCCAGCCTGTAGGTCTACGTCGTTTTTGCAATTTTCAGAGTTTTGTTTTACGATACATTTCTTGAATTGACAATTGACTGTCCACGCACCAATCATTCTCTTGGGGCGACTGTTCGTTCTCATATGCTGCTGGCATAATATTCCTTTCAAACTACTTATTAAGAAAACTTTTCCGTTACAATGTTTCTATATAAGTTTATTATTAAAGGTCCTGTGAAGAGTGTATTTACCAAAAATGTTTGGTGCTGTTATTGATTGGTATGAATTAAAAACAATTTTAAATGTTTTTTTTTTAATCGAGTGGATTATTAATGGTTTATCTAATAATCAAAAATTGAACCCCCAAATTGTCGAAGTTTTAACGAAACGTTCGTGACGTACACAAAGGCAGAGAATTTCTATACATTCTCGCGCAGCTAGGCGTTATGTGGTTTGGTGCCAGACTTTGATCGGGTAATAAACACGAAGCTCCATTGTATCATAGATTGTATGGAAATCAGACTTAACTCATATTGACCTAAAGGACTTAAGCTTTACAACATGCTGGCAACTTGTTTACACAAGACTTGCGTAATATACCGTAAACATGCACTCGAACAGCGATAACCCAGCCACGGATGTACTGTGAAACGCAGCGCAACCCCCATCATGCGGTCGGAACACACACCGAAGGCAATGCTAACATTACGGTGTTATTTAGGTTATGCATGGGAGTATAACTAAATGGCCACTTACCCTGAGTCTTTCTCGCTTTAAAAAAGCACCTCTCTTCTTCGTTGGAGCCTTCCCAGCCTTCTTACTTAGCGGGAATATCGTTGGAATTGCATCTGGTAGCAGCATGGCCTTATAAGCCATACCGAACTAAATGTGAAGGCCCCGTTCAAAGCATGTCTGCTCGAAGTGTGCACTTTATAAGAATGAGTGTTCCGTTGGTCCCGACGACTTCGCTCTGGTCAGCTTGACTTTAGCCGTCCAAATACGTCTGTATTTTGGATCAGACGGAAATCGGTGTAGACTAACACCGTCTTTGGTGGTGTTGCTGCAACCTGCAGCGACACACCTCGATGGCATTATCGAAAATAATAAGCTTCAAGCCTGACAGAAAAGTTTAGGAAATTTTTTCTCTAGCAACACTCTGCATGCAGTGGTGCGCTGTGGAGTGTCGTGGCCGAGCGGTCTAGCGCACCGAACTCAAGTTCTGGTGTTGCCAGCAGCAGGGTGTGGGTTCGAGCCCCGGTCGTGACACTTGTGTCCTTGAGCAAGGTACTTAACCATAATTGCTTCGTCCTTCGGATGGGACGTAAAGCCGTAGGTCCCGTGTGTTGTGTAATGCACGTAAAAAAGAATGCGCCTTGAGCACCACTTAGTTGGTGGATACGTGCGCTGTATAAGTCCACACATTATTATTATTATTATACTTGGGCAAGTGCTGTGGATCGCGGATCGGGAATCGCCTCAGTGTACGTCACGAATGTTATGCTAATGAGGGGATATGAGCGTGTCGAAAAGCACCCCCTAAATTTAAATATTAATATTTTTATGGTATAAACGTGAAGGGAAAAATTACAAATGACAAATATATGTTCCAGTAGGCATACTTTATTGTATACAATGAAAAAAAAAAACTATTTCATAGGACCTTTAATTAGTGCACGAAGACCATCACGGTTGTCGAATGCAAAAGCCAGTATACACATTTTGCAAAATGTCTTGGGTCTATCTAAATCGAGATAAAGAACGATATTAAAACCAAACTTTGAAAGTTTCCGCTAAAACCAATCCTGTCTTCATCACTCTGCAAAATAATGACATCAAAAACCACAGGCATTTTATCAAGTATGTCATCTTTTTCATTTTCTAGCTCTCGACGGGACTGATTTACATCCATGGTGGCTACTGGACCTGGGTAACGAACACTGGTTGGGTAAAATCACCATCACACTCAAGCCTTGCGGTAATTCATAACAATAAATGTATACGTCCTATATGAAACTTCTCAATTGAAGTTCTCATCAAATTTAAAGTTGTATCATGAAATAAAGGGGTAACAGAATGTGCAGGATTTAACCTAAAGTGAACAAAGAGCATTGACTCAGCCGTATCTTCTCTAATTGAACCAGCTGCTGATTCTACATTTAGCATCGTTACTTAGGATGTAATCCCTGGCTACACGGCATGCATAAGTTCAATGATTTCTGATAAACACCCCAGAACTAAACATAACGCCATCATATGTTCAAAGAACACCGTTACGGTAATCGAAGGTAGCACGTTCATGTCTCCACAAGTGTCCTTCACTTGGACAGAAAAAAGGATCATAAGCCTATGTCCCAGTCTTATGTATTTTGAAAATAAATTACTTTATTAATTAATTCGGATTGCGTTGCAATGTTCCGCATACTATACGCATTACAATTTCGTTATTTCAAATTAGCTATGTAAAACTGCAAACAAAATTGCACAATTAAAATAACTTGTACCGCCCAGGATAGCTGAAATTTTAAGGGAAAAAATGTTTTTTCTTCTTCTTTTAGACAGTTGTAAGCATAAACTCTTCGTCCCTGCGGTTGTGCGAGCTGGGAAAAGCTCCAACTACACGGAAAACGATCAGTGTGGTCGATCGGTTATATCGGCACCGTCTTATGGTGCGATGATTGAATTCGTGTGTGCTACACCAATAAGGGCCAGGTACGTCAGCGTAGATACTACAGGAAAATTTGTGCAGATTGCTGAGGTTACGGTCAAAGAGTATGCATCCGAGGAGTGTGCCACAAATTATACAATCACAGGTAGGATTTTTATATGTGCGAAGGGACCATATTGTTCTGGTTTCAGAACAATATTGGATTTGGATTTAAATTCAGTGTTCAGTAGCTAATCTAGATGTGGGAATGCACATGTTCGGACTTTAATTTGTATTCATTTCTATGATTTTTCTTTCCTTAAAATTCATTTAAATGTTTGAGACAAAACAAAACAACCAACTAATTTTCTACAAATGAGCAAAACAGACAAGTAAAAAGTGACATGTTTGCCAACAATTCTGATATTAATAATTGCACTGGTTGGTGGCTCGTTATCATTAACGTTTCAAGGGAGAAATCAGCAGGTGCTCTACATGTAAAATTCGTAAGTTAAGAACACTCACTTAATGTGATCCCAGTTCCAAGAAATGTACCAATGCTGTACTTTGTATCCATGTATAGCATCTAATATTGTAGAAATAAACAGTGGAAAATAATTATTTCAGATATATTATGACTCACTTTTATCTACATTACTAATTTCGTTTTGCTGAAATATCATCAAAATTGATGACTTTGTGATGACTTTCAATGAGAACATTACTTTTTGCCTCCCACTTTTCATTTGAGACCGCTGTCTTAGTAAATCTGTCATGTCATGTTTAAAATAAGAATAAGAGATTAAAATCTATAAATATATCGAGCTTACTGTTTTTATTACTTTGTAAAGTTTTTAATAGAACCTCACAAAGCACAACTTATGGAACATATTATGCTGCAAGTAAAGCTGTTGACGGCAACATCAACACATTTTCTCACACAGGTAAGCAATGTAGGCTAAACTGATTAATTAAGGCCTATAATATGCATTATCGCAATCAGCTGTCTTTTCGAACATTTAGCAATTCAAACATAAAAAGGTAACAATATAAATAAATAAATTCAATATTAACATACAAAATTACAATGAATATTTTTCCCATCATCGACTGTATTATTTCTTATATTATATTTAGAATACATGGTACCTTCAACAAATATTACTAAGAAATAAACAATGTTTAACAGTTCCTTTAGTTTTACGTACGACCATAAAACTAATGAAATATAGTACTCTTCAGGTAATTATTATTATTTTTTTTTTGAAAATCAATGAAACTATCCATATATCTTCCATATATACGAGAAAGTTTCTGAATCAATCCCGTTCAGCTTGACCATAACACGGATAAGAAGAACGTGTAAAGTTTGAAGCCAAAATATCAATTTCTACAGAAATGTGACGAATATATATCAAAAGTGATACTGGAATTTTTGTGCAATACCGTTGCTGCTGTCATTCCGGCAAAGCGGCATCTCAAAGGCAGTGTATATGAAATGGTCTAATAACAAAAGTTTACACGTGTGTTTTATTCTCATCCTTTTTCCAAGATTCCGGTGATGAACACCCGTGGTGGCAACTGGATTTGGGTGAAAACCTCTGGTTGAAGAAAGTCACCGTCACCCTCAGAAGAGGTTGCTGCGGTAATGAATAAAATGAATTAATAATAAAAAGAAATTGTAAATTGTACAGCAGGTCTCAAACTGTTTGGCACTGCAGCGACGGCTGGAGGAGAGGGGGATAGGGAGCGGACGTGAGACATTAAATCACCTCAGGCACAAAAACTACATGTCTGCTTCCATGGGTTGATTTGGTGGTTTATATGCCGACTGAGGATCGATTTAGTGGTTCATTTACCTATTGAGGCTCTAAATACCGAGTGAGAACAAATATTGGGGTATATTTTCCCTCCCTACACCTTGTTTCGTTTTGTTTTCATAATCAGTATTGGTAGGTTTATATATATTTTTTATATTTTTATATTATTTTAGAAAAACCGCTACACACATCGGCTTATCCTCCATCCACTTAATGTCTTTCATGCATTTATCTGTATATGCCATATGCGTATATGGAAATAATTGTGTGAAATAATTTATAAGATTTGAGGCTTTGCATGGTGGAATATCGATATCGTTTCGGTTTGCGGTAACACCATGTGTTTATCTCAACTAACGCGAAGCTGAGGTACAGGTTCTGAAAATAACCTTATGAAAAAACCGTCCTACCGTACATTGGCCATACTTCACACTAAATCCAACGTATCCTGAGGGAAGCTGACATTAAGGTCTACTACCAGACTCGAAACAAGTTGGAAACGAAGTTACACACCCACAAGGACAGACATGATCCTTCGAACTTGTATGAGGGCGTGATGAGGGCGTGATGAGCGCGTGTTGCTGGCCGTTACATGTTGCTGGCCGTTTTGTTTTTAAATCCGTTTGAATCTAAGTTTTACTTATACATCCGCTTTTTTAAACCTAATAATCTTTATTTTTAACTCCTCAAGTTTTTGCTGGATTTTTTAAAAATCTGTATTGGTGACTTTTGTGACTTTTAATCGTTTTTTATCATCGCGGAGTTTGTTGAGTCTATACACAATCTTTTTAACACGCGGGACGCGATAGCCGCCATGTTTAAATTCCGTTTTTATCGGACTGCTGCTAATCATCGCTCGGATAGGTAACTACACATCTGGGATATCATCGAGCTTCGTAGTCAACAGGGACTTTTACGGTGAGGACTTTCCATTTTTCCACTGCTGGGATGAAAGTGACATAAATTTTGCTGAAATTCAACGTTTAGACCGACATGTACATGTACTACCATCACACCAACAAGAAATTGTTCCTTGTAAACACCAGTATTATTGCGTACTCATGTGCTACATTCGTTTATTTTGGGAGAGGGCTACAGCACAAAGTCTACCCAGATAAGCTACCTAAAGGATTTTATGCAACTCTACTGATACTGAATCTGTTAAGTGGGGATGTTGAGACGAACCCGGACCAGCTAAATACCGACAACGTAAAACTAAAATTAATAAAAATCGTAAACCAAGGTGGCCATGTGGGCTGTGCAGTAAAGAAGTTAAGAATGATGATCCTGCTATTTGCTGTGACAAATGTGACATTTGGGTGCACAACAAATGCTCTGGAGTCTCCAATCTATCGTATGAATACTTTCAGTCAAACCAGAAGGTTGTATGGTTCTGCCCATGCTGCGACATCTTAAATATCTCTGATATACAAAATACAATAAACTTGAGCCTGACAAATAGTTTTGAAATGAACCCACCAGCTTCAAGTGACCATGTATCTAGGGAACAAATTGGATCAGACGAGGGGAAGGCGGTGAGAAGTACCCCACCGGGACAACCTAAAGCTGCCTCTACTCCAAACAGAAAAACTTTTCATAGGGATGTTACAGGAAACAAGACCAATCAACATACACGTACATGTAGGACAGGAAAGCAGAGACACAGAAAACACTTAAATTTATCGGTGGCCATTGTCAATTTTCAGAGTGTTAGAGGAAAAGCAGCTGATATAACTGCATTTGACATCAGTGAATCACCTGACATCAAACTTGGATGCGAAACATGGTTGGCCGAGGGTATAAGCTCAGCCGAAATATTCCCTGGCCATTTGCAAGTTTCTAGGAAAGATAGGAAGAGTCATGGAGGAGGGGTACTCATAGCTATTCGAAACACAATACCTCGCATTGAGTGACCTGATTTAACTATAGGAGACATTGAATTTACCTGGTGCCAGTTGGCTTTAGGGGATGACAACATTTATATTGGATCGTACTATAGACCACCAAAGTCTGGGAACAACTTTGACGACTTGGCCTGTAGTCTGAAGAAGATATACACTGAATCAAAATCACCTTATATTATACTAGGTGGGGACTTCAACATACCAAATATGACTTGGAGCGACAACCAAATACCACATGGGGAACTGCAAGAATCTGTCTTACAGTTTGCAGCTGATTACGCTTTAAAGCAGATGGTTAGGTTTCCAACCCGCCACAATCATAATGGAACTCAGAACATTTTAGATTTGTGTTTCACAACACGACCAACTTTAACCAACTCAATAATGCCTCATCCAGGAATAGCCGACCATACAGTAGTTTTAGCCAAGTTTTCAACAACGGCACTTCTACCAAAGAAATTGCCAAGAACCTTCCTCAGGTGGAGTAAAGTGAACGCTCTGGGCTTCAAAGAAGGTGCAAATAAACTTGCACAAGAGTTCTTAACTTCATCACCTGAATCAAGATCTGTGGAAGAGAATTGGTGTAGGTTTAGGGATGGTATCTTGCATTTAGTTAAGGAACATGTCCCATCCAAATCAACTAATAACAAACATAATGCTCCATGGTTTACAAGTTATCACAAGAAACTGTGTAGGAAAAAAGAGAGATACTACATCAATGCCAAACGGAAAGGGGGATCTCACTGGGATAAGTATCAGCAAGTCAAACGGGAAGTAGAAAAGGAACTCCGAAAGGTACAGCGAGTCTACATCAATAATATTGCTTCGACAGAAGACCCCAAAATTTTTGGGAGGTACATAAATGTAGGGGTTCAAACACTCAAAGTAGGTTTATATCTACAAGGTACAAGGTACAAGGTATGATCCCAGCCGTCAAGCTGGGGTTAACCGAATTCCTTGCACTTGTGGTAAAGTGTACATTGGCGAGACCGGCAGAGACCTTACGACCAGGCTCAATGAACAGAAGGCCCATCGGCTGCAGAGGGGAAGGTGACAAATCTGCGATCATCAAACACTCCACCGATTTAGACCATGTCATTGGCTGGCAGAAGGCAGAGATCATAGCCCCGGAGAAGCACTGGTACACCCGTCGTATCAGAGAGGCTATTGAGATTCATAAACATGACAATGTCCCCCAGGACATCGGCTTTTTCATCAGCAACATTTGGCATTCAATCCTACCATCCATCAGCACTCACGTGTACACCCCACAGGCAACCGACACGGCTCAGCGAGCAGGCAACTCACACACAGCGGGAAACACACACAACAAGCACAATGCCACGGTGGCACCAATCGGAACACTTCCCATTCTACACATAATCCCAGCAAATACTACTTAAGGAGCTGCATCTGCAAACCTCTTCATTCTCCTGACGAAGATTAGAGCAGGCTAATCGAAGTGAAGTCCCCATGGTTCTCCCTGAACCATATTTCTCACTTAGCGACAGTAGAAAAAAACGAGTTGCCCGAAATTAGTTCTCCCTTGAACCTTTCTCACTTAACGAAGGTTGAGATACGAGTTGTGTGATAAGGTTCTTTTCAGAACCTGTACCTCAGTTTCGCGTTAGTTGAGATAAACACATGGTGTTACCGCAAACCGAAACGATAGTGAAAGAATTTAATTGAATCCATTATTTATATCGAGATGTTTTTCTTTAACTCGCTATTATTCAGGAATTCGCTTCATCGCTGCGGTTGCACGAGTTGGCAATAGCTCAAACTACTATGAGAACCAGCAATGCGGCTTACCAGCCACAGAGGCACAGTCCCAACGAGGAGCAGTGATTGAATTCCTGTGTGATCAACCAGTGTTAGCCAGATATGTCAGCTTGGATATAGATCCATCCAGCCCCGGGGTGATAGAAGCAATTCTGCAGATTGCTGAGTTAACAGTCGACGAGTATACATCGAAAGAATGTGTACCAAATAACAGTAAGGCTAAAACGTATTAAATGACTTCATGATAAGATACATTAAACAAACATAAACTGATATTTCAACGAAAGAAAATATCCAAAATGTTTAGGAAGAGTACAAAGAGAAGGAAGGGATGGCTGTCACACATAGAATAGTTACTAGTTTTAAACTGGCGGGACAATCACAACACAACACAGTACCTCAATGTAGCAGTAACAAAATGACGCAAAGGATACCGATTTGTCAAGAAAATAGTTAAATTTAATTTAATTAAGAACAAATCAAGTAACAGAAAAGCCAAAATAATAAGTACAAGTATAGCAGCAAGATGTGCATACATTAATAGCAGCTTTAAACTCAAAAAGAACTCAAACCAAATTAATATAGCAACTTAAAGCATGGTAACGTGAAAAGCATGACAACACAAAACAACTGGCTTTATACAATTAAATGAGTTTTGATGAGAGAGAATAATCATGATTAATTAGCGATAAGTGATTGCCGTTTCCTTGCTGAGCTGCGCCCTGTATTAAAACAATCCAGAAGCAACTCACGTTAATAACACAAACATGTATTTTGAACGAAGCTCATCAGTTCACATTCTTTGTATAGGTTTTCTCGGATTTCCCAAATGATTTTCAATCATAATTGAACTGTTTATAGTCCGAAAACATCACCAAAGTATTGAATGCATTGGTCAGGTTGTGTATACTTACAGAAGGCTGAGACTACCAGACAGTGAACGTCCTGGTTCAGCTCCATTGAAACGGTGCCTCGATAAGCCAAAGGTATAGGGTCGAATTGACATGGTGTGAAGACACAGGTAGTAGTTGGTACTGGTAGTGGTAGGCCTTATAGTCCTCAGTAGACACACGTCGTCCTTCGATGTCATCCACTCCCCACCATGTCCATTTGAACTCTACTGTCCCCCATTTTATATTCAGTTGTCTACACAAAAGAAATGCATGGAAATACATACTTAGATGCTTAATAGAAAAGAAACAGACAACCATTAAGTGATTATCTCTTTGTTATAACTAAAATATCTACCTTCGTTGAAAAAAAAAGAACGCGCGACCCCAAAAATACACTTCATCGTCACTAATCAAAGTTATCTTTATAAATGTGTAGTTGGCACTGTTGACAATGGCCAGCAACGAACTAGTTTAAAGGGAAGTTTTAACACTGGCAATTACGAGATAATTAAATGAACGCCTGAGTATATAAAAGTTTTCTTGATGTATCAGTTTAGAACAATTATCGAATTGTACCTGTCACAGGTTTTCGCTATTTAAAAAAAACATGATCACCTATAGGCCTAGTAGTTTTACTTTCAGAGGTTAGCTTCATGGTACGGTATTTCTGGAAATCTATAGTGTTTAAACGAACGTTGTTTCCAAATACCAACGTTGTACACTACCTTTAAATACTGCTTGAAAATAGAAGTTAACGTTGTTAAGGTGAAAAAGCGTTTTGTGTCCTATAACACATTGACAGAAATACAAGAGAATGTAAGAAGACAAAATGTTACGATGACAGAGACATGAAATGGTTAGACAAGATAAACATATACATTCAGTAAGTAGCTCTCGCTGTACCACCAAGGCAAGGACAATGTATGGCCCTAACATACAAACAAAAACATGTACTATAGTGAAAGTTCGACTGAAAATAGGTGAAACAACAATTAATGGCTACAATTCATGAAGAACGAACCAATTCAACGCCAAGATTAACAATCTAGGTTCCTCTAGTCTGTCAGATAGTAGCGCGATTGCATTGACCAGAATTATCGGAAATATTTGTATAATAGTCTGACACTCGTCCTAAATCGTCTACTTTCCTGGCGATAGGCATTGAACGTGACCGTTTGTTACTGGTTTATATAGCCGTCTACTAGGTGGATGGCTAACGTATACGTGAAATCAGTATCGGTATAAATTGAATTATTATATACATACAATTTAATATTGATGTATATAACGGGTTTTATGAGAATTGTTGCGATAAGCCTTCAATAAAATGATTTAAATGTGGGTCTTACGAAAACTGTATCCCAATTAGCGAACTTTTTCTCGTTTCTTTGTTTTGCAGGTCTTACAATAATTGGAAAGACAGCTTTTCAAAGCAGCAATGCATTTTTATATTCAAAGAATGCTGTTGATGGTAATCTAAATACGTACTTTGAATCTGGTAAGCTTATACTGTTTCATTATATTATTACATATACGTGCAAATTACTATAGTACGTATGACAGACCAAAGAGTCCGTGGCTAAACCAGTAAGTGGTTAGCACCCAGGCGTTCACTAACAAAAATGAACATGAAATCGTAAGACTTGCGTACCTACCATATCCTGGATTATTGGATATTTGCATTAATTGTCCAATATCAAGGTGAGGGGGCTGATAGGTCGACTACCATTGGGATGAGGTTGTGTTACATTCTAACTTCACCCTTACTGAATCGTGACATCAAACTTTTGGCCACCCTAAGGCCCCCGCCAAGAAGGTGTCCGGTTTCTGGTCGTTGGTCTGCTTCAAAATCGGTGCAGTGAAGCGTGTGCGGTGACGCGTGTCCAACAGGGAAATGTATGATACATGTATAGCAACAGGGAAATGCATGATACATGTATAGTAACAGGGAAATGCATGATACATGTACAGCAACAGGGAAATATATGATACATGTATAGCAACAGGGAAATGCATGATACATGTATAACAACAGGGAAATGCATGATACATGTATAGCAACAGGGAAATGCATGATACATGTATAGCAACAGGGAAATGCATGATACATGTATAGCAACAGGGAAATACATGATACATGTATAGCAACAGGGAAATATATGATACATGTATAGCAACAGGGAAATGCATGATACATGTATAGCAACAGGGAAATACATGATACATGTATAGCAACAGGGAAATATATGATACATGTATAGCAACAGGGAAATACATGATACATGTATAGCAACAGGGAAATACCTGATACGTGTATAGCAACAGGGAAATGCATGATACATGTATAGCAACAGGGAAATATATGATACATGTATAGCAACAGGGAAATGCATGATACATGTATAACAACAGGGAAATGCATGATACATGTATAGCAACAGGGAAATGCATGATACATGTATAGCAACAGGGAAATGCATGATACATGTATAGCAACAGGGAAATGCATGATACATGTATAGCAACAGGGAAATACATGATACATGTATAGCAACAGGGAAATATATGATACATGTATAGCAACAGGGAAATGCATGATACATGTATAGCAACAGGGAAATATATGATACATGTATAGCAACAGGGAAATGCATGATACATGTATAGCAACAGGGAAATGCATGATACATGTATAGTAACAGGGAAATGCATGATACATGTACAGCAACAGGGAAATGCATGATACACGTATAGCAACAGGGAAATATATGATACATGTATAGCAACAGGGAAATGCATGATACATGTATAGCAACAGGGAAATGCATGATACATGTATAGCAACAGGGAAATGCATGATACATGTATAGCAACAGGGAAATGCATGATACATGTATAGCAACAGGGAAATGCATGATACATGTATAGCAACAGGGAAATGCATGATACATGTATAGCAACAGGGAGCAGATTCATTTTCTTTTGTTTACTTACATTTAAACATTTTTATGAAATAAATTTTTAAGGTTAATTGTATATGAATTATTAAAGTGAATGTAAATTGTATTTTTCGGCTTCTTTGGCCGCGGTATGAAGTATTTTTAATAAAACAGTAACAACAAATTTAAAATAAATTACTAAAAGATAAATAATAATCAACATAAATAAAGCCATAATGCTAATGTATTTTCTTTTTCCACAATGACCAGCTCGTGATGATCTAAATCCATGGTGGCAATTGGAGTTGGGTAACGAACATTGGTTGGGTACAATTACTGTCACAGTCAGAGCAGACTTCTGCGGTAATACATTCATTTTAAATTTAAAGTGTTTAAGAGTCCATGATATTTGATTTTAATTGCAGATTTCCATACATCTAAAACTACTATTTTTATTACAGTTACAAACGAAGGTACTCATTTATAATGTTTAAAAATAACTCGGTGGTACAGCAGCTAACAAACTATAATTGTACAAAAACAAAACCTAGCTAATAAATCATTTGAAATCTGAAAAAGTTTACTGACTTGAAGACAAACTGAGAACTGTTAAAAAGCCATGATTTATATCAACTTACGCATAAATTAACAATGACCTCAGACCTTGCAACTATTAATACTATGACGTCATTGATATGTTCCCGCTCTGCAAATGCAAAACCATAAGTTCAAAGAATGTTCAAAATAAACATCAACAAATTTGCAATACATAATATAGCACAGTGAATTCAACACTTTTGTGCTTAACAGTTTGAAGTTTTATACAATTTATAAAACAGATTCCGGTTCGTCATCCCGGAGATCACAGGTTCCATTCCCTCTCTAATTAATGTTTTGTTGTTCACTCCAAACTCTTTAGTAAGTAAAATGTTAACCCATACCGATAAAGCTCTTTGCAGTTAATATACTCAGTGAGGTTTGGCATTATTAAATAACGCTTATTGCTTGAACACTGTAAGAGATTATTAAACAGCAAGGCCATGTATATGCAATCCGAATGTCTTATAAAATTTCCGCTGAACTGAATGTATTCCATCCTCATGGGCGTCAATTGATGGGGGACGGGGGCAGTATCAACTGCCGGCAACATGTTACTTAAAGCATGGTACAGTTCTTTACTTTATTGTCTAAAAATGTACTCACTGAAACTTATAATAAATTTCTTTCTTTTAACTGAAGTAAGTAGCTTCATGATCGCTGCCGTAGCACGAGCTGGCAATAGCTCAAACTACTATGACAACCAGCAGTGTGGCTCACCAGTTACCAAGGCACAGTCAAAAAAAGGGGATGTGATTGAATTCTTGTGTGATCCACCAGTGTTAGCCAAGTATTTGAGCCTCAATATAAATTCGTCTAGCCCCAATGTTCAACATCCAATGCTGCAGATAGCTGAGGTGACTGTAAAAGAATATAAGTCGGAGGAATGTGTGACAAGTAAGACAAAAATGTGTAAAGTAATGTTATTAATTAGTAATAATAGTAATATATTTTACAGATTTATGTCTCATTAACAAATATTACTATAACACATTTTAAAAATGTATAAAACAAACATTTATCACTAAACGTAACATCTGTTTATTTGTTTTGTTTTCTTCATTTCCGTAACTTCATAAGTAACAATAAACAACAGATTTTATAGAGAATGTTGTATGAAACAGCCTAATAGAAGGCTGAGGACTTGTCCACAATTCGTCCCTAATTTGCCATAGTGACCAATCCTACTTTTTTTAAATTTTAAGTTTTCCCGCCCATTAGTACATTCAGGAAGAGACCTACCATTGTATCTAATCCACATGCATGTATTCCTTATAGTTTTGGAGATAGGGCATGTATTCAAATGACGAATGCTCTAACTGGCTATTTTTTGTAATTTGGCAAAGTGACCAATACCGCATTGGTCACTATGCCAACTTAATTCGGGATTGGTCACTATGGCAAATTAGGGACGAATTCATATTTACAATAATCCGCTCAGGTTTCCCGTTTGTATGTATATAAAAACTTGATTCTCAACTCTTCATAAATGTGTTTATAATCTATGATTTCAACACCATCCCCATTCCAAGGTCTGTGAAGTTCCACCTGAAAATGGGGGGTTGCCTGCCCCCTCCAAACTTCCCCCAACCGAACAACCCCAGATACGCCTGGTCTTATGGTAACCCCATCATTTGTGCTGTTGTTCTCAATGATTATGTTTCACATCAACTGTCCACGCTCGCATACCTTTTCAAGTAGTCAACAAACCAAACTGTAAAATTATATTTTCTTGCCCGCCATCAAAACTATATTTTTGATTCGAATATTTTAGGTTATGGTGTCTTTAGAAAGCCAGCATTGCAAAGCAGCGCCACCACTGATTATCCGTCAAAGCATGCAGTTGACAACAATATCACGTCTTTCTCAAGAACTGGTAAGCAAGAAAAGGCATACCGGTATTATATTACCGCATAGTTTAGAGAAAACATGAAATTGTTATGTTAAATTTACAAAATTTGTCCAGCAACTTCGTTTAAATCGTAATAACATAAAAACAAAAAAAGGTATTTCGTTGTTTTCTCAAAACATGAGCACCTATTTTGATGAAACTATCATAGGTTATCACGCCCGGGTTATTTTTAATGAAAACCATCACCTTTTGATCATCTTAAACCCAATGGTTATACTTTTGTTTCTTCTACCTCATTTCCAGCTGAATCCGATCCACATCCTTGGTGGCGCCTGGACTTGGGTAGTGAACACTGGCTGGGAAAAATTACAGTCACTTTTGGTAAGTTCCAATTTAGCTACATAAATATGATGTCGTATACGCGTGAGCATGTCTTAAAGGAAATAAGGTGAAACATTGATAATTACCAGATGATCAAATTACCGAATTATTACTTTAAAACTTACATGGTGTAAAGTTGACACATGTATAATATTACTGTTTATCAATCATCCTGAGGAATTTCTATATGTTGAATTTACCAAAAAGTTGCCGTCCAGTAAAACAAACAAACAAAACATGTAACAGTTTTACGTCGTTTCGCACATTAGCAGCTTTTGTGATGAAACTTTCACTTTTTTATGATACATTTTTTTTTAAACTAGAGGGTTGAAATTAACGTACAAAAAACAATGTTATATATAGCTTCCCTTTTAGGATTCTCAGTGATATCGCTGAACATTAACCCTTATAGGCAGTGGACACTGCATTTTTGAGCTGCTCCCTTGACTTCTCACCTTTTCACACCTTTTACAAATGCTGAAATGACATTTTGGTGCGAGACACCTTTGGCAAATTTGGGCGAAAAACCGGCTCGAATACTATGATACTCAAGTATGCAACAGAATATATATATATTAGTCTTACCAATGATGTTTTGCCCAAACAAGGTCATGCAACAATAAAGTATAACTATGAAGTCTAAAATAGAAAAAGGCACCACTATTCGTAGCTATACGTACCCTCTACTGGGATGACATGTGAAAATGTACAATTGTATAACAGTGGTTTTAAAGGAAAGGTACAAATTGATCATTCGAAAATTTTCGAATTGTAATTTGAAACTTACTGTCACTGTGTGTGACGTAATGAAAGAGACTGAAGACTCTTTGGATCGTTTTACCCCGTTTATTGCACTCGCTGGCGCCGAAATACATTAAATTACATTAAATGTTAGATTTAGAAATACAACTCAAATAATTCTCACTCAAATCAATCAAATTATCAAATAATTAACAAAGTGATAAATTACCTATTAAACTTACAAATCGGTTCTGGGGTAGAGAACCAACTCACACACACACACACCCACACATTCTCAAATATGCATGCTTGTGGAGACATCTATTGTTCTTTCCTTTGTCCATGTACTTGACAATTTCTCATAGGGTTTGTACACAAATTTTCTTGTGGAGCACGGAGTCCTTTAGAATTACCATGTGGAGACCAATTGTTCTTGCCTATCCCTTTTGTTATAGGACTCCACATCCACAAGGTAGCCACCCGATACTCCAAATTTGTGTCAGTAGATAACGTCTCAAAAGGATCAATTTCATCTTACTATTAACAAGCACAGATTATAATCTGGTAGTCTGGATTACAATTGGTGTCGTTTCAAGTGAGCCAGTCGTTATAATCTGGGTGGCACATGCATAATCGCATGCTAGTACTGTTGAATAACAGCAATGGCAAGCAATAGTCAAATTGTTTCTGGACCAGTCCGTTAATGTATGTATCGTGTAAAAGTAGTAGCAACGTTCTAATTAGTCTAAAACCCGTCAACCAACCTGTACTGTGACGTCCGTGTGAATTAAGCGTGCCATTGCTGCATGCTACGCGATATGCATGTGCCACTCACTTAAAGCGACACCAATTGTAATCCAGACTACCAGATTATAATCTGTGCTTGTTAATAACGAGATGAAATTGATCCTTTTGAGACGTTATCTACTGACAAAAATTTGGAGTATCGGGTGCGGTAGCGATTATAGGAACACCCCTACACCCACACACACCCATCCCCTCCCCCGCCACACACACACACACACACAATGGGAGCTAATATGGGGGTACACAGCGGCTTTCAGGAGCAAACTGGGTTTACAGCGGCATTCTGGGATGCTATACAAATATAAATAACCAATAATAAATACACAATCCAATAATAACACAGTCTAATAATAATAAATAATTGTTTACTACCGCGAACCCTACAACAAACAAGGCCCTCCTCCCCCTTGACTTATACCAGGCCCTGGGGGAAGAGGCAGAGCATACATTAAATCAAATTAGGTTATCAGTAGGTTATTAGTAAATAGGTCATTAGTGCGCCCTCATCGGTTCTATTTATTAACTCACTGATCCGCGATAACGTGAATGTTAGAAACGCTGTCCTGAAATCGCATCTTCATCAAAATCTAATCGATTGGATTCTAGCAAGCTAAACATATTCAGCAAACTTCATCCGAATCCGTGGAGAACGTTTTGGGATATCTTGTACAGAGATACACACACACACAGTGGTGATTACATTACCTCCATCCGACTTCGACGTCGGCGGAGGTAATTACCCTGGCCTATATTTTACAACCATGCACTTGTTAACGGTTTCTCGTTTACTCTTCAAAGGAGGAAAATACACGACTGCGATAGTACGAGCTGGACTTAGCCCCAACTTCCTAGATAACCATCAATGTGGCTTACCAGTAACACAGGCACAGTCTCATGATGGCGCGGTGATTCAATTTTTGTGTGATCCACCATTGTTGGCCAAGTATGTCAGCGTGGATACAGATCCTTCTAACTTCAGTGATGCAATCCCAGTCCTGGAGATTGCTGAGGTGGCTGTTAAAAAATACATATCTCAAGAATGTGCCAAAAAAAACGGTAAGAGTGTTTGTGTTATGGCGAACTTTCAGTCGGCATCAGCCAATTTTTCTTTGCTCGCTTCCTTTATTATATAATATTTCAGGTCAGTTCCTTCCTATATATACTTTTCGAAGTTCATTTAATTACAGATTCATTAGATTTTGTCACCTACGTGTCAAGAAATATTGGCAAGTACCTTCATTTATTTTGGAAAATATACCGTTTACTTATTCTTTTAAACTTATTCGTCACTATGTAAAAAAAACAAGCACTGTGTGCTCGCCCATGCTTTTTTGTGCACAAATGTTTGCTTACTCGTCACTATAAGCAAGACTAATTGCGGTGACACCATGTGAAATTCTCTATTGAGTAGTAATGTTATGAAAAGAACTGGATGTTACAACTCGACGTTTCGATCAGTATACTCTGATCGTCCTCAGGTGAATGCCGAACTCTGTATTATCAGTAATGTTCGATTTTACATACCTTTTGAATAATCCAATCAAATTCATTGCATGACGTTAATAGGTTATTAGTCCAAATTCATTGATATTACAAGTTTTTACAAACTACAACATTTAAAAGCTTGAAGTTTTGTATAAAATTATCACTCCGTCTGTCTGCGGTAAGAAATTGGTACACTGTACACGCAGAGAATACTGTCAAACACGTACACAGCGATAATGGTTACCAGCCCGCCGCTGAACGGATTCGTCAGTATGTAAAAAACATATTGTGACTTTTTTGGCATATTCGCCGTTTAGGGGGTATCTGTAACTCTAAAACCATCCAGAATTTCGATTTAAAACTTTCAGAAATAAAATTAGACACAAAAAGAACCATAAAACTGTGAAAACCTCCTTTTCCCCAAAAAAATGCCAGTTCGTCACAATGAGAAAAACACGACGATTTGATACCCATGTTGATGTATCCAGTGTGACTCCCTAAATTTGCGATGTGTGTCATCGCTAGTGCAGGTTTCAGTTACAATGAGTTCAACATCCTTAGTGCTATGATTAGAGCTGTTAAAATGGATTGCTACAGGGTAAGGTTTTCTGAATTTCACAGAGGAGACACGGTTGGCAAAGCGGAGACACAATTTGGTCTTTGTCTCTCCTACATATACCACATCTTTTACATGAGATTACATATACGACATTGGGTGTGTCACACTAAGATTTAGTTCTGATCGTGTAGGTGAAGCCAGTACTGTGGCTTTTCACTGTCTGACAGGTTTGAGATACAAACAGGTTTTGCATCTCGGGTGGGTACAGTTAGAGCACCCCTGCGGTGATTCTTGATCAGTAACGTTAAGGTCACTGTTGGTGCTATGGAGCCTAGCCCAAACCAATATATCGCCAAGGTTGCGGGGGCGACGAAAAGCAATCAAAGGGGGTTCAGGGATAGCTGAGCGTAACCTGTCAGAGGAGTGTAGAATAGTCATGTTATCATTTACAAGTCTGTGTAATCTGGGGTGATAGGTAGTGACCAGGGGAGTTCTGTTGGGAGGGGTTTTCTTGTTACCCGGGATAGCCAAGAGGGTGCTACGGAGGGTACAGAGGGCCATGTTGATTGCTGGTTGGACGCTGCGTATGCTGTGACCCCGAGATACAAGGTGTTGCCTCAGTTCAGACGACCGTCTCCTGTATAAGGTATAAGGTATTTTCTAGTTTGATATTTCACATTCACTTTAAGGCCAAAAAAGGGTTTTCGGTTTCTGGTGATCGGTCGGCTTCAAAATCGGTGCGGTGACGCACTTTTTTTCGGCCTCACAAGAGAGGCCTTACAAATCGGGCGAACGTTAATACCCCCTACGTGAAGTCGTTTAAAGCACAGCACGGCAGAAGTCCAATCGATCCAGCAATTATGGCTGCAATTGGACATCGTTTCATAGCAACAAAAAAAAGAAAATTAAAAATGCCGACGCCCAGGTCTGAGGCGACGCGCGCGGAAACCAGAAACCGGAGACCTGTTTTGGCCTAATGTGCTACACGTGTAAAGAAGACTAGGAAAGATGTGTCACTAACCGAACTCTTAAAACACTTAAGTTCCAAAGGAGAATGGTCTCGTTATGTCTTTCCTGTGTCCCCTTTTCTTTGTTTTATCAAGCTTTTAATGTTGTCGGAAAAAACACATCACAAAGCAGTTACATCCCAGCATACCCTGTAAGCAATGCTGTTGACGGTCATATGGATACGTTCTCTCAAACTGGTAAGCCGACAAAATATTTGTGTATTTCCAAGAATTTACTATTGGTTGTTTGTTGGTGTCCCCACCCCTCCTGTGATAAGCTTATGTAAGCTTATGTAAGCTTGTTAAAATGTGTTACATGATATATATCGAAAATTAATGACTAAAATTAAACATACGCAAACTGAATTTAAAATTACTCTTTTGTACACATGCTCAGCTCAAGTGCCTGTGACTACACAAATAACATGGTTGTATCTAGGCGTTTGCATCGAACGCGCCACTTGTAAACATGCAAATCATAATATAAATTCGTTTTCATTCACATGAACATTAATGTCAATCATGTTTATTCTCAATCCGATTATATGATGCCATAAAGCAATATAATCATGGTTATGTATGGGGGGGGGAAAGTGGTGATTGTCTTTGCCTAACTGACGATTTGACCCTTCTTAATTTGTACAAAGAATGCCCAATAACATACAATATTAAAATAAATAAATAAATAAAAATAAACAAATTAAAAAATAAAAAGGTAGATAACTGCGCAGTTCTTAGCAAATCCATCCCATTATTTACCACTGATTAGAACGGGACATTTCCCCAAACCAGATAAGAGCCCACCAATAATTGTTTCCAAACCAAACATTAATTAAGAAAAACCCACTCCCAACCTGTTTGATCGTCAATTTAATTGTTTAAATGATATCATGGGTATTTTTTCTACACTCATATATAGCTACTAATGGGTCTGATCCCCATCCGTGGTGGCAAGTGGACTTGGGTAATGATTTCTGCTTGGGTAGAGTCACCGTCAAACACGGTAAACGGCTATTATTATTATTTTATATTTTGTTTAAATGGACAATATCGTCACGATCAGCAATGCATGGAATCGGAGTGCTAGTTTTAGATTAACTCAGTGACTAAAAATAATACCCCTTAGATAAGGGCATATTACCGTTGCTGCTGCATAAACGAGTCAGTAAGTTTCAGTCACTGTGTTCTTCTTATACTAGGAAAAACTGCTCTGATTGTGACGTTACTGGCCTTTAATATATAGAATTTTAAATGTTCATCGACATGAACAAGAACTACAAAGGTACGCGAGTTAAGGGTCATTCCATGAACGTGGGACACTTTGTGTTTTCCATGTATTTCAGATATTGGGGCCTGTGCTATTCCTTACATCGTACGAGCTGATGATTATAACTTTCACCTATTGTTGCATCTCATATAGACCTACTATGACAACAAACAACAATTTCTTGGGTCTCCCCTATTTTGATCCATTAACTTTAGTCAGTATATTACACAACGTAACAAGACACGGTGTCCCCTTGTAATTTTTTTTACATCGTTAACCTCATATCAGGTGAAGCAGGAAGTAAATACATGACACCAGTTTTAATTTTGTATCTATTATTTTAAAAGATGACAACCTACAAAACTATGATAAATAAGGTAACAAAACTGATATTGTTTTTCTTTATTTAATGAACTTAAAATTTTGTCTTCCATGTCACACTTTGGGTCCCACGTTCATGGAATGACCCTTAACACTTCATTAGCATTTGGTTTTCATACCTATGCTTTTACCAGACTTAGACATACTTATGAAATAAAATATGTGAAATAAGTTACATTATTCAGGTAACTGTATTAGTAAACAATTTCTGTTTAGGGCGTAACCCTTTCCCTGCAACAGTTCGAGCTGGCATGAGTTCAAACTACTCCGACAACAAACGATGCGGCTCATTGACTACGACGGCATATCTTGATGATTGGATCGTGAATGAATTCCTATGTGACCCAGCATTGGCCAGGTTTGTCAGTGTGGATCTGTATCCCTCCCCATCTGGAATTGTCGTTTCCGAAGATGATCGAAGTCTGAAGATCGCTGAAGTAATGATCAATGACTACAGGTTCGAACTTGGCAAGTGTGCCAGTTTAAATGGTAAGACATTCATGTTTATTGCTGTTTGTATGTGTCCTTCCTAAGTTCTAAAATACGTTGGTCTTCCTATAAATTTATTTTAATACTGTTGTTTTTATTTCAGACCCTCCACCAAGGACAAAGGCAGCATACGTCAGAAAGCTATTCAAAGGCAACATGATTGGCAATGGTAACCCCCTGTCTACTGAGATATCCAAAACTCAACAACAGTGTGCTTGGAATTGCATCAACCATGCCCAGTGTAACTCATTTGACTTTGCGCCATCAAGTGGCGAGTGTCATCTTTATAGCCTCCTCTCGAACGAAATACATCCGACTCCAAACGGCAACTTCTCAATCTATCAGTTATCAGTACAATGATTAATTTTCAACACAGTTTTCTGACAGTGGTGATCTAAAGTTATCATAGATATGCCACTTATCGATATCTGGATATATTACTCTTATTGGTTAGCAATTTAGCACATTATCATCTTCAATTTGCTACCAAACATAACGTGTTAAATATCTGGTAAATTAGACTGTTATCACAAATGTCAAATCTGTTTTAAGTAGATGGGTGCGAGCGAGCTTTTGATCTTAAATAATATATTTATAGAATTTGCTTACCTGTTTTAAGTAGACTATACCTTTGATGTGAGTGAGCTTTTGATCTCAAATATATTTCAAGTAGGATTTGAAGCTTTGCATGGTGGAAGTACAGTAGGAGTACTTGGCTGTGGTTTGAGGTAGTATGCCTTGGCTGTGACCAAGCTATGAGTGAGCTTTTGATTTCATATAATTATATTTAAACAATTTGCTTACCTGTTTTAAGTAGACTATACCTTTGATGTGAGTAAACTTTTGATTTTATATATATTTATATATAAACTAGGATTTGAAGCTTTGCACGATGAAAGTACAGCAGGAGTAAAGTTTGCTGTAGCACCAACAATTTCTTTGGAGTTGTAATAATTGTTGTTTCTGAGAAGAACCGATGGTGAAAACTTTTTATATTTTAAAATATATATTGTAACTAGAGGTTAAGCTTTTGATGAAAACGCTGACATGGGTTTCGGATGTATTGATAATAATGGGCACTGATGTCCCAAGTTCTTTGTTTAGTGTTAAGAAATAAGCTGAAAATGCGCATTAATAATTGTAGTCATTGTATACAAAAGTTGCATTGTGTGTTCCTTAGGCGTCCAAGTAGTACTAACTCGTCCAAACGTAATTTTAAGCAAGACCCGATCGACAGGACGGGTAGGTAGATGAGACTGTGAGTTGGAGTTTTTTGGGACAGTAGGTGGCAGGAGACTGATGAGGTGTTTGTTATTGTTCGAAATTGACATTATTGCTTGCAGTATTATCTGTACAGATATTACTACAATAGTACAAAAGTGTTCGATGAAAATGAACACAGGGGTTTTGGCTACATGTACATAGCGATAATTATTGGGACACTGAGTTCTTTGTTTAGTATTTACGATATATTGAAATAAACTTAAAACGCATGAACTGTAATCATTGTACATACAAATTTCATTGTTTGTCCCCTAGACGTTTGAGACATTTTGTATGTGGATAAATGCAAAGGATGTAATGAATCAAGTTAATGTCCTTCCATTAAATGTGTGCAACGATTCTCAAACGATTCAAACATACGAAAACAAAGAACATCGTATTGTAGAATCAACCCATGTGTACAAACACTTTCTTGCACTATGTACAAACAATACGTCGTCACGTAAGCATACCAACATGTCCAGTCCCTATGGAAATTTCACTTTCTGCAAAACCACCACCGACAAGAGTTGAATGAGAACGTGCACTATTTTTATTGTTATCGTGAGAAAGGATGGTACCACATTCTACCCATAGTTGGTAAATTTGATCAATAAAATTTCGAAGTTTATATTGACTACCGGTACATCATAATCTTCGCAGATTAGACTAAAATGTTAATGAAATAATAATTACTGAGGTAGTGATGACGTAATTGGTTCTACAAACTGAGTCACATTACGAGCTTTCATGCTGCATGTTTTGTATTTATGTGAAAATGCTAAGTATGACAACTCGTAAGTCGAGTTTTGCGAAGGTCGAGTTGTCACACAGCTCGAATGCTGTCGTGGATCCTAGTTGATCGTGTCGAGTTGTCACAAGGGTCGAGACGTCTTAAACCCCCGCAGCGTCACACTAAAATGTGAATAACATGATATTTACTGACGTTATGATGACGTACTTTGATTTAGACACTAATTCACATTACGAGATTTCATTTGGTGCATGTATTGATGTGACGATGCTAGTATGACATCATCCATCGACAACTTTCACATGTTAAACCTATGGGGTTTTGGCGGAAACAAGAAGAAAATGATCGAACGAAAACAATAGGCTTTCGGCGACCATGCCGAAACGCTAAAAATCAATCAGTTGTGCTGTGGTGTTAGGTAGTATACCTTGGCTGTAACAAAGCTGTGAGTGAGCTTTTGATCTCATATAATTACATTTAAACAATTTACCTGTTTTAAGTATACTATACCTTTACTGTGACTGAGCTTTTGATCTCAAATATATGTGTGGCAGTCGGGGAAACCCCGTCGGAAGTCGCCACGCACATTTTGTAATTATGGACCGATTTACGTAAAAATTTACCATAGTGTCATTTTTGAGATTTTGGTTCCAAATGGAAGTTGTTGTTTTTAAATTTCCTCTTAAACTTTTTTTTAGGAAAATCAAAGTATAAAATGTATTTTTGGGATGTTTTTGAACCCAATGCATTTTTTAATAATTAGAAGATTAAAAAAATTACTCTAAAACAATGCACTTTTTGGCCGACGCTCATAAATTCTCCCAAAGCACGCCCCCTATGAATAACCCATCAATGGAAAGCTCTACACTAGTCCTGATCCTGTCCTATTAATAGTTCAAGGGATTTACGTTTACTGCATAGCCAACTTTGAAGCCTAATTTCTCCGTTTGTGGGTTTTAGAATAAACCGTCTTTGAAAGGTCATAACTTTAGTTGTGGTTTGAATATTGAACTCATTAAAACTGTTATGAGATCAGTAAAGGGTGTATTACTTGATTAAATGCTCAACAAGAATTGTAAAAAATTTACCGTGTGTTGGGTTTTCCTGGACCGCCACACATATTTTAAGCAGGATTTGAATTTTTGCATAGTGGAAGTACAGTATGAGTACTTGGCTGTGGAGTACTTGGCTTGGCTGGGGTTTTATGTAGTATACCTTGGCTGTGACGAAGATGTGACTGAACTTTTGATCTCATATAATTATATTTAAACAATTTACTTACCTGTTTTAAGTAAAATATACCTTTGCTGATCTGTTTTAAAACTACATTGGCTGTGAGTGAGCTTTTAATCTCAAATGGACAATGAAAAACATATTAGATTTCCCGGCCAATTTAAACCCTTTTTCAGTCAATTTAATATCCCACTCATTCAATTTGGTTTGAAAATGAATGTTCCTTTACATAATCATTCAATTAGCAGCACAATACGTTCAAATTCATGAGTTCAGGATTGTATTTGTAATTTAACCCAACTCATCGCCAAAAGTAGTACTTTCCAACTGAAGTTGTCGCTAAGTTAATTAAAATTCGTCAGAACCAGTCGCAAGCGATTGATCAATAATTCAATTTCATCAGTTGGCATTCATTTGTCACATTTTACTTCTTAGGCCCGTGTATGAAATTTAAGGACAGATTCATTTCTGTCTGTTTTGCCTATATCGCGTCAGGAGATTGCATGCTAAAGAAAGCAACAACCAAAAACAAAAAAGGAGGGGGAAAATCAAAGAAAGTAAAACTTAACAGAAAGGTGAAAGAATGGCGTGGAAATATTGCAAAGGGGAACAAATCTGTTATGCAAGATGACACGTACAGGTAATTCTCAGATTTTTGTTTGGGACTTTTAATTTGTTGACATTGGAATAAAAATAAAGAAATTGGATTGCGATACAAAAGAAGAAGTTTTGAAAAAGATAGGCTTTGTCGGGAAACCCACATACATTTGCCAAGGGCGCATTTGAATACTCTTAAAATGAAACTGATTGCCCATTAAACGAAAGCGAAAATAACAAACTAGCACAAAACTCTTTGCGCATCAATGACTGTTAATTTGACTGCATCCATCGATGCGAAACATCCCATTTCAGAATGAGATAACGCATTTGTGAAGAAAGTTACGAAATAACGACTATTTTGAATTTAATTCGAACGCAACTTTATAGAAAAAACCCTAGTTTAATCGAATCAGTAAAACGGCTTGAATTTGAATTTTCTTATAAGTTTTGAAATTGGCCAGGAAATCCTATATGATAGACTAACTCAAAGAATATGTAAAGTTGAGACTGAGTGGTTAATGTATTAAACAAAAGGGCCTATCCTTGAAAATTAGTCATTCATGTAGGATTGTTATTTTTGGCAATTAAAGTTAAAAACAATAAAACAATAAAATATTTCAACAATTTGCGAAGCCAAGTGTATGCCTTTACTGCCCATTGAGAGCAAAAAGAATACTGCCCTCTTTTGACCAGAATAAGAAATAAAATATGTATTAAAGCATACGTTTTTATGTCAGATCCATTGATGATGTAATTTTTTTTCAGCATCCTTTCCGAGAAAAAATTCTACTTCAAACCTTATAGCATTTTGCGGTACATTCCATGTATCTTTTTGTAACTATTTCAACAACAAATAGGCCTATGACTACATGACAATCCTTGATCAATATTTACAATCTCATCTATATATCCGTTATGTTTCTCTTCTAATTTAGAAAGCTTTCCGCGAAATATGTTTTCATTAACAAACTTATATCCGCAATGTTTAAAGCCAAACCAGAAATTGAGGGGAGAAAGGGATAATAAGTTGGGCGTGACTATGGTGATCACTGTTGCGTTACCGTAATTCTGTTGCGTTAATTTCCCATCTGGGCACGAGATTGCGCACCAGACCCATGTGATGTCCACGGTCTTGACTCATTTCTGCATCATATCGCTTGTTAGCCAGTTAGTTCCCTCGGCGGTGAAAGCAGTTGGTGGTCGTGCATGTGCCACACGTCTCGTTTAATTTGTTAGCAAAATCTTTATTCATCAACAAATTTGCTGAAGTCTTATAGAGATATCTGAGTTTCAAGCAGGATGGCCGTTGGCCAAGGTGTTAGGAGCTTGAGAAACTTCTTAATATTTGTTACAGTAATTGCGATGTTTGACGTCTGCTCAATCTCTTGCTGTGATTTAGTGGGTAAGTAAAGGATATTTTAGAGAATATTATTATTAATAGTATTATTAAGGCATGAGATACTTGCGCTGTGTGACCCAAAAAAATGGTCACTCATAGCGCGCGCAATTTATGAATGAGAAACAAGGGGTGTAAAGCACACTTTTCTCTTGGAATATGGAACTTGGAAGTCATATCCTCTTCTAGTGATCCCTAATATGGGGCGTGATCCCTGGCTATACGGCATGCTTTGGTTCAATGACTTTTGACTACCGCCCCTTGACCAAAGATATTGACAAAGTATAGGGAGACCAACGTAATAGGACAAGATGGCTCCTATCGAAGAGCGCCGACACGTTCACTCAAAAACAAGTTATTGTTATTAGTATTTGAAGAGTTTCATACCAAAACGCGATATATCCATTTGGCTGAGAGGATATATTGCAGAATGCAGATAAGCTGCCGTGGCGTTTATCGCGGTTTGGAATAAAACGTGTATAATGTAATGCGCCTTGAGCACCAGTTTGGTGGATACGTGCGCCATATAAGTCCACATTATTATTATTATTATTATTATTATTATTATTATTATTATTATTATTATTATTATTATTATTATTATTATTATTATTATTATTATTATTATTATTATTATTATTATTATTATTATTATTATTATTATTATTATTATTATTATTATTATTATTATTATTATTATTATTATTATTATTATTATTATTATTATTATTATTATTATTATTATTATTATTATTATTATTATTATTATTATTATTATTATTATTATTATTATTATTATTATTATTATTATTATTATTATTATTATTATTATTATTATTATTATTATTATTATTATTATTATTATTATTATTATTATTATTATTATTATTATTATTATTATTATTATTATTATTATTATTAATATTATTATTATTATTATTATTATTATTATTATTATTATTATTATTATTATTATTATTATTATTATTATTATTATTATAATGATTGAGTTTATATAGTGGTTATATCGCGTTTTGCTAAAAACTGAGTTGGAACTTGTGTTTGCCTACCTGTGAACGAGATCTGAGTGATGTTGGTGCAACAGTTTTAAATATTGCTTTTATCGCGTTGTGCTATGAAACTCTTCATTTATTTATCATTATATTTTTGTCTTGGGGGCCGCGGGACCTGTTATATACCTCCTTATTGAATTCATTTATCAAAATAATGAGATGGAAGTATTTATTAGTGGAACAGGTTGTAGTGACTCAATAATCTCCCAGCCTCTCGAAACTCGAGCCCATGCATTCTCTGCAGAACCGCAAACCTAACTCTGTATTATCCCAGATGGTGGCCTCTAGAATCTCGCAACCACTGTCTCTCGCAGAACCGCATCTCAATACCGATAACCTAACTCTTTGTTATCCTGCGCGATACGTGTTTGGTATTATTTTCACGACACTGGACAAGCCTTATTTGAAAGTTTTTTTTCAACCTTATGGAAATTTGCTTACTTAAGTAATGTATAATGATGTTTGCTCGTAATGATAGGGTGTTCCGACTTTCTTCTACACTGAATTATTGTGAAAATTCTCCTACTTCAAATAAATAACTTAATATCATTTAAGAAAAATTGTTGTAATAAAAGTAAAATTTATTAAATCTAGATATATACATATATATATATATTTATGTCTGCCAGTAAAACGGCAGAGATATTGTCGTTGTGTCTTCTCTTTTTCTCAAGAGCTCTTCTATGTCAAAGCATAATTCAAAATCTATGGTAGCCCTGGGGCTCAAACTTAGCAGATATGTCCCCTGCCCCTGGCGCCAAGATGTGCCTTTTGACCAGATGCCACATCATTGTCATTGCTTACCATGTAACACTTGAACCAGCATGATACCTCATTCTCCTGAGGACGATCAGAGCATACTGATCGAAACGTCGAGTTGTACCTCCAGTTCTTTTCAGAACTAATTACTACTCAATTGAGATTCCACATGGTGTCACCGCAATTAGTCTTACTTATGATACCTCTTGTTGTCCTTTACCCAAAACGATGGATTTAATCACCTATCCAAACAAACTCGAAGCCATTTTTGCCAGAACGACATTCAGGCATTCATTGTATTTCAATTGCAACGCTGTCATTAAGATACAATATATAAACATCACTTTACATAACAAACTCTAAATTATATTTAAGAAATTATGATGAATAAAAAAAAATTAAAAAAAAAAAAAAATGCCGATGCGGAGACCAGAAACCGGAGACTTTTTTGGGCCTAACACACTTAGTCCATGAGCCAGGTGCTGAAATTTCACTTCTTGGTACCATCTCGAGGGACTAATTCTTATTGTGATTTTTGAGTCGTTATATGTCTATGGCAATTAAAAAATATGATAGCATTTTGTAAGTGGTAGCTTAATGTGGAATTCATGGCTATTTCTATGACGGCATATATTCCAATACAATCACATCATTTTACACATTTATACTAGTCATCCCCAAACTCCCGTTTTCTCAGGTTGTATTATAACATGGGGTGTGATCCCTGGCTATACGGCATGCTTTGGTTCAATGACACTTGACTATACCGCCCCTTGACCAAAAATATTGACAAAGTAAACTAGAGAGACCAACGTAATAGGACAAGATGGCTCATATCGTAGAGGGCCAACACGTTCACTCAAAAACAAGTTATTGTTATTAGTATTTATTTATCATTATAAAATTATATATTTTTGTCCTGGGGGCCGTAGGACCTGTTATATACCTCCTTATTGAATTCATGTGGCTGGATCCCACATCATTGTCATTGTTTACCATGTAACACTTGAACCAGCATGATACCTCTAGTTATCCTTTACCCAAAACGATTAATTTAATCCCCTATCTAAACAAGCTCACAGGCCTTTTGCCAGGACTACATTCAGGCATTCATTGAATTTCAATTTCAATGCTGTCATTAAGATTATAAACATCACTTTACATAAAAAACTCTAAATTATATTTAAGAAATTATTATGAATAAAGATATGAAAGTTTAAGGTACAACAAGACAACATTTAGGTTTGGGTGAAGCAAGGCTTTTGTTCATTAACATATTGACAGACAAACGTAGACAGAAACAAGACAAAGGACTATAATGATAGACAAACAAATACACGAGGAGTTACATGTACATAAACGTCTTGGAAGCATTGCTATAAGTATGTATTTAATAAGTATTTTTTGAATAAATATTTAAGCGCGTGATGCCTATGGGGTAGTTCGGAGCATTCCAGTTGGACTAGGCGTTGGACTATATAGGCAGTTTTTGAACAAGTGATGTTTGAGTGAAACAAACGAAGAGATTTTTCTCAGGTATTTTGAGTATTATGTATGAGTGAATGTTTGACGTCAGCATAAAACATGATTTAAAACTCTCTGGCAATGCATTACTCATATAATTATTTAAATATAAATTTACCTAAGTGAAGGTAATAAAGATCAGAAAGTTTTATAAATAGTTGTGGAGTCCGGCAGCCCAGCCACTAATCAGTCGTATGCCAGAGCCCAAATAGTTTGTGTGAGTTTACTCTATGACTATTATGTTTAGGCTGTGCGTACCTACTCCATCCAGTACTTTGCTATCCTGTAGCACTGGATACCATATTGGCGACGAGGGAAAACAAAAATAAATACAAAAATTTTCCATATTTGTCGACAGTACTTTATAAAAGGATTTTACAGTTTTAAACCCGTGTTGACATATTTACACTTTCATCACTTTTATCGTCTATTACCTACATAATAGGTAATAGACTTATGATACTTAATATATTTTGTATATTACTCATTTGTGTATATTATAACTGTGTAACGAAAACTGCTATAGCGCAAGCGTGGTGCGATAGTGTTTGAGCTAAAACTCGCACAGATGGTAAAATAATAATAAAAACCATAAAAGATAAAACAAAATATAATTGCTGCTAATCAGGGCAAACTGTTGAGCATCACTCCCAGCAGAAGGCGTTGGCAGCAAGACAGCGAGTGATTTGTCGATTGAGCAAACCAAAATTATAGCAGCTTTCACATTTACATTGTATATATTATTGGCAAATTATTTCGTAGAGCTTAAATAATATCCCCAAGCATGTCTGTAAATATATAAATAAAGCGTCTTTCAAGCAAATGACGACTTTACTGGGGATCGGAACAAAGATCAAAGAGTAAATATTGACGACTTTCATGAATCCCAGCCATCCAAACCAAGCTCCTCTATTTACAAGAAAGAAGGTTAATTATCCTAGACTATACGACCCACTTTACACTAGACGATTCTGAGCATGGGAAATGAAATATCAAAAGCGACAGAAAGTGATGAGACGATTCAAGGTGGCCAGGCAAATTGGCGCACTAGCAAAGATAATGCAGCAGAACACCGTTGCCATAACTAGCGCAGGACACAGGCGTAGCCAATGGGCACGGGGGCTCGGTTGCCGATCACAAAAAATAGAAAATGATAATGATAAAATAGAAAATTATAATAATGATAGGCATGCCACTTTTTCCCAACATTGTTTGAAAATGATTTGAAATTCCCCAAAATGTTCCCCAGGAAACCAAGCTCGGTCCCATACTTTACTTGTCTTAGTCAATGATGCTGCAATTGGAAGCTACAGACGATGAAAATATGTGGACGACTTGACTCTTGGGGAGATTGTCAATCCTGGTGAGAAATCCCAATTGCAAACCAAATGCCAAATCATGAAATTAGTTTTTTAAAGCGTATGACACCTAACTACAATTTCAGTTTTAATTTATCTGAATTAAATTATGTAACTCAAATGAAGCTCCTGTGTATTACTATACAAAATAATCTTAAATGGGACAGCCATGTGGCTGATATTGTTTCCAGAGCGTCACGCAAATTGTTTAGGTTGTGTATTTTGAAGAAGAAATCAGGCGTCCCTACATGTACACGTAGGTCAGACTTGATTTCCGTGTACATGTGTTATATTAGACCCATAGTTGAGTATGCTAGCCAAGTCTGGTATACTTCTATTACTAAACAGCAGGTCAATAAAATTGAAAGTGTTCAAGTGCGTGCGTGTCGTATCATAGTAGGGTATATAAACTTAACACTTACAATTTAGGATATTCCCTCTCTCGAAAGTAGACGTGATATTCTTTTTAATAAATTGTGTAACAAACTGTTACAGTCTACCAAATTCAGACATAATATGCTCCCCATCTAACTGTACAGATAGTTCCACCTCTTTGCAGAACAGACAGATATAGAAAATCCACTATCCCAGCTCTATCAAGAATTTTATAAATATCTGGTCTTTTGTGTATTTTTATCCTTCGTCCACAGAAACATATTTATGTATTTTGATGTTTTTCTACTTTCGTTGTAAGTTTTCCAATTTTATTAACTGAATTTTGGAATTTATATTCCTTAAAAAAGTCCTCCACAGCCCAGACATTATAATTATACAGAAAGGCCTTGCTTCTGAATTAATGTGGTACTTAACAAAAAATATTGCAAATTCTTTTACAAATATTTACAAAACCTACAGTCTCGATCCCGATATTATCTACAAGGAAGGTGAGCCTTCTAGTGATTTTACAATACGATTATACTTGCAGTTTTAAATAGAGGTTACTGACAATACTTTAAGAAACCTTTTTGATTGAGTGCTCCCTGCTTATGCCTAAACTTAACTGATCACCACGATGAGTAGTTCAAAATCAAAGAGGAAACGATTTAACCTAGAGTGCCTGGGGAATGTCATTCAGTCATGGGCGTCGATTGTTACTAAGAAGTGGGGGGAGTTCAGTCGGCAAACCCATAGCTCTAGGTTTGCCGACTGTTGTTCTAGTACCTTTGATTTGCCGACTGAGGCTGTAAATGCTGACCGAGAAAAATTATTGGAGGTGTTACACCCCCACATCTCCCCTCACCCCGCTCGCTAAGGTCCTGGGCGGTGGGGACGAGTGAACCCTGTATAGGCCTGTACAATATTTTTTCTGCATCAAAGAATTTATATTATTTTATGAATACAATTTTACAAAGGTTCTTCTGTAATTAATTCACCGACAAATTCGAGTGGCATGGTAGTCTAGTGGTTAGAAGGCTAACCTTCTATGTAGGTAGCATCGGGATCGAGACTAGGTTTTGTAAATATTTGTAAACGAATTTGCAATATTTTTTGTTAACTACAGAAACAAAGGATTTCTGTATAATAATAATGTCTGGGCTGAGGAGGACTTTTTTAAAGGAATATAAATCCCAAAATTCATTTTTAGTACCGTATGCATGATAGCTGCTGACCAATCTGTCCACCGGTTGTGTATAATTGGTTTTGCTAGTAAATATATGGCTTTGTACATAAAAATATGGATTTGCCATTAAATATACGGTTTGGCTATTTAACATTTAGTTTAGTTTTACATTAATTAGTCGAAATTTAGTCAGATATGGCTCTTCATACGACACAAAAAACGCAACGGTGAACACTTCCAGTGCGACGCGTAAACACTTCTAGTGAGACGCGATAATACTTCTAGAGCGACGCAATAACACTTCTAGTGCTACGCGTTTGTGACGCTAACACACTTCTAGTGTGACGCGTGAACGCTCTTCTAATTCTTGCAATGTGCATGTGTCCTTTTTAGAACACCATATAAAACAATTATTATGAATTCCTAATTATGAATTCCTTTTTCCCAGTTTAGATTTACCATCATATCAAAAGCCCTGCAGTTGCTGTCCTTGAATCCATAATCACTTAACAATGGGATTAAAACCTATCTTGCGTCACTATTGTGCCCACGCATTGCCTATTGAAATCCAATTTCATTGTGTGGCAGCAGTTTTACCTCTTGCATTATTGATTTAATATTCATGGTCCAGCTCTTACATTTCTTCCAGCTCTTCCATTCATGAACCCTGGATACCCAAGTTATCTGGAGTTAGCTTGTGGACCCACAAGGTGAACTGCGTGTTAGAATTCGATGTCCTCTATAAAGAGATTCGGGTGTCCCTATACAAATGCATACCAACAAATACTCAAATGTTACGCTATTTACGGCAGTTGATAATCCATAATAGCGATCACTAAACGCCGGACAAACCCTTATTGGCCCTGCTGGATCAGTCAAGTGGAAAAATATCAAAGGACTATTACAATTAATAAGGGTCACGAGAAAGGAAAAATCACCTAATGGTACCCAGACACATTAACCACCTTGGATGTAGAGAGCACACATTTCTATAAGGGATCTGGCCCCATGGACACGGCGTTAGTAGTATGGTAGATGGGGGATCCCGACCAAGTACCCCAAAATGGGCGTGTTTGATGAGATAAAAAAAAGGGGAGGGTGTGATGATGGGAGGAGCGTGACGTCATCCAAAAAGCGATGACGTGACGCATGCGCGTTAGAGCATGCAAGGTTTGTGGGTAGTAGTAGGGGTAGCGTGTATGATTTTTGGTAGAGGTATAGGTAAGGTAGGTTTTAAAAAAAAACGCTCAGAATACATGTTTGAAAAAATATCACCAAAGAAATTTATAAAATAAAATTTAAAAAAAATATTATATAGGTCAATAGTAAAGAGAGAGTATGGAAGAGAAAAGAAGAGGATATGAAATGATAACACCAGTTGTAAAAACTATGCCTAAACAGCGCGTCTTGTTGAGTGATATGAAATTTAAAGATTATAACCCAGACGCTATAGCTGCGAAAAAAAATAAGAAAGACTATGATTATGATTTTTATTTTAAAATTAAAGTGGGCTATACGTTTAAAATTTTAATCGATATTTTAGTAGGCATTGAGACAAAGGCTCATTTTAAAGTAGATGAAAACGGATTTTATTATCGCGCGATGGATCGAAAGGAAAGAATACTAATTAATATAGTATTAAATCGAGAAACAAATTTTGAATTTAAATGTGAAAATCCAATTGAATTTATGGTTAATTTAAAACATTTACAAAGAATGATTCATAACATTAAACGAAAAGTTCCAATAATTATTTATGTAAAAAATGAACGATTTCATATTGAAACTTGCACAGTCGAAATGTGTGGTGAAAAAAAACGAGAAATTGACAGCGTAAGCATTAATACGATAGTTGACACGAAAACAATTGAATTACCAGATGATAATTATACATATTCTTATATAGTTGAAAGTAGCGATTTTTTTAAACTTAAAAAAAATGTTGCAAGTAGGCACAAAAATTTACATCAACATGCGCAATTTAGATTACATTAGTTTTTATAGCGATAACAATAGTCTTTACACCATAGCTTTAGAACTGGGCAACGTGGACAAAAAACAACCACCAACTTATACGGCTACTTTTGCGGTGGCTTTATTTAGCGTTTTATTAAAAATTTCATCTTTAGACAAACAAATACAATTTTACGCGCCTAATATTGAAAAATATCCATTAAAAATTGCCGCGTCGGTAGGTAATTTAGGAAAAATTTCCACTTATATAAAAGACGAAAGCTTTTTAGAAAACGAAGAAAGCCTTTCAGAAATATCACCAAAAAACTCACTAAAAAAATATTACCAAAAAAATTGATAAAATAAAAAAAACGAAAAAATATTATTTCGGTGAATAGTAAAGAGAGATTATGGAGATGATAAAAAAAACAAAAGTGATCGTTCCTTGTAAATGGCTATTAGTCGGCAAAACAACCAAGTGTTGTATACTTAGTTCACCAAATGTGGACTATTGCGCTTTACATCGCGGTAAAATAAAACGTGGAAAAAGTATACCAACAGAGTGTAGAAGATGTAAAAAAGGTACAAAAACACCGATAAGTTTATGTACAATATGTGCAAAGATATTAAATGTGCAAAGTTTTAAGCAGGTAAAAGGGAAAGCTAGACGAGATTATAATTTAGTGATGAACGAGTTGGTTGAAAAGACTCGCTGTTTATAACGACTATAAATTTAAATTATACGGGGGAGGTCTATTAGTCGTTTTTACCCGCTCCGCTACTTGCGAAGCGGGTTTTTGATTATTATAAGATTTATTTACAGTAACGTTTAGCGTAGTCGCTAAGGCTACTTTAAACTTAAAAGTTTTTCTATAAGAATTTTTTTTCTACATCAACATCGGCGGTTTTGACCTCTGTTTTAGCCGGCAAAGCCGTAGCTTTGCTAGAGTTGGTACGAATATTTTCTCTCATCGCAGAGTACTTTTTTTGCTCTTTGGTGATTAAATTAAATTATTCTTGGGTAATAACACCGTCTTCAATCGCTTTTGAAACGTGACTGTGATGGTGTTGAGTTTACTTTCGGCTAAAACTCTAATTTCATCATGTTTTTTAGCTTTTTTAGATAATTTATATTTCACGTATCTGAGAGCAAACGCCGCACCGCCCAACGCTAAAGCTAATCCTTCTAAAGCAAATCCTACTGGACTCGCTATAACGGTGGCGATACTGGCGATTCCAATGGCTCCTGCTCCCATACAGCCCAATTCAGCGAGAGTTTCTACGATGGAGCAAGCGTTGATAATTTTATTATATTTTTTATATACGGCTTCGCGTTCGTATCTCTCTTTCAAAATTTCTTTTTGAATGTTATCTATTTTTTGCAGACGAAATGATTTAACATCATCTGTCATAGACGGTAAATTTGGATAAAGTACACTCGTTGTTTCTATAGGCACGCTCATTGTTTTTCTATTAATAGTAAAAGATAAACAAATCTAATTTAAAAAAGTTTTCTTTTAAATCGTTGTTGGAAGAAAGGTACGACATATACAGCCGCAACATAGCACAACGCAATTTTCAGACCAAAATCTGTTAATTGTAGAAAAACGTCTAAATTTTTACACGTTTTATTGATTTTATAAAAAAAATTATATACAGCCTCACATTCATTTTGAATGTCGTTTTCGTTTTGTAAACGCCGCACTTCGCAGCGAATTAATTCTTGTAGATTATCCGTAGGCACGCTCATTGTTTTTCTATTAATAGTAAAAGATTAAAATTTAATTAAAATTTCGCGGCCAAATTTTAATTTTAATATCGTAATAGATTCCAGTTTCTAAAGAGCCAAAAAAGGTCGATTGTACAAAAACTTTTTTTTTTGGCGTTTTGAAGAAAATTTTACCTTCTAAAAGCTTTACTCCTTCATTCTCCGCGAAAGAGATAATACGATTATCTCTTTCAACCATAAAAAAAATCCATTTCGTTTACCGGTCGTAGTGTACGTTTTAAAGTATTAAAATAAACTCTTTCACCATGTACAATTTTATAAAAAACTATAGAGTTTGTTATCGCTTCAAAGACGGCAAACTTTGGAAAAAAGATGTTTCTTCCGCTAGACCATTGTATGTGAAATATATCGTCTAATTTATACAATAATATCGTTTGTTGAATTTCATCGACATCGATATAACCAGTTTTTTCAAAAACGTTTTTATCGACTCTAACGATACCGCTAATTATTTGACTACTCTCTCCGCTCGTTCGGCTAGGTCCGTAAATGCTCGCCATATTTATAGTATAAAATTAAAATTTAATTTAACGGTAAACTCGCTATTTTTATTTTAAAACAGATTTTAGAATTTAGCGCGCCGTAAAAGGTTGCCTCTACAAAAACTTGTTGAACACCTCGCATTTTAAAACACATTTCGTATCTTAAATGCGACATTTCATCATCGATAAAATAAAATTTATTATTTAGCGCTGGAGAAGGAATATAATAAACGTCAGCCGCATAATCACGCGTTGTTGAATATGAAGTAAAATTATTAGCTTTTGTAAAATGTACAAAAATAGAGCAGTACGTTGGCGCCTCATTAAACATGAAAAAGGGTAGTTTAGACGTAGCCCACCATCCGAGTACGACGTTGTATTTTTCGACTAGAGGTATTCTTTGTAAAATTTCATCTCTGTTGATGTATCCGTGGTGTTCATAAATTTCGCTAGGTGATGTTCGTACAATTTTGTCTTTAGCAGCAACAACGCCGCTCGTTCGAGGAGGTCCATAAATGCTCGCCATATTTATATAATTTCTAGATTTAAAATAACGGGGAAACCGTGATTATTTATGTCTCTACCCTTTGAATCTTTAATTTGAAAGCTCAATGCGTTAAAAGTACCGACTTTTAATTTTTTCATTAGTGGATTTTTATATTCCATCCACATACTTTCTCCGAATGATTTACCTTGCAAGGGAAAAGCGTTTAAAATGGTACAAGGTTTACCGTTGAAATAATTTTTTGTCGTAGAAATTTGATCGCAATGAATGTATAGAATTTTAAAAAGTTGTACATCATTTTTTTAAACTATATTCTCCCACAGTTAGAAATTCGTTGTGAAGCCCGAGTAAATTAGCTAACCCAGATGAAAATTTGACGGATTTGTTTTCTTGAGTCAAATTTAGCAAGAAGACACCCGTTGTTTTATCGATGATGAACATTATCCAAGGCGCATCTTTTTACTATAATATCGATAATTTCGTTAATGTTGTAAAGCCCCGCTTCGACAAATTTTACGACATCTTGTCGCTCACCCGCCGTACGATAAATTATTCTTTCTTTTTTACGCACGTTGTAATATCCTACCCAAATGTTTACGCTATGTAATAATATCGCGAGATTACCCTCACGATTATCGATGACGTCGTTTAATTGAACCGATCCGCCATTTTTTTCAATTTCGACTTCAAAGGCATGATACATTTTATTATTAAAAGTTTATAATTTTATTATAATAAAATGACGTTTCCATTAGCGTTTCAGAGTAATTTTTCTTTTTCATATCCACAATCTGGGAATTTTAACGCGCCTCAGAATTTTAACGCTAGCGATTTGACGAGTATAAATATTTACGTCAACGAGAGCGAGTTTTTTAACGTACAACTGAGTAATCCTTTTCAAAATTACAGGTTACCGCGCGTTTATAATTTCTTGGATGTACGTCGATGGAGATTTGTTCCTAAACCGTTTTATCAAAATCAAATAAATTTTGCAACGTGGTGTAGTACGACGGGTTGCGGTGTAAGTTATAAACATTTAAATCATTCGAATAAGATGATTCGTAGTTTTTTTTAGGTTTCACGTACGGTATATTATCAAATTAGACGAACACTAAAAGAATCGAGTATTCCCGAACCATTGAATCCAATTTGAAGCGCGTTTGAAAATAATATAGATATTAGCGCATATAGAGAATTTCACGCATCGCCAGATACACAATGGCGACAACAAATAGATGTAAACTCTGGGGGTTTAGGTACAGCTTATGAATATGAAAAAAGCGGTGTGTGGACAGCTGTACCGGGTAAACATTTTGTAGATACTCGTTTTATTAACGGTAAGTATAACCCAAAAATAAAAATTATGAAATTTAAGCAAGACATTAAAGATTTTCCACCTCAAAAGTTTGAACCTTACATAGATTATATTGCAATTGATTATATCGAACAATCTTTAGAAGCTGAACGAGGCTGGGTCGGGTACATACTCGATTCTAAATTAGCTCAAGGTTTTACAGATATCGGTATAGAACGAATTAATGATTCTATAAGAACGTACGTCTACGCGATTTTGGGAGCTCAAGCACAAGCTAAAAGTGGAATTCTTACACCCGGCACCGGTTTAGATGCAAAACGAGAATTTATAAATATAGTAAATGCTGAGATTGATTTACAATCTTCTATTCAACGATATCAAGATAACTTACAATACGCTCGTTCTCAATTAAACTTTGCTATCGGAGAAAATTTATACATGATGCCGAGCGATATGAATTTACGAATAGGCACGTACGTGGGATACAACAATAATAATTATATTAATCGCGTCGAGTGATTTATCTCTAGGTTCAAATTTAGATACAAATTCAGAACCCGTTCCTCAACCTATTTTACCTTGCGATAAATCTTGCATTGGAATATTTTCAACGGCTATTTTTTCTATATCATCAATAGTTTTTTTGTATCGCTTCACGCGTTGTTTTTGAGATTTTACTCTTACCATCTATACCTAATGCTTCTTGAATGAATAATTTTGCATTTTTATATCCTTTTTCTCTCATTCTAGTTTCTATCGCAGCAAATTTGTCGGGGTTGTTTTTATATGTTAAAAGTACATCTTTATAATATAAACCCGCGGGTTTATTAGAACCACCTTCAATAATACGTTCAAAATTTTCAGTATTTCTCATATTGTTGGGGTCATAGTTAGCAACATGAAGTTTACGAAATTCATCAATCTGTTGATTAAGTAATCTCGCTGACGGATTTATATTAGAATCAATTTCTCCTCTTGTTATCGCGTCTAATCTTTCTAATCCTTCTTGACCGTCGTCATAAGCAAGACCAAGATCACCACTTCCATTAAAATCATCATCATCATCCTCCGCGGGGTATTTAAAATTTGGATCAGCATCTAAATAATCATACCTTCCTTCCATTTTACAATTACTTTTTATCTTTTTTTAACAATTTATAACTCACGTAGCCCACTATACTCATCCCTATTACGATAAATAACATTTCTCGCGTTTTTTGATCTTGGCTAGGAACGTAAAAATCTTCTAGTTGTGGCTCGTTGTATAAATCTTTCGGTAAATCAAGTCGTTCGCCCGTAACTCGTGAATATTCATTCATCGCTTCGTTAACGTTGTTAAACGTTTTTACGGCGCTCGATTCTTTTTGTATTCGTTCGTTTAAATAATCTAGATATTTTAAACGCTTTTTACTAAATTCGTCTCTAGCTTTCGAAAGTTGTTCTAGCGCTAAATCGTGTCTTTTTCGTTCTTGTTCGGCGTCGTCGTTTTTACTTAGACTACCAAATAAAAAAATTGATCCGGTAAAGGCCTCCAATCATCATCGCTATAGACACCATTTTACTTTTTATTTTTATTTAAAAAATGTTTTATTTTATTTACAAACTATAAAATATGACGAGTAATACGTACGGAGATGTACTCGATCCATACAGAAGAACGAGAGAACCGAGAGGTATAAAAGGATTGCGTCAAAAAGTCGTCATTACAAACAATCCGAGCACCATTACCGAAAATCAATTGTTGACGGTTCGTTTTCCAAATTTAGGAATAAATGACGTCATCGTTCCGAATACGGCTCGATTAGCTTTCAATATACAACTTGTTTCTGCGGATGATGATACGAGAACGATGGTACAAAACATAGGTAGAGCCATCGTAAAACATATAATCATTAAAATGGAAGGAAATGAAATATTTTCATTAGACGATGCTGATGTATTCAATTGTTATAAAGACGAATGGTTAACGAAAGATCAACGCGACAATTTAGCGTATCAAGGATTCGAAACTGCTAACGTGACTAAATTAAGAATAAACGCTAGCGATAAGGTTCCCGCGGGCAATGGAGGAAAAGATAAAGCCATCGCGGATACGTATAAAAATAGATATTACATTCCACTGGATTTTGAATTGTTGACCGATCATCAGCCCTACTACCAATCGGGGATCGGAGATCGATTGACTTACGAACTCGTGTTTAATAAATTTTCGAGCGTGATTAAAAGCACCGACGATAATGCAAAATATATCATAAGTGGGATTTCTTTAGAATTTGAAGTCGTTCATATGCCGGAACTCGCACGAACGATTAAAAATCAATATAGCAACCGGTTGTCGATATTGTTTGATCGCGTACTAAGACAGAGCGTGACCCCGTTAAACAAACGCGATACGACGTGGAATATAAATTTAAATACCCCCGCAAAAAGTATGAAAGGAATATTGTTTTTATTCAAAGAACCTGACGTGAAAGAATCAAACAAATTTTATAATCCGAAAATCAATAAAGTTTTAATTACGATCGAAGGCGTTCCCAATCAACTCTACGCGCACGGAATGAGAAGGTATCAACATTGGGAAGAAATTCAAAAATATTTCGGCGATTCGAGCAAACAACACGCTATACAAGTCGTTAAAGCTCTAGATTTATCCAACGTCAAACAAGCCGATTATTTACTCGAACGATACGGTTTATTTTTAGATATGAGAACGAGCACCGACAATAAAATACACGGAAGCGGGAGACGAGTACAAAACTTATCTGAAGGAATTACCATTCAAATTGATAAAGAAGCGGAAACCCCCGGTGACTTGTACATGTACACTTTTATTATCATGGACGCGCAACTCGTTATAAGAAATGGGCGTTTTGAATCTGTCGATTATTAAACATCTTGACTAATATTAAAAACAAATGTTACCAAAATATCCACACGTTGGGCTCATTTGCGGACAAACCGGATGCGGAAAAACTGAATTTATTTTAAGTTTGTTGGAAAAAGAATATTTTAAACATTTCGAAAATATTGTTATATTATGCCCCACTATCGCTGACAATGATACTTATAAAAATAGAAAATGGTTTTATAACGACGACCGAGTGCACTTTAACGATTTAAACGATATTTCATGACGGCTTCCATGACGCAAATGTGGTTAGTTCAACAAGGAATTTTACCAAAATCGGTTATGCCTAGTAATTCTACGGAATAAAATATATTGTACAATATTAAAAATGGATAAACGTACGAGACAAAAGCTTCAAAATGTATATTATATTCCGAAAGGATATTACAAAGGTCTCGACGCGATTAATAAATTAACTCAAGAAACAAAGGTGAATAAAAAATTAGTTTCGCAGTGGATAAAAAAGCAAGCGCTGTGGCAAATTTATTTACCCTATCCTAAATACATTCCTAGACCGACCAGTTCAAATAGTACGTTGGAAAAACCAAATGAGGTTCATCAAGCGGATTTATTGTTTCTTCCGCACGATACGATCGGTAGGGGAGCAACTAGAAAGACGTACAAGTACGCGTTAACCGTTGCGGATGAAGCCAGCAGATATAAAGAAGCGGAACCGTTGTTCGATAAAACTGCCGCTGAAGTCGTTCTAGCGTTTGAAAAAATTTATAAACGTTCGCCGTTAACTTGGCAAAAAAATTTAAAAGTCGACCCTGGAAAAGAATTTATGTCTAGCGTAAACGTATTAATGAGTAAACATAATGTAAAAATCCAAAGAAGCGAAGCTGGGAATCATAGAGCTCAAGGTATAGTAGAGCGATTTAATAGAACTTTGGGTGAAAGAATATTTTCTCATCAATACGCTAAAGAAATAGCGACGGAAGCGGTAGCTGGCGTAGCTACGAGAAACAGAGAATGGGTTAAAAGATTACCCGCGGTCGTAAAAGCGTTAAACAATGAAACGACGCGACTCATTAATTTAAAACCTAAAGATGCGATTAAATTGCAAGTCGTTGAACAAAATCCAGCCTCACCAGTTATAAGCGGTAAAAAGAATGAAAAAAGAATCCCAACTAGCAGTTTAGTTCGATATTTATACGCACCCGGTGAAGCTGAAAAAGATACGAGACGCCGCGAGACCGATCCTATATGGAGTATAACAATTTATAGATTAGCTAAAACGATGAAAGCTGCGAATCAGCCCATCTTGTATTATTTAGACGCGGACCTCGCTCGTAGTTTTGTAAGAGAAGAATTACAAATTATTCCTCGAGATACAGAAAATCCACCCATTTTAGCATAAGTGCCGCTAGCGTTAGCCGCCAAGGCTACGCCGCGCAAGCGCTACGCTAGCGTTAGTCGCCAAGACTATAATGGCCGTAAGAGCAAGTATGTATTCCATCCTCTAAAATATATCTCTTTGTGTCTAAAGGAGATAGTGATATTATATTTACTCGCGTTGTATATAATCTATGTTTTTCATTTCTAATAAAATTCATAGGGTGATGTAATGGTTTTAAATCGCATAAAACTTGTTTATAGTTTTCGTGTTTAATTTTCTTTTTTAAAACTTGTTTTTTAACACCCTTGGCTTTTTTTATTTTTTCTTCATTCGATAAAAGTATAGAGTACATTTTTGGTCTTAAACCGACAATTTCGGAGATTTGAATTCCCCCAGTCTCGTCTTTCATTTTACCAATCACTTTTTTATTTTCTTCAGAAAATAGAAAATGACCTTTGTAATCATTAAAATCGTATAAATCTTTAGTTTTTTTCATTTCTTTATAAACCTCTCTCGATTCAATCTCGAGAGTGCAACTGTCTGTATCCGTGTAAAGTACTTTTACTTTATCGTTGTATTTCTTTTTTAAATGTTTGTAATAAAAATTATACAACTCTTTATTTTTTTATTTTTCTTTAAAAACCTCATTCGTTTCAATCTTAAGCTGCGCTTGCTCGGCTTCGCTAGCGTCAGAGTAATGTAATTTTACCTTGTAACCGTATTTATTTTTTAAATAATCTTTATAATTACTAAAATCGTATAAATGCTTGTCCTTTTTCATATCTTTATAAACATCTTCCGTTTGAATCTCGAGTAACAAGCTATCCGTATCCGTGTAAAGTAAATTGCACTCGTTGTCGTATTTCTTTTTTAAATGATTGTAATAAAAATCGTACATTAAATGTTTAGATAAATCAAGAATGCTCATTCCAACGTATACTGGGCGGTTGAGTACTAGTTTTATTTTATGCATGTGAATCGCCGCTAAATCGTTATCAAAAATCCTAACCTCGGCAAAATTTGGTTTCGCGATTAATGCAAGAATTTGATTTTCTGCTTTTTCATCGTTTAATCGCTTCAAATTTACGTTGACGCGTTTTCGTACATTTTCCATCGTTTTTCCAAAAACTGAATTATTCATGAGTTTGTATAAATCTTTTTCAAAATCTGACGTTGCGTTTTTTCTAAGTTGGGTGTTTAAATCAATGTATGATTTCATCCATGGTGATTCATCAAATTCTAAAACTCGATGAATTTTACTTAGTTTCATACCGAGTTGTAAATATAATTGTAAATTACGATAATGAAGTACGTAGTTGTATTTATCGTATAAATTGGGAACTAATTTTTCAACGTTTGGAGCGGGTTTGTCGTTTAATAACGTTCGTTGAAATTCACTCATCCATTCTTTCGGTACTTTCAACGTCTCTGGCGCGAGTGGATATGTATCGTGAGAATCGTGTAATTCTTTAGGGTATTCCAAATTAACCTCTAAAATGCATCCTTTTCCACGTATTAATCCTTTGTCCGAGAGTCTGTCAATTTGTTTACTAGTCATCCATTTAAAATTACCCGTTGGTAAAGGTTGACTCATCGCATAGCCGTACAAATTATTCGCGTCTAAATACATAATGTAACTCGTTGGTTTTGTTTTATCGTAATCGGGTAAATGTACATTGTTTGCTTTAGAGTATCTCTTACTCACCATACACGTTCCTCCTCTAGTGCCTTTTTCTATAAATAAATGCACATCAACATCCGTAAACAATTCTAAAACAACTTTCGAATGTTTTAATAAAGCGTCCCAACTCAATCCTGGACTCGTATAATAATTAGCTGGATCTAAATCGTATTGTTTCATACAAGTGGTACGAAAATTTTCAAACACGTCCGCTAATAAGCAAGTATCCGTACGCACGTACAAATCGTGATAGTCTCCTAAATGTTTACAATCAAACTTGTTATAAACATTCTTTGCATGCTCGTATTGTTCTTCGGTAATATGTTGCTTGTTTAAACGACTATAAAACATTTCTTGCGGAGGAAGTTGTTTTTCTTCAAATCTTTCAAAACTATCCATGTACTCGTAAGGATAAATACCCTTGCTTTTTAAAAGTTTTACTTTTTCTACATCGGGTTCAAACTTTTTAACGATTGAAAAAACGTCGTTTGATTCTACGAGTTTATCTAACGACGCTTGTAAAAATTGAAAACTATCGATAAATCGCAGCTGCCCGATTGAAAAAGATATGTACTTTTCTATATTATTTGGAATACACGTTAGATTTCCTCGCGTAAGACTCGCGGCTTGCATACTGAGATGAGAATCGTAGCCTCGCAAATTATGAAATACGACCGGAATAAAAGTTTTACCCGGTTTTAAACTTAGTTGTAAGTTACATTTACTATGCTCCGCTCCTCTATATTTACCGGTGACGTGACAATGATCTCTAACTTGGCTAAACATCGCCTTCAAAGAATCTCTTTTCACATATCCAACACTTGCTAGCATTTTTAAAATCTTCTACATCTTCTTCAGTCATGTACATTTTTTTAGGATTTTTAATCATCTCGTTAATATTTTCTTCTTCCTTTTCTAATTCGTTTAAAAAATATTCCGCGGCATCTTCTCCTCGGTATACAACGGGAGAACGAGTTTCACCGTCGCACCGAACGATAACGTACGAATAACCGCAAACAACGTGTTCTTGTAGTTTTTCCGTATTTGTAGAATTCAAATCGTTAACATTTTTAATAATACTTTCAAAGTCGGCGTATATAACGAAAGGAACTTTCATCTTTTTATGAAAATTTATAAATTTTAGCGTATCGTTTTGTCCCTTTTCCGGCATAACGACCGTTGACGGTCTGTCGTTAATTCCCTTACACATTTTTACGTGGTTTTCAAGATACGCTTCCGTTGAGTAACCCTGTAAACATCTCAAACAAAAATGTTTACGTTCGTGATGTTTCGTTTGATCGTAAAGTAATTTATTCACATCTTTAATCCAAACGTAGTGAGATTTAGTACCTTCTTTTTCTTCTTTATGAATTAATAATAAATTAATACGATCTATATCCGCGGGTTGATCGCTAAGTTTGTAAACTAGTATTGATTTTGATTCGTAACCAAAAACGTTTATCGCGATAACATTTTGTTTCTCTACTCGCTTAATCTGACTGACTGGTGTAGGAGCGTTGATATTGCCAAAATTTAAACCATCCTCTGTTTTATAGCTACAAGTTCTATCCGAGTGATGTTTTGCGGGAAAAAGAGCGCTGCGCAGCGCCCATCGTAAACAATCGTCGTCTTTGTTTTTTACGTTGATGCACGCTTTTTTATTTTTTATGTAAATAGGTAGCTCGATATAAGAACCCCCTCTCAAAGGTTGATATCTCCCGTAAGTTATACTCATGTCTACGATACGATCAATCTCCCACCCAGAACCCCTTTGCGTCCATTTTTCTAACCTCTCTTGAATTTGTGAAAAAACGGTATTAAATATATTTTCAATGTCATCCAAATTCAATAAAACAATTTGCCTATTATTATGAAAACTAATAACCTCGTCATCGATCGTACCGTCTAGTTTTTCTTTAAGTAATTTAATACGTATATATATCATAAACTTGAACGACTTGTATTATCGCAAGTCTAAAACAAACTTGGCTTTAATTTTTGGTTTTAACGCCTCCCAAAAAATTTTTAAATCTTTTTCTTTGCTATGATTAAGCGGAACGGTAATTTTTCGTTCACGTAAATATTTTCTACTGTCGATCGGTGCGCTAAATCTCAACTCTTCTTCTTGATTTAAAAACCTTTTAATAGCGGCGATGTAGTCTTTTTTTAACAACTGACCTCTTTTTCCTATACCGCGTACAGGTAGCTCAATATTTTCAGACGCTATACGCTCTCTCAATTCGACTAAATTTAATTTATACAATGGCTTTTGTTTATGACGACGTAAATATCTTTTTACCGCTTCGTAATAAGACCGTTTATTATTTTTTTGGTTCTTTTGTCTCGCAGTATAAAAATTGGTTTATGCTCTCTGGTAAAATTTTTCAATTCTTGCAATGTCCATTTCGATAAATATCCTCTTCTTGTCTCTTCCATACTCTCTCTTTACTATTCACCTATATAATATTTTTTATTTTATCAATTTTTTTGGTGATATTTTTTTCAAACATGTATTCTGAGCGTTTTTTTTAAAAACCTACCTTACCTATACCTCTGCCAAAAATCATACACGCTACCCCTACTACTACCCACAAACCTTGCATGCTCTAACGCGCATGCGTCACGTCATCGCTTTTTGGATGACGTCACGCTCCTCCCATCATCACACCCTCCCCCTTTTTTTAATCTCATCAAACACGCCCATTTTGGGGTACTTGGTCGGGATCCCCCATCTACCATACTACTGCGTTTGTTAACGTAGTGGTTCACCGGGTCACTAAAAGTTTGAGTACATAGGCACCATTTTATTAGGTGTTCGTGCTACAGCGCGAACACCTCTTGTTATTGTTTTTTGTTTTTTTAGGTGTTCGAGCTACAGCGCGAACACCTCTTGTTATTGTTCGGGATTTCAAAAAATCATATCTCATGAACTACAGACGATATTTTCACAATCTTTGCATCATCTTAAAGACCTTGAACGATGTCACATGTGTTCACAGACATGGCCGTAATCTGACCACTCCTTCCGGTCGAAATCGGAAGTTTAAGTGAAGAAATATTCTGAATCACTATTCTGTAAATGTATTTGTTCAGCCAAAACACAGTTGCAGAGTTCAAAGCACCTTAAAACTTAACACATAGTTAGACCTTAACATATATTTCCAGGTAACGCTGTGACGTCATGGTGAGGTCATCTAATGAATTATTACGTAATTAATTATAATTAAAAGAATATAATTTATATCTCGTGAACTACAATAGATAATTTCTTGATTCCTTCATAATCATACAGAACATGGAGGACTCGACATTTGATACAAAGACATGACCCTATTGACCCTTACTTCCGGTCCAAACTGAAGTTTCAAAAGCTCTTTTATGTTAAGTGGGATCTGCTCTTTTATATGTTAAGTGGGATCTGCTCTTTTCAAAATATATTTGGTAACGTCATCGCTCTTAAAAACGCCCTCTAGCGGCAGGTTTTAAAAAAGTCACTTATTGCTATCTTGAGAAAACATTAGACAGAATTTTACCAAATTTGGCACAATTGACACCCGTATTATGAGAATTTTATTTGTGAAGTATGAATGACATCACTTGATTGAACCGGAACTTACGGTTGGAAGAATTTAAAATTATATGGGGTGACTGAACCGGAAGTTAATGTATTCAGTATAGCACATTATACTGTATGTTATTTTATTTATATATTATGAAAACTCATATCTCCTGAAGTAACTCTTGTCTTTTAACCACTTTAGGTGATGACGTCATCACATATGATGCACACTCGAACACCCTGAGTTAGTTTTCTCCAAACCTCTAGTTGTAAATAATTATGTAGTAATTTATTATTTTAAATTAAAGTGAAATACAATATAAAAACACACAAGAAATGTAAACACAAAGTTTTGAAACTGTTTGAAAACATTTCTGTAAAAAGAAAAAAATTGAAAGAGACCTTAAAATGAATAATTAAATATGAGACTTGCTGACAAATTATTTTAGTTTATTTTAGTTCAAGCTTGTAAGCTATTGTTGACTAAAAGAAATTTGGAAAAGATGCAGTCCGGGTTCAACGAAGAATATGAACGAAGAATGAAGCAAAATGGTTCGGCCTACTCATTGTTTTTGTTAATATCTGCATTAGTAAATAAAATATGTTCTTTGGTTTATTTTATCTACAAGCTTTTGCTTAAAGAGAAGCTGCTGTAACGAAAATAAAAACATCAGTGAAACCAATAATCTGTTCTGTTCACAAAATGAATACGGTACTTTTCATCAGATAATTTTATAGTTTCCCTGCAAGTTTTAGTAAAAATATAACTATGTTTTAATTGAATAGCTTTCGATCAAAAATCATAACACGGCCTTGTTGATGGTCATTGCAAAAACAATTGGAGACGTCTGAATGGTAAATTCACGACTTTGTTGTAAAAAAAAATATGAAGGCTAGTACATTGTGTTCGAGCTCCATTATACATATAACGATTGCGTCCATGGCAAGTTGATTACATACAGATGATGGATCAATATAATTTATTATAAACATCAGCAGAAAATAATTTGCAAGAATTCAAAGGCATTATCGATTTTTAACATACACGATAGCTAGGCTATTACTTTAAAGGGGTGCACACCGTTGGTTAAATTTCTGTAAATGCATCCAAGAGAGAGGTGTACAGAAACCAACCTGTGAAAGTTTCAGCTTATTTCAATGTATCATTAACGAGACAAATTAGTGAAAATGCATTCAAATGTGTTTGTTTGCATACATATAATGTGGAAAATGGATATTGGCCGTGATCAATTTCAAAAATTCCATATAGGCCTCACCTTTCACGTTTTCTCAAAAATGAAATCATGTCAGACGGAATATTTTATCGGGATATGTAGTACCATCACCAACAACATCCAATAAATTTTTAGGTTATAATTTAGATTATAATTGCAATTGGGTAACTAACAAAGGAAGTGTACACTCCCTTTCACGTTTAATTTTTAAATTTTTTTATAATGGAAAACAAGGTACATGTGAATTGAGTTCAACCTTGGCGATTCAATACCAAACGATCGGTTGTGTTTTTCGCTATTTTCAAGCAACTTTCGCTATTTTAACGGAAATTAAGTTTATCTTCTAAACATTTCTATTTTACTTAAGGAAGTGAATACAAATGCTGTAAAATGACACATTTTCTCAAAATAACCGTGAGAAACATGGTTTTATCATAGATCTGTACCTAACCAAATTTATGGTAGGTCCCGTCATTAAATAATTTTGACATTTTGTTACTGTTAAACCATGCTTCTAACAACAATTTAATTTGCCGAGCTCATTATCAGAATTTGTTTTCCCTCACTTTTTTCACCAACTTGTTGCTTTGTCGGGAATTCAATCTTTATTTTGACATTTGTCGGTTCATTTGAGTTTTGTGTTGATAAATTTACCCCAAATATGTTCCCCCCCCCCCCCCCACTCTGAAAATGCTGGCTACGCCACTGGTTGAGATCCATATAGCCTATACATTCGAGGGATTGTGTGATAATGGTCCTTGATTTCCAACTTGTTTTGGATACACTATAGGCCCTGAAAAAGTGGTACATCGTGAAATAATGACTAGTATTATTGAAATGATCGAATGACTTTCGAGACCTTCCACGCCTAAAAAAATGGAGTTACAAGAGTGTTTGTTGTGGATCTGGTAGGCCTGGGCGAATAGTAAAATTTTACTATTCGATTAATCGCGTAGTAACATTTCGCGAATAATTGGCAAAATGTTTCCCGCGAAAACATGTGCTTTGATAGTAATTTCTGGCCTATTTGTAAGCTTCATACAATAGACAAATACATACATTGAGTTCTTGAATGCTTGTTGTTGTTTCCTCTTTATTTCTTGCAAAATTGTACTCGAAATAATAGAATTTGTAAGTGAAAATTCAATGGTTGTCAAGTTTGTTATAGCTTTGGTAGCGCTAGCACAATCAGCAGTATTTATTGATCACATACTAATTCACGCGCATGGTTACGTTCATCCCATACCGACAGAGGGAAGTCCACCTAAACGTAACAAAATGAATGCAATCGAGTTGTATTTATGTCGTCGTAAAGAGTATGTTAACGGTCACCCCTGTTTTTTCAAATCGATCACCCATCCAGACGAAACAAAAAATCACCGGTGTAAGCAGTGTTTATGTAGGGGCCACTGTTTAGACGTTATTCGTTGTTCACTAAAATACAACGCTTCCACAGTGTTCCCCGCACTATGCTTAAAACCCTTCGAAGCACGTGGTGCCTGTGTCCAGGGCCCTTGAACTGATTTTGTATTATGCATTTTTGCTGTGGGAATTTTGCAAGTTTCCATGCCATTGTGATTGACTTACGCTCACCTCATTGCGCTATCATTGTTGGAAAAACGTTTTCCTGACAACTAAATGGGGCGTGGCAAACAATAACTTCATGCAATAAGTGGGTCGGTTGGATTTATCATCACTACTCGTACCTCATCAGTAGACGTCTCTGCACGCTACCACGTCATGATTGGATAGAATTGCATAGTTGCTATTTCATTATTTTTCTCATTGGCTGTTCAATCATGGATATGTTCATTATGTTGCATAGTTGCATTTTTCTTTTTGGGGGGGGAGGCGATGTTTCACTTTAGTTTCACTGGTGCCCGTCTTTGGAAAAGACGCACCTTTCTGTTGGGTCTGGAAAAGGGAATCAGTGACTCGCTATTTGGCGCCAGTATTCATGTTACGTTACAGGTTTTCTGCGATGTGAATTTCAGTGCACTGGATTATAACTTATTATTCCCCGGACCACTAAAACATGACATGACAACGACCAGACCATTTTCACTACGAACAATATAGGTACTCAAAGAATGGAGCGTATCGGGTGGAAAAATGTGTTCGGCAATTTTGGCAGCGTATCGGTCAAAAATATTTGCGTATCGGGCCGATACGCTAGCTTGTACGTGGGGAGAACTCTGTCTGTCCCATTTCCCAGACATTAAATTGATTGAATTCACAAGTAGTCACCTAGACGTAGGAAGCTAGCATTTGTTTTTAACTATACCTCATAATTTATAATTCCCATCATTAAATAACCAGTAGATGGGTATTTATTCCAAACATGCTGGCCAAGGCAAAGTGATCTATTTTTCTTTATACAAAATACAACGTATTACAATGTATTACGTTTACTCTCAAGTGTTTTAAACATCGGCCAACCTATGAACTGTGTCATAGTCTTTCGCAAGCCGCAACACGGGAACACTTTTAAGTCGCCCCGTTTACACAAAAATCAAGGCTTCTAGAAATGTTTAACCAATAGTTAAGCGCGAAAAACCTGCGTAGACGTCTTTCCAGCCAATACAATTTAAGGTGATGCTGTATCAGATTAGATGCCACAACGTTAACGTTATATAATTTGTTTTGTCTGTGTCGCCATGGTTATTGTTACAACATTGTGAGGGTGAATGGAGTGTGATGTAACGGTAGAATGTTAAGAGTGTTACAGATCTTCTTCTGATCGAGGTCAGATAACACCTATCCGAGAGTGAGTGTGGTTGAGGCAATCCTGAGTGTACAGAGTCCGGCACCAACGCCCAGAAGACGCCTGATTAAGCAGGTATATCGGCAGATATTCTGAAAAACAGACATAAATCTTGCCCGCTCGCCAGTTTGGCAATACCAGTGCCAAAACCAAGATCTTCCTGGCAAATTACCATCTTTTTGGTTTTCCGGCACTACCGTACTACCACAACACTCAGCCTCAGTCCCACACCTTTCCAAGCTTTTCTACCCATCAATAACCATGGCAGTAATGTTGACTAGAAGCGTCTACTTAAGAGAATACAAAGTCAAGCAGTGACGTATGGTGGCTCATTTGGCTGAAGTCTGGTCAAAGGGCATACGCGCTCAAGCAGAACCATTGACAGCGTGAAGATTACCACAGACACCACTAAGCTGCTACCATAGGCAAATAATATATTTTAATAATAATTGACTGTTTAAATGATACATTCTAATAATAAATGACTGTTTATAGAAATCCGAGTTTATTGAGTATTGTTGGACAGGGATTGTTTTGAAGTTTTGAGAAAACTATGTATTATTGAAGATAATGACATGTGAAGATATGATTCAAAATGTGTTTGAAGAATCTTAGTAAGCACACCGGAGTTATGAAAGAAAATTTAGACTATATGCTAAAAAGCCGAAGTGTTAAACATGAAGTAGAAGGAAGTGAAGCTTAGTAAAGACAAAGGAATATTTGAGGTGAAGAAGTTTAAACTGAATTAAAGTTTTAAAAAAATGCAAAGTACTGAGTTGAAGACATCCTAAATTGACAGAGTATTTATTGTATTGGAGAAGAATTGAATTGATGCAGACTTGTGATGAAATGAGTTGCTATAAATGAACTAACAAAATATAATTTTGTAAATATTGTAAATAGTTGTTTGATGTGAATATAATAATTGAAATGGATAATTTTCCTTGTCTCTTAGTCCCTTCTTTCTGTCTGGTTAACTTTATTAGGAATCGGGGTCATCACTCAAATTTAATTTATTAAAGGAACGGAAGTGGTGACAAACTGAACAATGGCAAGACGGTTACATATGGAGTGTCGTGGCCGAGCGGTCTAGCTTACTGGACTCAAGTTCTGGTGTTAGCAGCAGAATGTGGGTTCGAATCCCGGCCGTGACACTTGTGTCCTTGAGCAAGACACTTAACCATAATTGCTTCTCTCCACCCAGGGGTTAAATGGGTACCTGTGAGGGCAGAGTTGGTTGATTAGCCCTATATGCGCTGTAATGGCAGCAATTGAGCTGTATACTCCCCAGGGAGCTGAGATGGTTTCAGGAATGATTTATGAGCCTTATGAGCCTTATGAGCAGCGGTAATAATATAATGCGCCTTGAGCACCACTTAGTTGGTGGATACGTGCGCTATATAAGTTCACACATTATTATTATTATTATTATTATTATTATGATGATGCGGCATGACTCTGATGTTATCAGCATTAAGCAGGTAACAGTCACTGCAGTCACCACCATCCATCTAGCCACCCATGTCGGCTTCCTCAAAGGCATTACTCGCGAGTAATATTTGTGAATAATACAAAGCTTACCACAAAATAGTGCAGTTGCCAGCTTAATAATAATAGTTATTCACGAATAGTAGTCATGAATAGTTAGCAAAAAGTTCATGACCGCAAGTTATGCAATGTAAAGGCAATACATTATTATTCACAATTACTTGTGACTGGTCATTATTCGCGAATAGTTGCAGGTATTCGCGCCAGCGCGATTATTCTAATAATTCAAAAACCACGAATACGAGTTCAATTAGCAACAACTATTTGCAAATATTCGAATAATCGAATTATACGCCCAGGCCTTGTAGTCTGTAGGCTGGAGGGGTCTACCGTGCACCCCATAACCCACCGCCACCGATATTTTTTTGTTCCTTTGGATGTCCTAAACACGAAAAAAAAAATGTTAACATTGAAAATGTTGGGTTGCAATATCTATTTTGGCCCACTATTGTTTACCGTTATAATGAACTTACGCTGATAATTCTTAGCACTAGAGATGGAAGAAGATCAAACATCTCGCCATTACCATCATGCCTTCACCTATTATCATGTAATGACGTAAGCTGACACGGTCATTTCGCGCTCCTGTAAAATTCAACAAAATTTATACTAACACCGCAGAATATTTGGTTTCTTTTTCCATCAATCACTCATCTAATCATCTCCAAGCATGGCCGAATCATCAGAAACGAACAAATCTACTAGATCCAAGAGAAAAGGACAAACAAATAAAGAAACAACCTCACCGGCGTCTCCGAGGAGTGATCATGTTCAAGATGGCTGTCATGCTTGTACTTGCAGAGTCGACATCACAAACATCAACACGACACTTGACTTGGTCTTTCAATCACTAGATTCAATTCGATCCACAACTGGGATTGAAGTCAGACTACAAGAAACTGCCGATAAAGTCACCGATCAGCAGAAAGACATCGAAGAACTGAAATCTACGATCTCATTCCTAGACGCCAAGGTAGACGACAAATATCGATCACTAACATCCAGTGTCAACAGCCTTACCGATGGCAACCATCGCCACATCCAGCGTCTCGAATCCCACATCAGTGATCTACAAAACCGAAGCCGCAGAAATAACATCATCCTGCATGGCATTCCAGAGGGATCGGAGGGAGACCAGTCCTGTGAGGATTTCTTGTCAGATTTCTTTAGATCTCATATGAAGCTGGAGAATGGCAATGAGATCCAAATCGAAAGGGCCCACCGTAGGCAGCCATAGCAACACTCGACCACGACCGATTCATTGTAAACTATTACGCTTCACTGACCGTCAATACCTCTTGAAACAAGCTTCCAAATCTCTCCGAAACAACCCGTACAAAAGTTCAAATATCTACTTGTCTGATGATGTGAACAGCAACGTTAGGAAAGCACGGCAGCAGCTGCGCGAAGATCACCTACTAAAGATACGAGGGGATGCTCGGGTGAACTTCGCATAATTATATCCCTGGTCAGTACCTGCCATTATTTCATACAAGCTTCACAGCGGTGCGTTTAGGGTCTTCCGACTTGGGGATGCGAACACATTTAAGTAAACTCTATAGGCCTATATAGTCAGCTAGTATCCATGAATTTCTTACGACCATACTCTATCATTCAGTTCACTTATATAACCTGTTTGTATGTTTTGTTTATGTACATATATAGTGAGACCAGACTTACTGTGTATATCAAAGTACTGCTAACTAAACGATATGGAAGAAATAAATGAAGATCGAGATATTTCTTTTAACATTCATTGCAATTTAGATCCAGACATTAATTGTAACTATCCCATTATCAACTGTGAATACTATGATCAAGATCGGTTTATAAAACAGTGTGTTTCTAAAACAGATATAAAACTATTGCATATTAATGCACGTAGCCTAGCCAAAAATATATGTGACATAAGGCAATATGTTACCCTTCTTGGGGAAAATTTTCCAATTATTGGTATCTCTGAGTCTTGGCTTACATTAACGATCCTCTTATTAAGATTTTGCCGCCCAAACAAACGTGGTGGTGGCGTAGCACTCTATATCAAAGAAGAGTATGCTTACAAAATACGAGATGATTTATGTGTCAATACTTCTGAGTTTGAATCGTGTTTCATTGAAATTGAGAATACCAATACAAGTAATATTATAGTTGGAATTATTTATAGACCACAGGATGGATCATGCATAACTTTTACAGAAAAGTTTAATGAAACACTAGGACTCACAGGAAACAAACCCTGTTACGTAATGGGTGACTTTAACATAAACTTACTGAACTCAGAGACAGACATCAATGTGCAACATTTTATTAACACATTGTCTTCTCATTCCTTCTCATTCCAACTCTGATTGACAATAATATTCACCAATGATTTTTCCAGTCATAAAGCAGGTATCTTAATCACAGATATTAGTGACCATCTTCCTGTATTCATGGTTATAGATAAATGTAAAGCACGAGATCCAAAAGCACTGAATTATACCAAACGTAATTTTAATAAAACAAATATTCGGAATTTTAACAAGAACTTAATGACACTAACTGGGATTTGTTACTTTCTACAAAAAATGTGAATGAAATGTACGAACAATTCATAGATTATGTAATACAACTTTATGACAAACATTTTCGACAACGGGATCTCAAATGCAGAGTTAATAAAGACAAGTCTCCATGGTTAACAGAAGGCATTTACAATTCGGTTAGACGTAAAAATTACTTGTATAAGAAATATCTTAAGAGTCCCACTTTTCAAAACAAATCTTCCTATGCGCAGTATATAAAAACGTTCTTACATCCATTATTAGAACAGCTAAAAAGAATTATTTTTGTGAACAGTTCAATAGAGAGAAAAATAATCCTAAGGGTACATGGAAGCTTATAAATTCATTATTATGTAGATCCAAAACTAAATCTAACCCATGTTATTTTGTACAAAATGGCATGCGAATAGAAAATGATAAAGATATTGCTAGTTCATTTAATAATTATTTTATCAATATTGGTAATAACATAGCAAAAAAACTACCAATACCTGACCAATCTTTTGACACCTTTCTTGGTGACAGGTGTCCACATTCGTTATTTCTGGCCCCGATCACTGAAGCAGAAATTGCCATTGTTATTCTTAAACTCCCTTCTGGAAAAGCCCCTGGTTTTGATGGATTAAGCTCTTCTGTTATAAAAGAATCCAGGAATGCTTTAGCAAAGCCACTGACACTGTTATTCAACCAGTCATTTACGTCAGGGATTTTCCCCGACAGTTTAAAAATAAGTAAAGTTGTACCCATATACAAAAATGGTAGCAAACACGATTTTAGTAATTACAGGCCTATTTCGATTTTACCTGTGATATCTAAAGTATTTGAAAAAATTGTTTATACTCGTTTAATTTGCTTCATAAATAAGTATGGGTTGTTATCAGAATGGCAATATGGATTCAGAGCACAACGCTCCACTGAGTTAGCAATTATGAGTGTACTTAATAAAATTATTAATGCCATTGAACACAAGCAAATCTCAATCGGTATTTTCCTGGACCTGTTCAAGGCTTTTGATACTGTTAATCATGATATACTTCGTCATAAATTGGAACATATTGGTGTTCGCGGAATAGCCTTGGACTGGTTCAAGAGTTACTTATCACAAAGAAAACAATTTGTCTCATATAATTCATCAAATTCATTACATAACTCAATTTCCTGTGGAGTTCCTCAAGGTTCTGTAAAAGTGGGTCCTTTATTGTTCATTATTTATGTTAATGATATATGTAATTCGACTAATATGGTTTCATTCTGTTTATTTGCAGATGATACAAATCTATTATATAACCACCACAATATAGACATTGCTATTAATAATTTGAATATTGAACTTGTTAAGATAAGCAAATGGCTCTCAACCAATAAACTATCTGTAAATCTACTCAAGACCAATTATATATTTTTTAGTACTCGACAGAACAAATACAACCGCAATGCTAATATACGCTTAAATGGCACTACATTGAACCAAGTAAAGAGTACAAAATTCTTAGGAATTGTTATTGATGAGAATCTTTCTTGGAATAAACATATAGATATGTTGACCAGCAAAATCTCCAAAAACATTGGTGTCATGAACAGATTGAAATTTTTTCTACCTCAACATATTCTTTTAACGTTATATAATTCCCTCATTCTTCCATATATAAATTATGCTATATTAAATTGGGGTAGCTCAACTTCACAATCTAATAAACTTTTTCTTCTACAGAAGAAAGCTGTGCGAATTATTACAAAAAGTTGGTACTTAGAACAAACCGCTGCGTTGTTTGCAGAGTTAAACGTTCTTAAATTCAACGACCTATACAATCTAAATCTAGGCAAATTCATGTTTAAGTATAAAAATGACCTCCTTCCTACTGATTTCAAAGATTTTTGCACGCTATCTTCATCGGTACATATATATGGCACCCGTGGTGCATCGAAGGGTAATCTTTACATTAATTATAACAGAACGTCATTATCTAAAAACAGTGTATTTTCTCGTGGTATTGTATTTTGGAATCATCTCAAACCGGATCTAAAAGAACCTCTTACACTTGGTTCATGCTCCAAAAAACTTAAAGAATACTTTTTAAATATGTATATGCAGTAAAAAACAAACCTGATTCAAATTATTATCAAAATGTTATTATTGTTATGAATTATTTAGTAGTCAGGTCTCACATGCCTGTTACATGTCCTTGTCATGTCTAAGTCTTTGTCTGTCATAGGGGAAGATTTAAAAGCATTATGCTTCATTTTCCCCTACATGTTGGTAATACTGCCATATATGTATATGGCCAAGTTCCTACGTATAAATCCTGTAATTTACACTTAACATAATTATTGTCAACTGTGCTTAATATTAATAATCTGTAATGTACTATTGTACCCATTATGGATTAAGTTGTTGCCAACATGGAAATAATTGTGTGACATTGTATTGTCACGACGAACACATTATCATGTAACTTGGTACAATTAATGTTCAGTTACATGTCGTCATGATGACGTCATCGGTTCTCATGAAAACGACCACTAGAGGGCGCTATAATTGCACGTATTTTATGCATATTTTAATTATTGGGATTTTCAGAAAAATATCTCATTATAAGTCATTTAGTTTTTATAGTTGCCACCAAGAACAAAAAAATAATTAATTTATGCCTTAAATGGGTTTGTCTATGTCTAATGTAACCACAACAATGTGTTAACTAAGTTTTTTTTGATTTTCTATCTCTGGGGGCACTTTTTTAGCCCAGAACCGATCAATACCATCAGGTTTCGGCCGACGCAGACGATGTTTCAATTTGTGTCACCACGTAGATTTATGGTAACTAAGGCAAGCAGCAGAGGATTTAGTTGATATACTATATTGATTAAGCAAACCGAATTTTCTGACCTTGGTGCCTGGTGGGATTTCGGCAAGTCCCAACTTAAATCCCTTTCTCAAATGTACGGGGCTAAAGTCTCGCATGATAAGCGCGAACGTTTGTTACTGTTTGGTAGCGGAAGACCGTGGTTGTTGAGTTGGTTTCTGAGAGAGTGGAGAAGAGGTTCTATAGCAATAGAGTATAACAGTCCGGATAGAGGGCACCCTTGGCGGATGCCTTTCTGAAAGGAAAAGGGGGAGGTAAGTGAGGAGGAAACTTTGATAAGTGTCTCTGTGTTTGTGTATAGGATTCGTACGAAGCTGATGAAACGATCGCCGAATCCCATACATTTAAGGGTTTTGAAGAGATAGTCATGATCTACAGGGTGTCCCCATAAAAAGTATACCGAGATAAAAATTACTGTAATGGCAAAACTACTTTATATATGGGAAAGACAAATATATCTCTAGAAAGGGCAGAATGTCCTCTTTGCAATGGTATACAGCTTGTGATGTTATTGACACAGATGAGTGAACAAATTAGACAGATGTTAAGGGTACTGAAAGCAGGACTGTGACAAGTTTGCATATTTGAATAACAAAGGTCCAAAAAAGCATTTTAAAAAAACCTGCACATTAAACTTGAGGTAAGTAGCGAAAACAAAGCAGATTACATTGTTTTAGGTACATTCCTTGTTTTCAAGAATGTGTTGAAAAACAAAGGCATTTGGTATTCTGCACACTTGCATGGTTGAGATTTGTTATTCAAATATGCAAACTTGTCACAGTCCTGCTTTCAGTACCCTTAACATCTGTCTAATTTGTTCACTCATCTGTGTCAATAACATCACAAGCTGTATACCATTGCAAAGAGGACATTCTGCCCTTTCTAGAGATATATTTCTCTTTCCCATATATAAAGTAGTTTTGCCATTACAGTAATTTTTATCTCGGTATACTTTTTATGGGGACACCCTGTATATTGTCGAAGGCTTTCTTTTGATCAAGATTACATATTGTGAAAGGGATGTCAGTGGTATTGGCATACATTATGGTGTCTCGAATGAGGTTAATGTTGTCATAGATGACCCCTCTGGGATACAGTAGCTTTGGTCTTGATGAACGATGTCTGCTATGACTGTTTTGAGCCTATTGGCTAAAAGCTTGGCAAATTTTGTAATCTGTGTTACGAAGTGAGATTGGGCGCCAGTTGGCAATGTCTAGAAGGGGAGGAGAGAAAGAACAGCTTTTCTGCAGGAGAGAGGAAGACATTGTGAAGAAATAGAATCGATGAGAACAGAGAGAAGGTCGTGCTTAATAATGGACCACACCAATATAATTCAGAGGAAAGTCTGTCCAGACCGGGACTTTTAGCCGTGCCGAGCTGTTTCATGACGACGTCGAGCTCGTCTAGATAAAACTCTCAGTCTAGGTTGTCAGCGTCACTTCGATCGACTAGTATTTTGTGCTAATTCGGATGTGGGGGCAGATGAGTAAAAATCCTGTTGGGATGCGTATGCGACTGAGTTTGTTTTTGGTGGATTTATTTTTTTCGAGATTACAGAAGTAGGAGGAGGACGTGTCGATTTCGTTGTAGAATTTAAATCTAGAGCGAATGATCAGTGCTCCTTCGGCTTCCTTCTTATAAAGATTGCTGAGGGCGTCTCTTTGATTTATTTATACTGAGGGCGTCTCTTTGATTATTTGCACATGGTCAATATCATTTTGGAGGTTGATGATTTTTTGTGTTTGTTCTTTGTATTTTTGGAACTGTACATATGGGTGATGGATTTTATGTGAGCTTTGCCGAGGTCCCACCAGGTACAGATGTTATTGTAGTTATTTTTTCAGTTTGTCATTCAATCCAGAATTGGGTAATTATATCTTTATACGATTTGTCCTCAAGGAGGGTATTATTAAAATGCCAGTTTGCGCTGCCTTTGGGTTTGGAGGTGTTAAGTTTGATTGTGAGGTAGACAGCACTGTGGTCAGACATGGGACAGGGAACAATATTGCATGACGAGACAGAAGAGCTTATATGAGTGGGTATGTATAAACGGTCGAGTCTGGCTTTGGACCGGGTTTGATTACATCTATGGCATGAATTTATTTAGATCTGGATTGATGTTGCGCCATATGTCGCAAAGAAGATTATTACTGCAGATATCGTTTAAACGAGAGGCTATTTTGTGACGGTTTTCATAGGGCGAACAAAAACGGTCCAGGGAAGGGTTTAAAGTACAGTTGAAATCACCCCAACGATGACGATACCATCTTGAATGTCATCTATGTGGGCGTTAGAAGAAGAAGAAGAAGAAGAAGAAGAAGAAGAAGAAGAAGAAGAAGAAGAAGAAGAAGAAGAAGAAGAAGAAGAAGAAGAAGAAGAAGAAGAAGAAGAAGAAGAAGAAGAAGAAGAAGAAGAAGAAGAAGAAGAAGAAGAAGAAGAAGAAGAAGAAGAAGAAGAAGAAGAAGAAGAAGAAGAAGAAGAAGAAGAAGAAGAAGAAGAAGAAGAAGAAGAAGAAGAAGAAGAAGAAGAAGAAGAAGAAGAAGAAGAAGAAGAAGAAGAAGAAGAAGAAGAAGAAGAAGAAGAAGAAGAAGAAGAAGAAGAAGAAGAAGAAGAAGAAGAAGAAGAAGAAGAAGAAGAAGAAGAAGAAGAAGAAGAAGAAGAAGAAGAAGAAGAAGAAGAAGAAGAAGAAGAAGACGACGACGACGACGACGACTTTTTTTGACTTTTCAAAAGAAAACTTTATTTACAAAACAAAACAACAACAATACAAAATGTACAAATAAAAGAATAGTAAACAATGTTTGACCAAAATTAGTGGTTTACAATGTTACTGTGAACTAAAATAGGTTTACATTGTTAACATAGACCCTTTAATAATTAAAGCGGCGGAAACGTGCGTATTATGTGAAAAAGGAACACTGCTACTTAAAATGAGGAAAGGAAAACAAATGTTTATATAATTGCCGTTTAACCAAATAACAAACTGTTTAAAACAAGCTTCCAACAATTGTGAAATATCTCACTACAATGTATTTTTTTTTCATTTCTTAAAGAATAAACAATGTTCTGATGAAAACAACAATCGGTAGAATCCGTCAAATAGCAAAACCACTAGCTATACATCTTTGACTAATGTTTATGTCACTTGTTGACATCAATTACCAAGGATATACGGTAAATAAAACACAAAAAGGATTCCTTTATTTCTTATGAAAATGGAAATAATAATAATTGGCTATGATCCATTTCATGAGGCGAAGCAAAATGAATGCATATGTTACCGAGGGATACTGACACACTCAATATTTGTATAATGTACACTGTAAATGCATATTAAAATCCTGCGTACATTTCTAATTATTACCTTACATTATTGTTCCCAGTGTGGTTTAGTAATTGTGACCTTTTATACTTTGCAGCTGTACCTATATCTGGAGATCTCACATCACAAAGCAGCAATAAGAATATACATGTTGCTAAGGAAGCTGTTGACGGCAACGTGATCACGTATGCCCAAACTGGTAAGCAAAGTACCGGCAGCATACAAAGTACTCATAGTTCAAGATAAAAGTGTTTGAGAGATTTGTTAGTATATTATCCTTTTAAACTATTCAAACTTTTTCCTCATACCCCATCTTATACATTATCCTTGTGATGTTCTGTTACCAAAGCAAAGATCCTTCTGAATTTCCATTTTGCAGTGAATCAAAGGAAGATGTACATTGTTTAAAAAATTCAAACGTCTAATTTGGTTAATTTCAACTTGCAGTCTGGGACTCAAATGCATTCTGGGAATCCAATGTAGCAGCCATTTCATAAAAGCGAATAAACAAATTGTAATATTTTTGGTGAATATTACAAAAGTCTTAATTGTATTTTTGAGTCACTATAAGAACGCCCGATGAGGATAATAAATATTGTCTTCAGCACAACGTATATGTCGATGCTAATTTTAGTCATTTCAGTATTAAGAAAAATAAATGAGTGAATATTTTAGCCACCCAGCTAAAATTAGTATAGTGCATTTCGTTAACGGTGACTTAATGAATTGTACGACTTCTAGTAATAAATCATTATCTTTTCTCTCCTAAATTTTAAAGCTGGTGATGAGACTGATTCACATCCATGGTGGCAAATGGACCTCGGTGACGAATACTGGTTGGGTAAAATCACCGTCACACTCAGAAGATACTGTTGTGGTAATATAATACAAAAATATACTGTAATAATATTCTTTTAAAAGGCAATACGTACAACATTGGTGTTTGAAACGTAAATTTATTTAATCCTTTAGTTTCCGAAAAATATCATAAAATAAACCTGTGAAAGTTTCATCACAATTTAGATGCACGCGTTTGTGAGAAACAATAAAAACCTGGTACATTACTGGTCATTATGATATATTAATGTGAGTTTTTCTTTATAAGTTTTTACAATTCAACATTTATAACAGTTCCTTTTCATGTAAGATGCACCTTAGATGGAATCATTTCTCGTGATGATTGATACTCGTACCAACTTTTCACCAGTAAAGGTTATTTAACAATAATTCGTTAGTACAATCGTTATCCAATAAATCATACAGTTTTCCCATGATTCTACTATTTGTAACAAGCATGATCTAGATACGTTTATGTAACCAGTAATACGCCATACGTCAGAGAAATGCTTACCAAAACGTGTAGCGTTATTTATATGTTTTTGATATAGGCCTACGTGGTAATTGACTAAAAACCTTATCCATTATATTTGAAGAACTAAATTATTTCTTGCCACTCCACCGTTTCAGATGGGCGGATTGAAACTGGGAAGTTTTTTCAGCCGTGTTCTTCACGATAATTTTAACATGTTTTTAAAATACAAACCTTACCAATGAAGTGATATGTTTCGTCAACAAGTTGACTGACTGGAAAACAAACAATAAGTGAACAAGAAAATTTAAATATTCAGAGAACTGACGAAATATATGTACAATCAACAACGCAACCATGATTCAGCATCTGTTCCCTCTACATCACAAATGTGATAATGAATTATGTACATTTTTGTTTGTGCAAACAAGTTTTTCAAGATGTATACATAATTGTTCATTATGATTTCTACTTAAATACGTTTACTAGCTCTGAACTGACCTGAAATATTATAAACGGGTAGCGAGCAAAGAAAAATTGGCTGATGTTGGACTCGAACCCGCGACCTCTCGATTACCGTACGAGCGCTCTACCAACTGAGCTAACCAGCCCCTGTTGGTGGGCGGTCCACTTATGCCAATTCTCTCTCTCTCTCTCTCTCTCTCTCTCTCTCTCTCTCTCTCTCTCTCTCTCTCTCTCTCTCTCTCTCTCTCTCTCTCCAGGGAAATATTTCATTGGAGCGGTTGTGAGGGCTGGCGTAAGCTCAAACTACACCAATAATCAGATGTGCGGCTCACCAGTCACAGATGAACAGGCCTATTCTGGCGCTGTGATTGAATTCTTCTGTGATACACCAGTGTGGGCCAAGTATGTCAGTGTGGATATACATCCTAATAGATCCGTTGATGCAAACCCAGTCCTGCAGATTGCTGAGGTGATGGTGGAAGAGTATACATCAGAAGAATGCGCTGCAAATAATTGTAAGATTGTTGGTGAAATAACTTGTTTTCTCCAGAATCCAGATGGTCTTTTTATTTGATTATAAATATGAAGGTTGTGTATGCGTCCGTGTAACTCCCACTCTCCCTTTCCCCCTCCCAGGCCCCCTCCCAGGCCCCCTCCCAGGCCCACTCCCAGGCCCAATTACACCTAAAATACAAGTGCATATTTAGCGAGACACCTGTGGATTCATATATTATGATGTTCTATAAATGCTATTTAATTTCAACTGTTCATACAAATTGATTTAATATAAAACAATATATTTTTTAACTTACTTTGTTCATAACTACATATATTTTTTATTTGTTTATCTTTTAGCACTCAGTGTTATTGGAAAGTCAACATTACAAAGCAGCATTGTCACAGAACATCCTGCTGAATATGCTGTGGACGGGAATGTCAATTCATTTTCTCAAACTGGTAAGAACTCTAGATACAAACGTGTATGAAATACCAAGGTAAATATTTCATGGAAAGTACGTATTGGCGAAATGTTGGCGAAAATGTTTCTACGAGTAAGCTAGTCTCTTTGAATACCGTAAGCATACATATTAAACAATATTTTGGGTATACCGTTGTAGTATTATCTCTTCTTGGAATTCCTATTATTTCTATGACTTCTCGGATGCAGCGATGGTGCCAATTCTTGACGGATGATGTGTTTTTTGTTGTATGAGTGCTTGATGATGGCTGACTTGTCTATTTCCCCTCTTCTCCCATGGGCCTTGTGTTTCCTTGCTGAGTCCTATTGTCTCTACTAGTCGTGGTTCAAGACTGTCTGTACGTTTTTGATACACGATCCGTTGCCGCACGCCGCACGATGGCGCTACACGTGCCGCTACAATCACGAACCGCTATCACACACGAACCGCCATGAAAAACAGTCTTGGAAATTTCGTAGAATCCCCTGAATACGCATGCGTCCATTTGAAATACTAGCGCGGCCCACATTTTTGGTGCGCACGCGCATAAACAACAACGGACTGCCCGTTGTTGTTTATGCGCGTGCGTACCAAAATGTGGGCTGCGCTAGCATTTCAAATTGACACATGCGTAGTGGTTTCCCCTGTTTTCGGGGGAGATATACTACGAAATTCCCAAAACTGTGTTTGATAGCGGTTCGTGATTGTAGCTTTCGTGTAGCGCCGTCGGATCGTGTATCAAAAACATACAAAACACAGTGTTTTGAACCAAGACTAGGTCTCTACCAGTACCAGTCTCTCCAATGGACACTTTACCACAGAGAATGCGGTAAACACCGGGTCGGCTGGCAGGGTCTATTCTGTCTTTGTGTGTGTGAAGCTAGGATTGAAGTTTGCTGGAAGAGGTTTGGTAGGCCTACACTTTGATGTCCGCTTGTCGTAGAATTCGTTGGATCTTGTGTGATGTCAGGCCGATGTATGTGAGGACGGCAATAGCGTTGTTTGCTGTGTCTTGCTTGTTTTCTTGTTGTGGCTGTTTTGTGCTGTTTCTTGTGCTCTTGTATCCGTTGAACTTGCTTGACACGTGGGAGTTCTTGCTGTAGGTGTTTTTCGTCGCTGGTTTTATAGGCTCGTTGTATTAGGGTGTGCTGAATCGATGACTTGACTGATGTTTTTAATCATTAAAGGCCTAATGTGAAAATGGATCACCGGCAAATTATAGATTTCAGATCATTATTTGTATATATATATTTCTCCAAATGACAACATGTCAGACAGAATAATAACTTCTCAGGATGTAATATTACCATCTTAATACCAAGTAAGCTTTTGGGTAATTAATTATAATTATTTCAATTTCTTTTTAGGTAATTAAAAATAGTATACACCCTTTATTTATCATAACCATCAATGTTGTCTCTGTCCAAATTTGTTCTTCCTCTAAATTTACAAAATATTAAGGTTACAAATAATTACCGTGTATTATAGAATAGCTGCCGAATAGCATTGTTTTCTTTTTCTCGAGAATCTGGCGATACCCGTCCATGGTGGAGAGTTGACCTTGGTAACAGTTCCTGGGTGGGGACAATTACAGTGTCTCTTCGCCTTACATGCCGTGGTAAGCTCGCTAATGTGACGTGTTCTACCGAAATCAGACAGAATTGGGCAGAACTCGGGACTGAAAAATAGCCCCCAAAATAATGTATAAAAAATATAATAAAGCAATATTATTCTTCTGTACTGCCCGTTGCTAGGGAAAATGAAGTACCTTTGTAAGAAGTTAATTGCTTAAATTATACTGAATGAAACTTGTAACTTTAAGGGCAAATAACTCTATTTTGAGTTTTCGTAAAGACAAACTTAAAAATTAAGTAATTGCGCTTTTGCACGTCCAATTAAAATAAGATACCTATCATAGTAAAGCTGAAGATCTCTATTTTTATTATCAATAACCAACTCAATTTTGATTTCTTGTCGAAATGTGTCTGATTTTGGTAGGACACATCACATGTGCTATCAACGCAAACCAACACATTTTTTAAAAAGGGGAGAACGTTAGTATTGTTTGTTCAAGAGTATTTTTTCATAAATTCGAATAGGAAATTATTTTATTTATTTTTTTCAAACGTTTCTGGAATTCAGAATATAATTATTTGCGCAAATTTTTCATTTAGCAATGATATGAAATTAAATTAGAAGGTAGTATAGGATTAGAAATTCTAAAATAACAAGGTAAAGGTGTTGTTTTTCAAGGCTTTACTGTCGTTTGGTTCATAATATGAATGTCAAAATTTTACCAGAAATAATAACCTTTAGTATCCGGTAATTGAGCCACAGGTGGTAAAAATAATTCACGTGTTTCTTTCTTCTACGCCAATTTCTTGATTATTTTCATCAAATTGCAGTCATTCGTCTATTTTCTGTTTTGTTTACATTGTTATATCGATCGCTAAAACAGAGGCAATATCACGAAAACAAATTACCGACTGTGACATGTTCGGGTGCTTTTCAAAGTGAATTTCGGTGAGTGTAACGTTACTTTGTGGTATGATCAAGCTTGATTTTGATTATTAAAAATTCGTCAGAAAAATTAGTGGCTCACCGTGGTTGAAAGTGCATTCATATTGTGTGCCGAAATGATTCTAAATCTCACTACTACATATAAATGAATGCTCATTTTGTTAATTTTGTTAGTAACGTTCTAGAGTTCCTTTGAATACGGCCGTAGTGATCGTATGAAAGCGCAAATACGGTACTATTGTGTATAGGGGGTGGCTCAATTGCTCAATGTTCCAACCCCCAAATTCAGGAGAAGAAAAAAATAATCACGTGCGAAGCAAAAAAAAACTGGGCGGTTGTTGCGTGTTTTCCATTTCGGGAATTTCGCCCGTATTCATCAGCAGAAAAATATTGCATGCACATAGAATTTTAGGCATTGCTGATAAAATCCTTACGGATTGCTGGCAAATAAAGTTGCATGTACGGATGCAGCACATAGGTAAAACCAGTGAACGTGTTCACTGTTGCATCAACACCGTCGCGTCGTGAAGTCATCGTTGACCACGTATGTCGCAAGGACGTACCCCCGGCGTGGTCTGGACACACGGAAACAAACCCAGTCGGGACGGATCCCTTGATATTTTTGGGTCGGAAATATACATGTAAACGTTATTTCGGGAAAGGTTTGTGAATATGATTTCAAAAATGTTTATTATTAAACCACAATAGTGAAAAAATCTGTCGCAATTTGTATCGCAAAATCTGCGATGTATTGTTTGAAATTCCATCGCAGATTGTCCAAATTACGTCGCATTTTGCGATGCGATACAGGGGAAATCGTTCACTGATCTTCTCTTTAGACCTAAACATTAAATGATTTTCCTTTTGAATGCAACTTTGTGAGTTTCCATAGTCTTTATTTCAGCCTTGTTTCAGATATGTTTCAAAGAAGATTTCCTTCTCTCCATATGCAGGGGATGGTTTTGTCGGTGCGATTGCACGAGCTGGCTCGAACTTTACCTCCTACGATAACCAACAGTGTGGCTCAAATGTTACAGAAGAACAGTCATTTAATGGGGCAGTGGTTGATTTCGTGTGCGATCCACCGTTGCTTGCCAAATATGTCAGTTTAGAACTACCTCCTTCAAATGTTACAGATCAAATTCTGGAGATTGCTGAGATTTCTGTCAAAGAATATAAATCCGAAGACTGTGCCACAAATAACAGTAAGCTCATTGGGGAGTTGCACGTTGGTGGTGTCACTAAAAAGGTGCATTCATACACATACAAGATCTGCATCGAGTTCAATATTTTCATCAAGATTTCAAGTAAACCCAACGTTAAACCTTCTACGAACGAAACAATTATGGTTTTAAGGTTCAAATGTATAAACTGCACAGCTTCTACACGAAACCTCTAAAATTGTTGGTGTAGGGTATTCCCAACGGATGTAATTTGATACTTAGACCCCGCCCTTTCAACCTTTCAACCCTTTCAACACGAGAGTAAGCTGTACGTATTGGCGAGATATAATGCAATTAAGGCGAGATTTTATTATTTAAATTAGTAGATCATCATATGAATGCACCTCATGTGACAATTAAGGCTTTGTAAATGTTAAAAACTCTTTTATAATTATCCTCAAGACATTTTTAGAGTAGGCTATACTGAGTGAAACATCGAGGTAATTTATTGGTTCTTCAGCATCGTGTAACTGATGAAAGATTTGTTCAAATGATGTCAAGGCCACCCTGTGTTAGGTAATTGTGAAGTGTGGATGCTAATGTTTTTTTTCTTCTTTTTTTCCCTTTTTTTTAGGTGTTCGAGCGCGCAGCGCAAACACCTATTGTTTTTGTACTGTTTTTTTTTTTTTTTTTTTTTTACTTCTCAGTGGCGCTTGTCCGGCAACAAAGGCATCCTTGCTGAGCATTTACAGCCTTCAAACTTAACACATAAACAGAACATATCAAGCAGACGAAACCGTTTGCTATGACGTCATGATTACGTCATCAGGTGTCGAATTACGCTAAATCAAAGTTTAATATTTCACAAATTCATATCTCATGAACCACAAAAGATATTTTCACAATCTTTACATCATCTGAAATATGTTGAATTATGTGATTTTTCGTTTTTAGACGTGACCCCAATCTGACCTCTCCTTCCGGTCGAAACCGGAAGTTGAACATTTCAAAATTTCAAAAAATCATATCTCATGAACCATAGAAGATATTTTCACAATCTTTTTATTATCTTAAAGATCTTGAACTATGTCACATTTCGTTTTCAGACGTGACCCGAATCTGACCTTTCCTTCCGGTCGAAACCGGAAGGTTAATGAAACAATATGCTGAATTACTATTCCCTGTAGGTACGAATAGACATATCGCGTGTGCACAGAATACGTACACACAGCAATATACGGAGTTTAATATTGGCCTACAACGTATAGGCCTTGTCACACGGGACAATTTTCGGGCAATTTTCAGGCAATAAAAGTTGCTGGCAATGAGATTGCTCGGAGATTGCCCTGTGTGGCATTTCATGCAATCCAGTGGCAATGAGTAGACTAGCTGGCTTTCTACTTTGAGGCAATCTGTCGAGGCAATCTCCAATCACATTGCGTATCAGTGATCACGTGACATTTTATCACAAGCAAAACATTTTCAGCGGCGGCCATTTAATTCTCGTTTACATGAAAAAATACTGAGGAATTTTGCCGTTCTTATTAACTCCAAAGCAAAATACAAGAAAATAAAATGGGTTACCGAGAAAGAGGAAAATATAATTGCATTATTAAGAGGTAAGTAGACATTATTTAGAGGTTTATTGGCCTAGAATGTGCGTTTGTAAAGTAGGCCTATCGTAAACATAATTATTGCATGCACAATCCAATGGAGGTTCGTGACGGACGAAACTGTTGTACTGCATCTATTTCGTAAAACTATACTGAGTCTACTCTTTCGCTGTTTTTGCAGTGTACCTACATGATTTTAAGTTTGCATTTAACTAAGGATAATGACTGAGCATGGATAGATTATTGTCCAGAAAAGTTTAAAACTGCCATGCAGTCAAAGTCAAAAGAGCATCGTAACTCGCCTACATATATGTACAGTACATATACATGTATGCAAATCCATGTAAATATATACATGTTCGTGTGTTGTTGTCTCTTCTGCAATTCTGCATGTTCTTCGTGTCAGCGAAATATATCCCTAACTCAACCTAAAGAGATGCTTTTACTTGATTAGTCTGCTAGTTGTAGCCACAAAATTGTCATAGGGGCACCTGTTTTTCTGAGCTAGGTTACATTTGTTGTTTTGTTATTATTAAGCATAAAAGTCTGTCCCTCTATGCTTTAAAGAAAGGTCAGGTCTTATAACATAAAAAAAGATGAAGAGCCTGCATAAAAAAAGAAAACTAATACATGAAGAAAAAGCTGCAGAGGGATGAGTTAATATGAGTTTTAATTGGAAAATAAACATGCAGGTGTGTTGGTGGACAACATGTGTACACCAATTATAGAGGGCATTCTCTTACTGGAGTAATACATGTTGGCCTTTCCCCATTCAGAATTAATTTTTTCACAGAATCATTTGAACATTTATTTATATTTTGTATTTTAGCTCTCCAGTATGCCGAGTAATTGGAATTAGATGCAATGGCTGGCATCAGTGAGAATCAGTTCAACAGCCTAGAAAGCATCTAAAACACAAGCCCCAAGGTAACCAATAAATCTGTGGTACAATTATTGTAAATGTGTGTGTGTGTGTGTGTGTGTGTGTGTGTGTGTGTGTGTGTGTGAGCGCATTCAAACCGGGGACGTATAACAAAAGGGACAATGGTCCCCGGTTGCTCTCACAATGGAGAACAATCCGTCCCCGTATTTTTGGACAAAGGAATTTGACAAAGGAAGTCCCCGAATGCCGGTGTTTACACACGTGTGTGTGTGTGTGTGTGTGTGGATGATTGCATTCCTCCTGACTGCCCTATGATCCACTCACATGACCCCACCAACCTACATTGAAGATTGTGATTTGTATTTTCAAAAAGCAATTCTTTTAAAACTTTATCCACAATGTTGTATTCTTTCCCAGTGAAAACAGGTCAACTCGTATGCGTGCCAACTCGTACTATTACCAACTCATACTCATTTTGGTCAACTCGACCCGTAAAAATATTTATTACTGAATATTTACTGGCATGTGTACGGGTTGACATCCGGTTAATTTAGCTACACTATAGTGTCTATAGTTCCTCATAATACTAGTAGTGCTTATGTCTTGTGTGGTGATGGATGCATTGCAGTTTACTTGATACTAGCACTTAATTTTCTCACTAAAGTAGTCCAGAAACAAATATCAGCACATTTATTGAGATAATGAAACAGTCACATCATGGAGGAAGGAAGACGTCACATGTAACTTTCTATTCCATTGTAAAACCTAACTTAAAGGCATTGTTCTGAAGGGATCATTTTTCTAAAGTTGCATAAGTTTTCTGAAGTTGCATCAATCCATCATCCTGATAATAACATATGAGGGCATTCTAAGTTATGTGTGTTTTGTTTGCATGACCCATTATTCTTCGTCCCTCTTTGAAAACATTTAATATTGTTTTTACATGATAAGTTTATATTTCAGATCATCGGTATCCATTTGTGCTACTGCTACAAGGTGTGTCAGAGTCTGTGTAACTTTGTGATCCAATGGCCAGCATTTGAAGTTTATCCATTCATCAAAGGAGTTAATGTATGATTCAAATTATTTTATATGGGCTTATCCTATCTGTGGCAGTCTTTACCCTCAAGAGAATTGATTTTTAGGACCTCAAGACATATCTAGGTCTTTCTAGGAATTTCTTTAACATGTTAGAACAAAATTAGTACTGAGGAATTCTTATTATATTTTTGACTGGACCCAAACAACCTCACAAAATGTAGTTATTAAGCAATATCTGTTGGTGATCTAGTAAAATGTATATTGCCGACAGTGAATCCCTGGCAGTTGGGCCATATAAACATAGTAAACATAACCCCCAATCTTCATTGCATGGGTGTGTCAGCCTTGGAATACCTTTTGCCAGATCACCCAATTAAAGCACTAGTATAAGGGGCCCCCTTATACTTGCATTGCTTGTTTGCCCCTCCCCTTCCCTAGTTCTTGGATTCTATAGTGCTGCAATGATAGACCAAAGAATTTTAGAAAACAAATGTGTTGGTTCATCACCAGTGGCAGTACATGCCATCACTAAGAACTTGGGGGGAGGGGAAGGCATTTTATTCCAAAATTACCGATTCCAATGACAACCCCTGAATGTCACCCATTCTAAACTCACTAAATCGTACATACAGAGTGTACATTTATTTTAAATGCAGATTGCTTCTGTTTTCTTGTCAACAAAGGATCATGGTTGGGTTCATTTACACTGAAGTCATTTCACTTGTTGCATGTGTAAGACCATGTACACTCATTTCTAGATTGGTTACAAGTAGGTTAAACAGGTCAACAAAGTGGTTTCAATTGATTGTGGGGAGGGAAATGTGGAACCACAAAAGTCAAGTCATGAAACCCAACAGACAGTTAAAATAAATATGTATTTCATTGTTTTATTAGCAATTTACAAGCACCCATACAACTCTTTGATTATTTCAGTGTCTAACAATTTATGTACAAAATGGCATCTGATCTTTATGTTGTAAATCTGTAGTATGGACAGACATTTTGCCAATCATGTGTACAACCTTGAAAATGTTAACATCAATGTAGAATTTGCTTTCAAATTTTATAAATTATTTTGTAATTATTTGCAGATTAGGTGAAAACAAAGACAATTTATAAGCATGTCACAATAAGGAGATGCTTGATTACAGTGTCACTATCATTGTCAATTTATCATTATACTGGTTTTTATAAACTTGACCAGAAAGTGAAGTATATTATAAATAAAGATCACTCTCAGTATAAAAACATGCAGTCCATCAATTAAATAAATTTTTATACAAGACTTAATACCAATGTTGGCTTCATTTAAATCTAGAATTGAAAGGTTTTGCCATAAAAAAATGAAAAGGGCAAGCAATTATCAAATTTGATCCAGTGGATATAATTACATTTAATTTTGTTTGAATTGGGAATTATTTACTTTTTGTGGGGGGCAGGGGAAGATGGAAAGCACGGATGCAAGCTTTCTTCCAACTTTATCATGTAGTAGTTATAAGCTTGTTTTCTAATGAAGGCTAATTAGCTGATATCCATACAAGCAACCCCAGCCAATTTTAATCCAGTTACTAAACACGTAGTCCTTCTACGCTAAATAAACTTTGTGACTTTATGCCCATAATAATGCTGAATAGGTTGATCTGGCTGCCTACAACCCTGGCAAACTATTTTCATATGAGTGATCTTTAATGTTGATTTATCATCTAGCATGGTTTTTGAAAAGTATGTGTTGGGCTAGTGTCAATATTTAAAATAAAAAACAGTGTTCCAAGTCACACTTGTTAATTTCTAATTTATTGCTTAAATCTCACAACTTTTTCAAGTTCAACAGCCAATATCTCAAGAACTAAATGACATATTAGAAAACAAAAAACACAATTGAATTCCTTACATTAATAGCTTGAAATTCATGTGAAATGACTTATCATAAATGCTTTGCCAATGGTCCAATTAGTGGCACACGAAGTAACGATTTTACAAATTTTAAAAGGTCATATCTCATAGCTTTAATTTGATGTATAAGTTGACAAATTTGTTATTTTTTCATAATCATGAGGAGGTCATATATGACCTTCAAACCACCTAATCTGACCTTTACTTCCTGTCCAAACAGTAAGTTCAAATTCAACACATTCTAACGCAAAATTGATATGTCTTTTGAATATGAAATTGATAGTTATTATAAAAGATGACAAACCCTTGCACAATATAATATTTACATCATCGTTGAAAATTTGATTGAACCGGAAGTGGACTCGAACACCGTGTGTTTGTTCTAACAAACACTTAAGCTCTAGTTTTCTTTATTTTTATTTTTCTTTTTTTTTGGTGGGGAGGGGAGTGGGTCCTATGCTCTTATATCTTCTTCAAGTTCCATGTCTTTCGACGTTGGATGACACAGTAGCCCACTACTTTTCCCTGTCCAATGCTGTTCTTACTGCACATTCATACTGCATTCCAGTCCATTCTTTGATGTTGTTATACCAGTTAGCCCTTGGACGACCTTTGTTTCTTTTTCCGTCAATATATCCTTCCAATAATGTTCTGTAGATGTTATTTAGCCTTATTAGATGTCCAAAATATCTTAGTTTTCTTAGTTTTCTTTCTCTGAGGATGTTGATCAGTTTTCGTTTTTCGTTCATTCTTTGAAGCACTTCCACATTTGTTATTTTTTCGGTCCATAACAGTTTCAAGATTTTTCTGTATGACCACATCTCAAATGCTTCAATACGTTTTTCAAGTATTGGTGTTACAGTCCATGTCTCTACTCCATAATATAAGGTACTCCAGACATAGCATTTTAAAATTCTTTTTCTTGTTTCAAGATTCATGTTCTTATTTGTTAATGTTGACTTCATCTTGCTCTTATATAGCCATGGACGGATCATCATGAGCACAGGCCCTGGGCACAAATTCACCACGGGCCCATACACGCGCATAATACTACTAGTACTATGCTTTTTCTTTCTTTTTTTTGAAAACCAAGGGCCCCTATTGGCTCCTGGGCCCGGGGCACGTGCCCAGTTTGCCCGTGCGGTAATCCGTGCATGTATATAGCTAGTATTTATTACAATCATAAAGATCTCCTGAAACTGATATATAAACATTGATTCAATCTAAACCGTGTATAGTTTCAGTGCCTAAAAATTGGGTCAAAAATGGGTGTATATACTCCCATCCCAGGGATTTACGTCCATGGTCTCTGTTTACATTATTTCTTTCTCAATAAATCTTGAAATATTTTTCCTTTGCTTTTTTTGAAGACCTTAACCTCATCGGAAAGATGACGTCGCAGAACAGCAGTAATAATCCTCAATACGACGCGATAGACAGAAACACAAGCACTTTCTCTACAACTAGTAAGTAATCAAAATGTTTGCTTTGTAATTAGATAACGCAAATCGAAAAAAAAGCCAAACAATACCCATTTCACCATCATCGTTATCATCAATTAAGGAAAAGTACAACACTGGTATTTTGTAACGTAAGTTCATTTTAATCCTTATTTTAGGAAGAATATCGTTTAACTAAACTATAAAAGGCTTAACATATATTTTCAGGTATTTGCTTTAACCTGTTCCTTTTCAGGTATTTGCTTTAACCTGTTCCCTTTTCAGGTATTTGCTCTAACCTGTTCTTTTTCAGGTATCTGCTTTAACCTGTTCCCTTTTCAGGTATTTGCTCTAACCTGGTCTTTTTTCACGTACTTACTTTAACCTGTTCTTTTTCATGTTATTGCTTTCACTTGTTCTTTTTCAAGTATTTGCTTTAACCTGTTCCCTTTTCATGCATTTGCTTTTACATGTTCTTTTCTGAGGTATTTGCTTTAAACCTGCCCTTTCTCCAGGTATTTGCTTTAAACCTGTTCCCTTTTCAGATATATATTTGCTTTTACCTGTTCTTTTTTTAGGTATTTGCTTTAACCCGTTCTCCTTTCAGATACTTGTATTAACCCGTTCTCTTCTCAGGTACTTGTATTAACCCGTTCTCTCCACAGCTCTTTGTTTTAACCCGTTCCCTACACAACTCATTGTTTTAACCCGTTCTCTCCACAGCTCTTTGTTTTAACCCGTTCTCTCCACAGGTATTTGAACCCGTTCTCTCCACAGGTATTTGTATTAACCCGTTCTCTCCACAGGTATTTGTATTAACCCGTTCTCTCCACAGCTCTTTGCTTTTAACCCGTTCTCTCCACAGCTCTTTGTTTTTAACCCGTTTTCTCCACAGCTCTTTGTTTTTAACCCGTTTTCTCCACAGCTCTTTGTTTTTAACCCGTTCTCTCCACAGCTCTTTATATAAACTTGTTCTCTTTTCAGGTATTTGTATTAACCCGTTCTCTCCACAGGTACTTGTATTAACCCGTTCTCTCCACAGCTCTTTGTTTTAACCCGCGTTCTCTCCACAGCTCTTTGTTTTAACCCGTTCTCTCCACAGCTCCTTGTTTTAACCCGTTCTCTCCACAGCTCTTTGTTTTAACCCGTTCTCTCCACAGCTCTTTGTTTTAACCCGTTCTCTCCACAGCTCTTTGTTTTAACCCGTTCTCTCCACAGCTCTTTGTTTTAACCCGTTCTCTCCGCAGCTCTTTGTTTTAACCCGTTCTCTCCGCAGCTCTTTGTTTCAACCCGTTCTCTCCGCAGCTCTTTGTTTCAACCCGTTCTCTCCGCAGCTCTTTGTTTTAACCCGTTCTCTCCACAGCTCTTTGTTTTAACCCGTTCTCCACAGCTCTTTGTTTTAACCCGTTCTCTCCACAGCTCTTTGTTTTAACCCGTTCTCTCCACAGCTCTTTGTTTTAACCCGTTCTCTCCACAGCTCTTTGTTTTAACCCGTTCTCTCCACAGCTCTTTGTTTTAACCTGTTCTCTCCACAGCTCTTTGTTTTAACCCGTTCTCTCCACAGCTCTTTGTTTTAACCCGTTCTCTCCACAGCTCTTTGCTTTAAACCCGTTCTCTCCACAGCTCTTTGTTTTAACCCGTTCTCTCCACAGCTCTTTGTTTTAACCCGTTCCCTTTTCAGGTATTTTGTATTAACCAGCTCTCTCCACAGCTCTTTCCAACCTTTTCTATACATATAATGTACATATTGTATATTGCTTTTCTCTATGTCATCGCTTAATACTACATGTAAATGCCTTTTCCAAAAGTTGCGCAAACTTGAGGAAAAGAGAGTACGTTACCTATCTCACCTTGATCGTTTCTATCGTTTATCCCGCATTCTACCCAAGGGTCTCAAAATCAAATGCAGCCCCTCCTTTGGGGACCTAGACCCGGCATTCAGTAAGAAATGGAATGACACACTAACCAAAACTTCCTTCCATTTACTTGAACTTCTCGAAGCCCAATGCCTAAAATGCATTGACAAGCAGTCACTTGATATTGAGAGTACAGAATCTCAATTAAAAGTGGCCTGCTCTAATGATCATGAATGGGACCATTTCCAAACCATTCTTTCCTCAAATATTAACCACCTTCGTTTCTCCCTACAACGCCAACAGGACAAGAAACGCTATAATGCCCAGGTTAACCATAAGAAATACCTGTACAGGCGTTTCCATAAGGTCACCAATAGACCCTCTGGTAACAACACCCCTAACCCACCAACACATACTGTAATTAATCTGTCTGATACTGCACTCAGTGATCCCCAGGTTAAATTGCTCTCAAGGGGTCTTAAGTTTTGCCCCACACCCAAGGAACATAATCAACTCTCACTGCAACAGGACATAGCCCACTTCAACCGCAGACTACGACTCCGTGAATTCTTTCACGTCGAGCCTCCCACAGACGACGAGACCCCAGATGACAGTTCCTCTGGGGCCCCCAGCCGCAACCGCTTCAAAGAAAAAAGTGTATGGGTACCTCCTAAGAATAGAGATGCAGCCCTTGACAACTATATCAATGCAGTCAACTCTGAGGTTAACAAGGAACCTCCTGCTAGATGTGCTAGCAACCTCTCCCGTGCTGAACGGGACGCCATCGGTGAACTCCGACAAGCTACGAACCTTGTCATCAAACGGGCTGACAAAGGGTCTGCTGTTGTGGTCATGAACAGAGATGATTACACAGCCGAGGCCCTCAGACAACTTAATAATACTGATCACTATACAGAATGTGATACTGACCCTACCCACTCCTTCGCAAAAGAAATATCTGACACCCTCGTCATAATTCATAATTGTAACGGTATTAACAAGGATACCTTTAACTATCTCATTCCACAGGATCCTCGTACGGCCCGTTTCTATCTACTGCCCAAAATACACAAGGCAGGTAACCCGGGCCGTCCCATTGTGTCGGGTAATGGCAGCCCAACAGAACGTATCTCTGAGTTCGTTGACAGTTACCTCAACCCTCTGGTCTCTCATATCCCTTCATTCATACAGGACACTACGGACTTCCTCCGTAAACTAGAGGGTATTAAACATCAAATACCCAATTCTGCCCTCCTTGTCACTCTGGATGTTTCCTCCTTATATACAAACATCCCCCATGGCGAAGGCATAAGTGCATGTGCCAATGCTCTCAGATCCAACAACCAAACCAAACTTTCAGTGAGACACCTCACAGATCTTATCCGACATATACTGACCAAAAACAATTCCACGTTCCTAGACAGAAACTTTCTCCAGGTTCAAGGTACAGCGATGGGCACTAAGATGGCACCATCATACGCTAATCTGTTTATTTCTGACCTTGAAGACAGATTGCTATCTTCTGCCCCCCACCGTCCTCTAGTATGGTGGAGATTTATTGACGATATATTCTGCATTTGGTGTGGTGGCCAAGATAGCCTAGGTGAATTCATCAACTACATTAATTCATTCCACGCCACCATCAAGTTCACTGCTAACTACTCTACCAATAGCGTGAACTTCCTAGACGTCACCATCAACAAATCCCCCATGGCATCTCGACTGATGTCTATTGTAAACCCACTGACACTCATCAATACCTGCTTTCTGACAGCTGCCACCCCAAACACTGCAAAGAGGCCATCGCCTACAGTCAAGCGCTCCGTATAAGACGTATCTGTTCCACCGATACCTTATACAGGAAACGGTCGTCTGAACTGAGGCAACACCTTGTATCCCGGGGTCATAGCAAACGCAGGGTCCAACTAGCCATCAACAGGGCCCTCTGTACCCCCCGTAGCACCTTCTTGGCTACCCAGGGTAACAAGAAAACCCTTCCTAACAGAGTCCCCTGGTCACGACTTATCACCCCAGATTACCCAGACTTTCATCTATCGTAAATGATAACATGACTATTTTACCTCCTCCGACAGGTTACGCTCAGCCATCCCTGAGCCCCTTTGATTGCTTTCCGTCGCCCCGTAACCTCGGTGATATATTGGTTCGGGCTAGGCTCCCTAGCACTAACAGTGACCTTAACGTCACTGATCATGAATCACCACAGGGGTGCTCCAAGTGTAACCGCTCGAGATGCAAAACCTGTTTGTATCTCAAACCTGCTCAGAAGGTGAAAAGCCACAGTACTGGTCTCACCTACACAATCAGAACTAAATCCCAGTGTGACACACCTAATGTTATATATGTAATCTCATGTAAAAGATGTGGTATACAATATGTAGGGGAGACAAAGACCAAATTGTGTCTCCGCTTTGCCAACCATGTTTCCTCTGTGAAAACTAAAAAACCCTACCCTGTGGCTATCCATTTTAACAGCCCTAATCATAGCATTAATTATGTTGAACTCATTGTAATTGAAGCCTGCACTAGCAATGATACACATCGCAAACTTAGGGAGTCACACTGGATACATCAACTGAAAACACTGCAACCCTATGGCCTCAATATCAACACAGGTATCAAATAACCCAGTTACCTTTACCTATTTTCAGGTATTTGTTGTAACCTTTCATTTTTCAGGTATTTGTTTTAATCTTTATTCTATTTTCAGGTATTTGTTTTAACCTGTTACTTTTCAGGTCTTTGTCCCAACCTGTTCTATTTCTAGGTATTTGCTTTAACCTGTTGCCTTATCTTATCTTGTATACGTTTACATTTTTTCAAACTGTCTCTCATAGAACTATTTTAATTGAGCTATTTACACCCACACATCAACTCCTCAATTTGTAAGGCTCAAACCCCCCTTTTGTTGTTGTCGTATCCCTTTGTGTATTGTCCTATGTTTATGCCAGCTTCACTACAAGCTGCCACCTCTACCTATTGTGTGGCTCAATAATCCCTCTTTTACCGTAGCTTCGCCATAAGCTGCCACATCTACTTATTGTGTGGCTTAATAATCCCCCTTTTGTTCACTTCTGATACTCCTATTGGCTTTTTCTCGACTGATGCTTATCTTTAATTGGTCACTATTTTCCCGCCTTTTTTGGATCCCGCCCCATGATCCTTTGCTTTCCCTTTTCCCTATAAATGGATGAGTTTTTATGTTGTACTTTGTCAAAGCCTCTGATGAAGGTCCGGATTGGATCAGCTAAGGCCACCCTCGATTTAAATATATATATATATATATATATATATATATATATATATATATATATATATATATATATATATATATATATATATATATATATATATATATATATATATATATATATATATATATATATTTATATATATATATATATTATATATATATATAGAGAGAGAGAGAGCAATAGATAATTGCCATAAGTGGACCGCCCACCAACAGGGGCTGGTTAGCTCAGTTGGTAGAGCGCTCGTACGGTAATCGAGAGGTCGTGGGTTCGAGTCCGGCATCAGCCAATTTTTCTTTGCTCGCTACCCGTTTATAATATTTCAGGTCAGTTTCTTCATATAAATCTACTTTGTGTAGAACCACATAAAAGGCTTGTGTCCCGTTAATTGTGTGATCCCCGCTACTGTCGCTACCCGGGTTGTTTGCATCTGACCGGGGCTTGATCCCTGGATACTCGGCAGATATGGTTTGGCCTCTAACCTGGCCCCGTATGTTTGTCAAGTATTCTCTCCAAGGGTCTCAAAATCAAATGCAGCCCCTCCTTTGGGGACCTAGACCCCGCATTCAGTAAGAAATGGAATGACACACTAACCCAGATTTGCTTCCATTTACTTGAACTTCTCGAAGCCCAATGCCTAACATGCATTGACAAGCAGTCACTTGATATTGAGAGTACAGAATCTCACTTGAAAGTGGCGTGCCCTAATGATCATGAATGGGACCATTTCCAAGCCATTCTATCCTCCAACATTAACCACCTTCGTTCCTCCCTACAACGCCAACAGGACAAGAAACGCTGTAATGCCCAGGCTAACCATAAGAAATACATGTATAGGCGTTTCCATAAGATCACCACTAAACCCTCTGGTGACAATACCCCTGACCCACCAACACATACTGTATTAATTTGTCTGATACTGCACTCAGTGATCCCCAGGTTAAATTGCTCTCAAGGGGTCTTAAGTTTTGCCCTACACCCAAGGAGCATAATCAACTCTCACTCCAACAGGACATAGCCCACTTCAACCGCAGACTACGACTCCGTGAATTCTTTCACGTCGAGCCCTCCACAGACGACGAGACCCCGGATGACAGTCCCTCTGGGGCCCTAGCCGCAACCGCTTCAAAGAAAAAAGTGTATGGGTACCCCCTAAGAATAGGGATGCAGCCCTTGACAACTACATCAACTCAGTGAACTCTGAGGTTCATAGGGAACCTCCTGCTAGATGTGCCAGCAACCTCTCCCGTGCTGAACGGGACGCCATCGGTGAACTCCGACAAGCCACGGACCTAGTCATCAAACGGGCTGACAAAGGGTCTGCTGTTGTGGTCATGAACAGAGATGATTACACAGCCGAGTCAAGACGGCCGCCGCCGAGTGTATTCCAACTAAACAGCGCGACAATGCCCGTCCACCTTGGCGTGACGATGCTGAACTCCAAGGCCTCTATGAGCTCCGCGACGAAGTCAAGAAGACCGATGACGACGCGCGGCTAGCAGCTGTAAATAGGCAAATTCGCAAGCGCAGCAAAAAACTGCAGAATTTAGACTTGAAAGAGAAAGCTTGCGAAATTAACTTACTCCAACAAAAACGCGAAGTTGAAGCTATGTATGCCAAGGCAAAGCGCCACAAAACCTCCTTCAAAACCCCCCAGCACGCCTGCAACCCACAAGTTGTGGTAACACACTTCAAGGACCATTTCAACAACCATGGCCCATCCAGTACCACCCTACCCCACCCCACCCCCCTATTTGTGCAAGAACTTCAAACAATCACCGCCGCCCACCCACCCGACTGCTCAGCGCCATTCAGAGCCGAGGTCATGGACGTGGTGAGGACACTTAAAATGGCAAGAGTTCTGCTGATATGCATGGTGAACTTGTCAAGTATGCGTCAGGGGATGAGGTGATAACGTGTTTAACCACTATGATGGAGCGAGCGTGGCTTGACCCCTCCAAAATCCCAAGGGCATGGCAATCATCCAACCCCATCGCCCTTTTCAAGGGAAAAGGATCAAGAAGTGACATTCGAATGTATCGCCCGCTAGCCGTGGGTAGTCTTTTACTCAAAATTTTGATGATCCTGTGCATCACGAGGCTGCGCGACCGGTATGAAGCGCAAATTCAAGATGCACAAAATGGATACAGGCGTGATAAAGGCTGCAACGACGGGGTCATGGTTGCGAAGCGCATCATTCAAATATCCGAACTTCGTCAGACCAAAACCTACCTTTTATTTGTTGACTTCAGCAGCGCGTTCGACTGGCTACCGAGACACTTCCTAATCGATATCTTGGAAGCAGCCTACAACATGATCACCATGACAGTTCAAGATGCGGCCCGTCCTTTGGATGCAGCCATGGCGTGAGGCAAGGTGGCATAGAAAGCTCCTACCTGTACGCGCTATTCGCGGACTGGATATTCAGAGTGTTCTTGCAGGAGGCTGCCAAGAAGAAGATCGAGTTCTTCACGCACAAGTACAACCTAGCCAACACGCGCACTCGCAAGCAGCGCATCGAACGCAGATCTAAGGGCATCCGAAGCACAACCGAGGAGGAATCCATCACATACCTAGGCTATGCTAACGACACAATTTTATGCTGCCAGGATCTAGAATTGCTAAAAGAAGCAACAATCCTATTCGACACAATCTGCGCGCAATACGGCCTCAAGCTGAACTCCACGAAAACAAAATCCATTGTCGTTGCGCCAGATATAGGCCCAATCCAACACTACCTCGCTGAATCATGTACAGAACGTATCGAAAATGTGTACTCTTTCAAGTACCTTGGGGTCATGCTGGCCCCCGGCGAAGGCGGCACCGGCACCACCGAGCTCAACTACCGTGTGCAGGTAGCCACTGGCAAGTTCCACCAAGAGAAGTCACTATTGGAAAACCAGCACATACACGCCAAAATCCGATACGCTTTCTATCGCGCCTTTATTGTCAAGGTTGTGCTATGGCAACCAGATTTGGCTGCTAAATGAGAGACAAAAGGACGCCATGAACGCCCAGCACAACACATTCCTGAGGAGAATGCTGCGGGGTGGCTTCGCGAGGGACGAGGACGGCAACTTCAAGGGAAACACCAAGAAGCTGCACAGAATTTTTGGTTCTGATGACTTACATCAGCTTATCAGTTCGCAACAGCTGCGATTCTGCGAGCGCATAATCCGAACCGACGACACCAGCTCCTCATGTATCAATGTTTATATGCAACTTTGACAATGTCTTTTTAATTCTAGTTAATTTTCACTTATTTTTGTACTGACCTTGTAATTTGACCTTCGGGTCACAATATTGTGTCATTTTAATAAAATTGAAAATTAAAGATTCAGTACTAACTTGTGTTAAGTAATAAATTATAATTCGATTATTTGATTATTTTGTTAATTACCTTTTGTTAGTTATACCTTTTGAAAAGGGATTACAAATCAGAATTGGGAATTGATTATCAAATAAACGAATTATTATCAAAAATCTAACTTAATGTAAAGTAGTGATCATCCCGATAAATAAATCTGTCGGAAGTGTTTTCACCTTAAAGAAAAGGAGGGTTGTTATGTCTGATTTGCCGTCCGGCAACTTTTTGAAAATAATTCAAACAAGTATGCCAGCCTGTAGGTCTACGTCTCTTTTGCAATTTTCAGTTTTGATTTACGATGGCTGTCCCCGCACCAATCATTCTCTTGGGATGACTGTTCGTATTCATAATATGCTGCTGGCACAATGTTCCTTTCAAACTACGTATTAAGAAGAAATCTTTTGAAACCGATCTTTCCGTTACAATGTTTCTATAGAAGTTTATTATTAGTCCACGAAGACCGTCATGCTTGTCGAATGCAGGCAAATGCAAAAGCCAGTATACACATTTTGCAAAATGTCTTGGGCCTATCTAAAGAACGAGATAAAGAACGATATTAAAACCAAACTTTGAAAGTTTCCGCAAAAACCAATCCTGTCTTCATCACTCTGCAAAATAATGACATCAAAAACCTTTTTGATGTATTTTATGAATATAAAAGTAATTAAAAGTATGTTATCTTTCTCATTTTCTAGCTCTCGACGGGACTGATTTACATCCATGGTGGCTACTGGACCTGGGTAACGAACACTGGTTGGGTAAAATCACCATCACACTCAGGCCATACCCTTACGGTAATTTTATAACAATAAATGTATACGTCCTATATGAAACTTCTTAATTGAAGTTCTCATCAAATTTAAAGTTGTATCATAAAATAAAGGGGTAACAGAATGTGCAGGATTTAACCTGAAGTGAACAAAGAGCATTGACTCAGCCGTATCTTCTCTAATTGAACCAGCTGCTGATTCTACATTTAGCACCGTTACTTAGGATGTAATCCCTGGCTACACGACATATATAAGTTCAATGATTTCTGATAAACACCCCGGAACTAGACATAGCGTCAACATGACACTACAGTGTGCCATGGCGCTGAATTGTTCAGTATGTTTGTAAACAATTTTTAATTACTCCGCCATTTTTTTCCAAAAATTCTCAATTTCCACAAGTTCCCTATTGAAACATAACCAAACAGCATGGTGAGTGCCCCGTTAGCTTATTTTGAACCATTGACCCAGAAATCAACCCCCCAAACACCAGAGTATGTACAATTCCCATAGCATATAGGCCTATAGCCCATCTGTCAACACAAGATCACACATTTAGCCGCTCTTATCACAAGGCGATCTATTAACAAATTAGTAAGACAGTGCCTCCTGGACTGGGGAGAAAGACCACACACAATAGATTATGTTGTTTTATGGCCGGGATGGGTACACAAAGTGGGTGTTATTCCATGAACTGTAGGGGCAGGGGAAGAAACCTTATAAACCCAAAATAGAGATCAAAAACGGCATAAGCCTATATAACTTTTTTGGCTTCAAATTGTTTTCTTGGGTCTAGAGGGCCTCTATCCGTCTGTTTATACCATTTGAGAAGGGGTTGTGTTCAACAAAATAAACGTATTGCACGCTATTCACACCTACTTAACAATTCAGTACGATGGTGTAATGGTGTGTGTAGATTGTCATAGTGCACCGCAGTGTTTTAAGATAGGCGAGTTCAAAGAACACCGTTACGGTAATCGATGGTAGCAGGTCCATGTCTCCACAAGTGTCCTTCACTTGGACAGAAAAGGATCATAAGCCTCTACCCCAGTCTTATGCATTTTAAAAATAAATTACTTCTAAAATTAATTCGGTTTGCGTTACAATGTTCCACATACTGTATGCATTATAATTCCGTTATTTCAAATTAGCTATGTAAGACTGCAAACAAAATTGCTCAATTAAAATAATTTGTACACCCCAGGATAGCTTAAGTTTAAGAAAAATATTTTTTCTTCTTCGTTTAGAAAGTTGTAAGCTACAATATAACGATGACAACTTTGTCAGTGCGGTTGTGCGAACTGGGAGAAGCTCAAACTACATGGAAAACGATCAGTGTGGTAAATCGGTTACAAGGGCACCATCTTATGGTGCGATGATTAAATTCGTGTGTGCTACACCAATAAGGGCCAGGTACGTCAGCGTGGATACTACAGGACAATTTCTGCAGATTGCTGAGGTTACGGTCAAAGAGTATGCGTCCGAGGATTGTGCCACAGATTATAAGATCACAGGTAGGGGTTTTTATGTACGAAGCGACCGTATTGTTCTGGTTTCAGAACAATATGGATTTTGATTTAAATTCAGTGTTCAGTAGCTGATCTAGATGTGGGAATGCACAAGATGGACTTTAATTTGTATTCATATCTATGATTTTTCTTTCCGTAAAATTCATTTAAATGTTTGAAATAAAACAAAACAACCCACAAATATTCAAAAAATTTGTAAAACTGTGGGGGAAAAAAAGGGACAAGTTTGCCAACAATTCTGATATTAATAAATGCACTGGTTGGTTAACGTTTAGTAGTATGGTAGAAGGGGGTACTACGATATTATGAAAAATGAAAAATGAGATGTTAAGATATCAAAACTGGCAAGTACAGTTTGGATACGTACGTATACACAATGGTTGACCTGACCTTGAACCATGATGTGTAGCACACCGTACAAGGCATGCATAACAAAAAGAACTGGTTTAAACCAGTTCTAAAAAGGGGTTAGCTGCCTTGTAGCGAATTATTAAAACTGAAAATAATAAAATAAGCTTCCATAAAAAAGTGAGAAATTTAAATAATAAAATCCAGTATTATTGTAAATACGATGAATAAATATTTATCCAAGTGGACATTGGACGAATTGAAGAATTTTTCGAGTGAGCATAGACTATTGGTGGTGCGGGACAGTAGAACGAGAATAGTTAATAAGCGGTCTTATTATAACGCGGTAAAAAGATAGAAAAAGCGACAGAGACCAACGCCATTGTATAAATTAAAATTGGCTCAACTTAAAGAGCGTTTAGAAGCGGAAAATATTCCCCTACCCGAACATTTAAAAGGTTTTATGAGCCCGAAGAAGAGTTGAGCTTTGATGAACTACCCATTGATGGTAGAAGGTATTTGCGATATCGCTCGGTCGTAGCAAGGAAAAAGATCCAAGCACCTTTTTAGACGCGGTCAAGTCAAAGATTACAGACAAGTTAACCTCCGACTTGCTAGAATTTGGACGGATAAAGTTTATGATAACATTGCGTATTCAATTGTATATGGAGAGACTAGACGGTACGATCGATTATGCCGAACCTCAGTTTCACCAAGCAAAAACCATCAACGACATATTTATAAACCCTAAAAATATGTTTATGACAATGGACGAAGTGAAAAATTATATTAAAAAATCCACAAAGTGTTGGATTTGTGAAAAAGATTTTGACGAAGACGAGAAGAAAGTACGCGATCATTGTCACATTACTGGAAAATATCGAGGAGCGGCGCATGATTACTGTAATTTAAAACTGAGCATGCATAAAACCGGGCAAAACGCCTATCCCAGTGATATTCCATAATCTGCGAGGATACGACTCTCATCTCATCATGCAAGCTATAAGTCAAACTAAAGGAAATCTAAACTGTATCGCAAACAACATGGAAAAGTGTATTTCATTTTCAATCGGGCAACTGCGATTTATCGACAGCGCTCAATTTTTACTGGCTTCACTCGATAAGCTCGTCAAATCAAACTAAAGAGTACGAACCGGATCCGAATAAGATTGGGCTGCTTTTAAAAAAGGCATTTATCCCTACGAGTACATGGACGATTTTGAACGTTTTGAAGAAACGAGTCTTCCTCCGAAAGACGCTTGTTATAGTAGCCTGAACGGCGAAGGCATTACGGACGAGCAATATCTGCACGCTCAGAACATCTGGGAAAGATTCGAGTGTAAAAATCTAGGGGATTATCACGACCTCTATGTGCGTACGGATACTTATTAGCGGACGTACTTATTAGATATTATTAGCGGACGTCTTTGAAAATTTTCGTAAAACTTGAATGAAACAGTACGGGTTAGATCCCGGTCATTATTACACTAGTCCCAGGCTTGAGCTGGGACGATCTGTTGAAACATTTGGGCGTGTGTTTAGAGTTGTTGACGGATTACGACATGCATTTATTTATAGAAAAGGGTCTCAGGGGAGGGACGTCGATGGTGAGTGGGAGACATGTTAAACCAAACAATCCCTACCTCTCGGATTACGACCGATCAAAACCTACAAATTACATCTAATACCTCGACGCGAATAACCTCTACGACTGGGCGATGAGTCAATACCTTCCAACGGGGAAATTTGAATGGTTACCGAGAGATGAAATACTTTCGACCGATATTGAGTCGATCGATCCCGAATCGAGCAAAGGGTACATTTTAGAAGTTGATCTTGAATATACTAAACGGTTACACAATCTTCACAACGCATTTCCACTTGCGCCAGAGGCGTTGGAGGTTCCCAAGGAATGGATGTCCCACTATCAGCTTGGGCTATTGGGAGACAGAGCCGCTCCAAAAGTAAATAAATTAACTCCCAATTTGAGTAACAAATTAAAATACGTACTTCATTATCGCAATCTACAACTGTATTTATCGCTCGGTATGAAATTAAAAAAATATTCATCGCGTTTTAAAATTCAATCAAGAACCGTAGATGAGGTCGTATATAGACATAAATACAAATTTGAGAAAAAAATGCTGAGTCAGATTTTGAAAAAGATTTGTACAAGCTCGTGAATAATTCCGTCTTTGGAAAAACGATGGAAAATTTACGAAATCGTATCAACGTGAATCTACACACAGAGAAAAAAATACACAGGTTGGGTAAAATCTTACATATCTGAGATGTACCGTACGTACTCGCCAGCGACTAAGTAAAATTTTACCTAACACGTGTTAGGTAAACATTTACTTGTCAGTTTTGTAAAACATAACTTCATTGTTGTGTTGTGAAATTTATCGAATTATTAAGTAAACAAAAGTTATGTAAAATATACGTAATTAAAAAGTAAAATCCTACCAAGTGCATGGTAAAATATTACTTTTGTTCTAAGTACTTTCTGAAAATTATTACCTATTATTTGTGTTATAATTTTACATACATTTTTAATGTTAGATAAGAGAATGAAATCAAACACACACAAAAACACGTTCAGAGGTGTATTTAACATTTAAACATGATTTTTTTATTTTATTTAATCATCTTCACACCCGATGAACAATTGCAACATTAAACCTACTTATTTACATACATAAATGCTTGTAATTAATGCCATAATTATAATTGCCATAATTAAACTTAATCAATTGTTAATAATCCTTAACGTTTTGATAGAGAAAATATGCTTCATTATGTCAATTTCTCTATAAAAATATTCCTTCTAGCAATGTTATGTTTATCTGGTTGGGTTTGTCCATTTTCATTTAAGATCATACCATTGAAAACAGCAGGTCTAAGACATGAAACTTAATCACTTGTCAAACCTTGCCAGAATGAATTTAACTGTTCCCTGATCTTTACTTTGTCTATTTTGAATTTCAGAATTTTCAAACAAAATTTTAATAAATATTATAAAAACTTCAAAGCTTTATGAAAAACAGCAGCAAACATAACTTTTAATATATTCAAAAAATCATCAGGTGCTTCAATTGGTGGAAATAAATTTAACTTTATGGCAGTTGTCAGGTAAGTTTTGTAGCACGACTAGAATATTATCAACTGTTTATTTTGTACTTGGAGCAGCACACATCACTGAATGATACTATTCTGAGAAAAAAAAACTTTATTTGGGTGGCTATTGGTAATCAAGGTATTGCTTTGTGAAGGGTCCAACATGAAGGCTGACAAAGTAGTCTTTACTTTTACAATTGATATACAAAGCCACAAACTACACTTCAATCAGAACCAAAGATTTGTATAAAAGAGTTTGAATTTCTAATTTCACGCTTTGCCGAATGTGGTGGAACGGTTCACCATGAAAAAGTACTATTTAGTATGGGCATATACAGGACATTAATTTGTGTCAAGCATAGTGTTCTGGCTATCTATTCCTTCAAATAAAATAAAAATGCCTTTGACTTTTTAAAAACTTTTGTCACACATTGCCCTTTAAAAATATTCCTATTTGGCCAAACCAAAAATAGTTGCGTTTCCTGTTACCTGACCCTACCTAGAAAATTACTAACATTCTAAATCTTTTTATTCAAAAAAATAAATAAATAAAAATAAAAACTCTTGGTACCGACCCCGAACTTAATTTTTGTGCACAAAACTGACCTGCAGCCCACCCTAATAGTTTTAGCTAAAACAATTTGAGATCAAAACAATATATATAAAAATTGTCAATCTACACAGTCATTTTTTGGGGGTCAGTAATAGGAAACACAACTATTTGTTGTTTGGCCTTATCAAACCTATGTTTATCTGGTTGGGTTGTATTTTTACTTCAAATCATATTACCTAAAATGGAAGGTCTAGGATAAGAACTCAATCACATGTCATAATAAATTTGCCCACCTCTGTTTCTTTTGTTTGTTTTTAATTCAGAAATTTTAAACAATATTTTAATACAAACTACTAACTATTATAAAAACAGCAGTAAAACACAACTTATGTACAGAGGGCTCTCATGGGTGTCTGGGCAAAGTATCACAAAACTAGGCCATCAGAACATTACTGGAAAGAGCAGTATGCTCTAAACTCTCTTATTTTGTTGCACTTGAGTTTACCTTCGTGTATTCCAAAAATAATAGCTGCCATAAACTCCCACACCCCAGCACATTTGTCTTGATACTCCAAGTCTAAGATGAAATAAGCCTTGAAGCAAACGTCTAACGCTTTGATTAGGGAGGACTGCGGGAGTGCCTTGCGTTCAACAATGACGAATACTTGCTGTGGCTTCAGTAAGGTGCCTCCAAGGATGAAAATATATGGTTGTGACTTGGATGCTTGATCAATATCAGACAGGTATTGGTCCAAATAAAACAAGGAATAGTCATTTGTAAATGAGCTTTACACTGTTAGTTACCTTGGCTTTGTAAAGAACAAGGAAGACTTTATAAACTTTATAAGAAATTGCAGCAAGTACAAAGGAAAAGAGAGCATTTCTAAATGTTGTAGCAGTTTGTTTCAAATTTGCCAATGACCTTAATTTTTACTTTTAAGAAGGTGGCAGACTAAACTTGCTGGTTAAATCACCGTACCCCCCAAAACAAAATTACAAAACAACAACAACAACAACAACAAACAAAAACAAAAACACACCAAAAAAAGTACATATATTTATGATAATGCAGCAACTCCAAAGTTAACAGCTTTGGTGGATGATTAACTTTTGCACTGGGTACTATAGTGGTGCAAACCTGCAATCGGTATACATGCCAAACAGATTGCAAAGTAGCAGTAAAATTTCCCTACCCTCAATCCTTTCTTAAAACACAAGACATAAGTACCTGCAGTTAGCTTGTCCAAGTTAGCTCGATCAAGGTTCTCTTGATCTGGTAGGAGCTGGGTCTCCCAAGACGGAATAACCATCTGTATGTAGCTGATGAGTTTCTCTGCAAGATTTGGCCATTTGGTGTACAAGTTTCCCTCTACGTCGGGATGTAATACTTTGAAGTCTTGTTCAATCTGTACACAAACAAATCAAAAATATTATTTCATTTCTGCTGATTACAAAGTGATTCTAGGAAGAGCCTCAAAGCACAAGAACCTTTGCACAAGTATCAAGCTTTGATTGAGCGTTAATGGTTAATATGTTGTACTCACCATTCCTGGGTCAAGTATATGCGGGAACTCCTCAAGTATGACGTTCACACTGCGATCTTGTCCCTCAGCCTTTATCCACTGCTGACGGTAGAGTGCCGTCTCCTCCATATACCTGTTCACCTTGTCTGTGTCGTCTTGTAGGGTGTTCGATTTCAACCATTCAATCTTCTGAGTTGGTTCTTCAAGTTCTGCTTAGAAAATAACAAAAATGCAAACAGACTATACTTTCTGATTGCGAATATGGAACTTAAGATGACAAATTTTGCTCCATAATAGGAAGTAAAATAAAAGGAAGTTTTTATAGTGCTTGAACCCTGTTTAGACTTAAGACGACAATAGGTTTTAAGTTTCTACAATTTTATTTGTCCAGTCACTCTAGAACAATGTGGCCAATGACAACATTAAATTGCTGATATAAAACCATTTATAGGATACAGGGATGATAAATTACCGGTCTTTGATACAGACTGTTCCAGTGATTCATTGTCACACAAGCGTCGTTTTTTGGGTTGCTTCACATTGGGCATTGAAGTGTTGCTTAGTCGTCTAAGGTAGCTTAAGCGATCCTCAAGAGCCCCAGTTGCAGGGACTTGTGCTGCCCCTCTGCAGTAGAGACTCTCCTGTTGGTGATCAATTATAACACGTACAATAAGTATCTTAATAATTGGTTTCAAGCAAATTTGTATTTTTGGTACCACTACTACCATATTGTACATCTTCATTGCAGCAATGATGGTCATGTAACCTGTATGGAGGGGAAAAGCCTTTTTATGTTGCAGAAAAGAAAATTTTAGTAAACTCTTTACAGCAGTAGAGTAAACTGAGGGAGGAGGGTTGGCCCAACAATTTTTTTCTCCCGAGATTGTACATGTGTCGGTGATGAGCAGTCACAATAGTAAAATAGAAAAGCTTAGAGAATTTAAACAGTTTCTTATTTATACCTACTGTAAACAACACAAATTAAATGTTTATTACTTACACGGCCAGTAATTCCTTGAGGATCCTTCAGGAACGGAAAAACCTCTATAACACACCTTGCCATTTCGGCTTTCACAAAGGAAGGCGGTCTGCAAATAGATGAATGGAAAAACGGTGACATCGAATTTATGTTTAATACATGTATTTTCCCCTTCAAATTATTGGACAGTGTTCCCCCACCATTTGAATTGTCACCACACTTCAACCATTGATAAACAAAACTGCAAATTCTGTGTCATGGCAGTTACCAAAAATGTTGCCTTTTTACTTATATTAAACAGTCTTTGAAATTAACGTTGTTACATAAAAGGGAATGTTTTTGAGTAACATAAGAGCAATTAACCATGGCACTCTGGCTAGGAGCCTTCTTGAATCCTCCATAATTCCTAAAGATAATTTTTTGAAATTTGCTCAATATGCAACATGCATAATTTATTATTTGTTTATTCTCGGTATCCTTGTCAGGTAGCAATGACCCACTAGAAAAAGTGCAATTTTGTTGGTTTTGTAGTATCTAGAGTGGTCAGAATGATTAATGTTTCAGCATTTCTTCTTCAATTGAAAGACCATGATAATTGTTTCAACCAACCTGTATCCATAACACTGCACAAGATGACCACACAATATGTGTACCATTTGTTTTTTGTCTGGCTTTGACAACACCTTCAGCTGCTCAATGCGTCTGATCACTTTGGCACCAGATGGATTTCCTTGTAGGATTTGCAGTACATCCTAAATAAACATGAAACAATTAACATTTCCAATAATTCAGCATTACACCTGTAGATTAGTATGAAGGAAACAACTACATTTACTTCGACTGTGATTAAAACTGCCTTCTTAAAAAAATAAAATAAAAAAAAACTTTCTTTTCCAGGTTCTATTAAAATAGACCAACAACAAACGTGGGTGTGAATCCCAAAACACAAACTATCATGACCCAACATACTTTGCTTGAGGGTAAAAGCATCAATGAAGAAACATTACAAGCAAAAGCCAAGTAGTCCTAGTGATGCAGAGATCCAAGTAATCTGATTACAGAGGAATAAGTGCAATTATTATGTTGGTTTTGTTTTGGTGGGGTGAATTGCTGTAATTGTGGCATTGACAACAAGGCCTTGCCTGAAAAATGAGAACGTGTAGGGACAAATGCAATCACCATTATTAACATGAAATGATACATGTATTCAATTAACTGCAAATGCAGGACTTACAAAAATATTTTCTCCTTTGGGTTGAGTAACAGAAGCATCTGGCAGCAGAGAGTTACAGGTCTCAACAATGGTGGCAGTCGAAGGGCAAAGAGGCTTCTGAGATGGAGGTGATGGTAGAAGTCCTATGCTAGATGTTGATGCAAGACTTGAACAAGGGCTAGGGGTTTCAGGAACAAGGATGGTAGTGGAACTCTCACTCAGCAAACTTAATTCACCTATGGATAGGTTGTCTGAGTCTTGTTTGTCAAGAAATTCCTTGTCTGAGAAAGAGCCACTCTCAAAAGGGATTGGAAAACTGCATGAGCTTGGTGCCAATGATATTCCGAACTATATGCAGAAAATAAAAGCAAAAAAAGAAAGTGCACAGTTAGTTTCATTAATTTCTTTTTGCCATTTACATGTAGTTAGCACATCTTTATATGCTTCAATATTACATGTAGTATGACTATCAATGCCCCATTATAGTACAATCAGTCCTAGACCTATTGCACAGGCAGAACATAGCCATCTATGTATGTGGAATAATAATTGGTTTAAACATGTTTGGAGTAAGGCTTCTGATTATGAAAGCAACTTTGTCAACAATGTGCATGTATATGGAAACAGCTCGAGCACAAATACATGTATTATGTACCTACTATTCCACTGTGTCCACCAACAGTGCTGATCATCAGGCAAGTTTGAACCGTGTGATAACAAACCACACTGAATTGTTAGGGTCATAGCATTTCACAGCATGGAGTGGCTTGTGGTCAAGATCTTCCGGAGCCTTTACTATAGTGCTGGTCAAAGTACAAAGTGACCCAAGGTTTAACAATGAGCTTTACAGCAACATCTTTGATCACAACTATAGTTCAATGTTTGCAAACTCAGGCTCTTCTTCCAACTTTGTGAGTACCATTTCATTTGCTCTGAAGGTGTAGCCATTGACACTGACAGTAGTTGCCACAGTTATGTCTTGTTCTGGTATCAAATTCAGTGCAGCACATATCTGTTGACTGTTGCAGAGTGAGGAAGCCTGTACTATAGCTTGGTGTCCTATTTCGGTTGTTCTGCTGTCTATGTGTTGTTTCATTAAAAATTCAAATCCTTGCACCTGCTGATGTCTGACTGATAGTGTTTTAGCAATGTTAATAAAATTGTTTGATACTTTAGCCCATTTCTTTAGCTGTTTCTGTTTTGCTTCTAGTCTCATTACTGTGTACTGACTTAGAGGCCCCAGTAATCTGATTGCACGGGGGTTAGGTTAGGGTTAGGGTTAGGGTTAGGGTTAGGGTTAGGGTTAGGGTTAGGGTTAGGGTTAGGGTTAGGGTTAGGGTTAGGGTTAGGGTTAGGGTTAGGGTTAGGGTTAGGGTTAGTGCAAACAGTTGTGCTGTTTTGGAGTCAGGTGTCTTCCCGGGAACAGTTCCAAGAAAAGTGCATGATGCTGTTCAATTTTAGATTTCAAGTAGAAAGTTGCCAATTTGCTGATCCTAGGAGCACTGACCAACTTGAAAATTTCCAGCATTAGTAGAAGTAACTCCCAGTGCTTTGAATCTTCATCTACTTTGTCGCCTATTAGGAGGGGAAAATACAGCATCAAGCATTTCATTTGAGCAGCTTTTTGCCCGCTAGCTCCGGCTGGATTTGAGATCTGGTGTGTTGTTAAATTGCTTGGCCGGTTTTTCTTATCCAAAAATCCAAAATTGAAGGACTGTATTCCGCTGTTTATGAAAGGCAGAGTGATCTGTTCACCCTCAATTAGATGGCCAAGGACTAGTTTCATTTCAAGTGGTAGGATTCCTTCTAGGAAGTCGTGCATGATATCTAATGTCGCATTGTTACAGACATGGTAGTATGGCAGGGAATTCAAAATGCTGTTGGACCGTATGCCTGTTGCAGGAAAATTGTTTGTGTCTAAATCCAATACAAAGTTCTCTTGAGTTCGCAGTAGTGCTTCATTTTCTACAACGTTTACTCGAGCTTGGTCACGGTGCATCTTACATGTCCGGCAAAAGTAGTTACTAACAAAACTTGTAACACACCCAAGCATCAAATTCAGAGCCAAGTTGTCCCCTGTAATTTGGAACAATCTTAGTTTGACGGTGCCAACATATTCACCAGGTATATTAATCTGTACTCCCGTTCTTTCCAGTTCCTTTAATTCATGAACAATTGGAGAAAGGATACTGTCCATTCCGTACTTGGAAACAAACTGATATCGAGCTAAAGCAACCAGCAAAATGTTTCGAAGACTCGCTTCATATTGCAAAGGCAAGCATAGAAATGTAATGTATACTGCAGTTAGCTTGTGGATTCCTTTCCTGGAACCAAGAGGATTGGCTGTCTCAAAGTCATCTGAGTAGAGCAAAATAGGTATGAATGTATCTTGACTGTTAAAGTTTTCTTTGAAGTACAAACCATCACGATATGATTGTAATAAATCATCATTTGATTCATGCTGGTTTAAAATGCTTGACATCACACCTGGTTGCTGTAGAAATTTCATTACCAATTCTTTTAGTGGAATATACTGAAACGAATGGCCGTGTTCTTCTTGAAAGTTCCTGCCTGTTTTTCTGTTGGTGTTAACCCTGAAAACAGAACCAAGTTTCTTTTCTACAGGCTCAATTATTGAATCCACCTCTCTCATGTGCTTGTTTTGTTTGCTTTCTGTTTCAAGATCTCTGAAAATATGTCTTGTTTCCTCCAGCATCTGTTGGGTGTCATTAACTGTTTCTTCAGTCGGACTTATGCCATTTTTCATACCAGTGAGCATTGGATATATGTTTTGCCCTACTTGACTGACAACACTCTCTAGTAGCTCCTTTGATTCATTTATAATAATATTGTACAACTGATGCAGGTATAGCTGTGCTTCGTAAGCGTGCTATAAAAACAGCCACTGAATCCTTCAAGTCAGTATTCACATTCAATTTTTCGTTTTCTTGTCCTTGATCACCAATTACTTCTAAAGGAGGATCATCCTCTTCTAAATGTTCTTGTTCACCCCCATCACAGTGCTCATCTGGTTCTGCTTCATCACTTTGCTCCATGTGACTGAGCTCTAAATAGCGTTTGTATGATGATCCACGCCAGAAAATGTGGCGGCAGTTATGCTCTGCACAAACAAGTTTTGAGCATATAGAAGAAAGGATTACATGAACAAATTTCATGTGCATGAATAGGCCACGAATTCCACCACGTACTTTTTTTAAACATTTGCAACATGTAAATGACTGCATGATTCCCAAGATTGTTGACTTAAGGCATGTAGAACATGTTACATCTGTAAAGTGGAAGAAGTTTAGAAAAATAAACCACAATTTAGCCATTCATTCCTTCAGTGCAGCTGTAAAGGCAAAACAATTTAAACTTCTTGCAAATGAAGACCTACATGTAATGTGTATGTAGCTCTTCATAACAAAACATCATCAGATGTGTAGATACTTTGGATTTGACCCTTGGTGAGACTGAGACTGAGAAAGGCCATTGACAACAAGAGCAACTAACAAACAAACAAACAAACAAACAAAAACAAAAAACCTGGAGCTTGTACTTACCTCCTGTTGATGAAACTTCATGAGTTTGAGGCGTACACCAAGTTTTGGAATGATATCTTTCACAGTTTCACTAGTTAGCAAAGGAAAATAATCGTCATCAAATCCTTCTTCTGTGAAAAATATGATAAAAACAAAAACTAAATAAATAAAAAATAATGATAATCATTCATGGTGAACATTTAATTTAAAAAAAATACAATATCCAGATAATTAGCTACTACAAGAATAGCTCTGATTGAACCCTTTACTCCAATTTTGTGTCAAGAAATTTCACATTTTGCAAGCACCTGAAGGAGGTGCAGGGAGGGCTTTTTGCCTGGGAAAACATGTGCATCTTATTCTATGAAAATGAGTCAAATGTGGACACTCGATATACTGTTTGGACGGCTTCTTATTCAGAACTCTGTCGTAGTGCAATGGAGTAAAGGGTTCAATCAGAGCTACTACAACAAGTACTGTACTATAGCTTGGCCCTACTTAATACTAATAGTACCTCTGAATTTTATTCCAGATTATGGAAGAACTAGAAACTCGACCTGAATTTTAAAAAAGGACACTTCGCTCACTGAATATGCGCACTTTGACAGGCCGGCCGTCGGCAGCTAACAAAACATTACAACTACTACTATACTACTACTGCAAGCCGGAACTTTGTAGAGGTCAAAGGTCACATCGAAACTTGTCAAGGCATGTTTTGCACACGTACTAACTTGTACTACCGCTCGAATGTATCAGCGAAAGGGTAATCGTAACTGAAATTGTCAATAAATAATCTGTGTACCCCTAAAATAGTCTAGGTCTATCCGTGACTGACAAGTAACTCAACTATTGTCATGAAATGAATTGTTTTACCTTGAAACGTCTGGATCAGATCCTCCAATCCCCATTTTCTCAAGAGCTCTGCAGCTCGTGAGTTCTCCATCTTGGTTTGTGCATGTAATGTCACCACAGTACATATCCATGTGTACGTAGTGTCCGGCCGGCCGGACGCGTCGCGGACGTGAACTTTACAAACACAGAATATAAGCTTTTCTTTTACGTTTACACATTATGGACGTTAATGTAAACTTCTCTGAGCACTTCGGTAACTTTTACGTAACATTTGTAATTTTTTCTTCTCACTTGTTAATTGGGAATTTTTTTATTTACATGAAAATTTAGTATTGTTTTTTCGACAACTTTTGCTTAATATCAGTTTTAATTTACATAACTTTATTTACAAAAATTTTTTTTACAAGTTGTTTTGAGAGTGTAGTGAGATGTTACGAAGAAAATCGCATCCGTAAATTAATCGCGAGGCCATCTTTTACTAAAGCCAAGATTTGTTATAATGATCTGGCCGGCCATCCACATGCACAGAACGATTCTCAAACTCAACAGCCCGGTATACGTCGGAATGAGCATACTGGATTTATCTAAACATTTCATGTATAATGTTTATTACAATCATTTTAAACAAAAGTACGGCGACAGGTGCAATCTACTTTACACGGATACGGACAGCTTATTACTCAATATTCAAACGGAGGATATTTACGAGGACATGTCAGAAAATAAACATCTCTACGATTTTAGTAATTATTCTAAAGATCATCCCCTCTATTCCGACGCGAATAAAAAGATTATAAGTAAAATGAAAGACGAGACATCGAGAATTCCAATATATGAATTTGTGGGCCTCAGGCCAAAAATGTACTCGATACATTCTTATCCCCGCTGGATACAAAGAGATTTATACTACAAGACGGAATTCATACTCTCGCATACGGTCATTAAAAAACAAACATTTAATAAAACAAAGAAAAACAGCTCTAGATAATATGCAACAAACCTTTTATTGAAACCATGACAAAAATCTCTCAGTAACATATAAAAATATATCGGCGATAAAGCAAAACTATTGTTCATCGTCAGTGACGAAGACAAATTAGCATGAACGTTTTTGGCTAAAGATAGATCGGTGACATCATCATCAATGACGAAGCAAAAACTATTGTCCATCGGCGAAACCGTTCCTAGCATGAGCGGTCATGAGCGGTTTTGGCTAAAGATAGCTCGGTGACATCATCATCAATGACGAAGCAAAAACTATTGTCAATTGGAGAAACCGTTCCTAGCAGGAGCGGCAAAAACTATTATCAATTGGAGTAACCGCTCATAGCATGTTGGCTAAAGATAGCTCGGTGACATCATCGTCAATGACAAAGCAAAAACTATTGTCCATCGGCGAAACTGTTCCTAGCATGATCGCTTTTGGCTAAAGATAGATTGGTGACATCATCGTTATTTTAGCTGACGAGTCTGTAACGATAGAGGCAAAGGTGGGTACTCTTAATTAGTAGTCATTAAGGCGGTATTGTACGCATTATTTCATACATCAGTGGGGATTTTGTCAATACTGCGCTACACCTTTATCCATTAGCATGACTTGTATTTGGTTTTTACGCCGGTATAGTTCATAAACTGGGATCCCCAATTTCCGAAAACAGGGGTAATTTCTGCGTCAGGTTTTTGGGGTATTACTTTGCCAACCGGAACTTCTTTTTCAAGATCGTTAATGAACACCAGCATATCGTTATAGTATTTTTCTGAAGGCATGAATGGTTTGCAGGTCATTTTCATCCCATAGATAGGTGTACTCCGTATATTTATCCAGAGTAGGGATGTCTAAATCCATACACTCTGGGATATCTATTTGCCTTTCCATAATGACTACTAAAAATATGAGCACTTACCTTTGCTGATGGCGTTACAGACTCGATCTGATAATATATATTCGCTGTAGATTATATATTATCGTAGAACACTCTAGAATGTTCTACGATAATTGCTAATATAAAACTTGATTCTCACGGTAGAATTTTAATAGAATCACTCAATCGAGATAATGGCCATAATAGGATGGAATGCGGCCGTGGAATTTGAATGGAATCATTCAACCAATAGAGCTCTGTACAGATGGGTATGAGTCAGCGCGGAGAATGGAATTGCTTTATCCAAGTTTATATGTAGTTTGGAACTCGCAAGAGGGCGTTATATTTTTGGCGGAAGTTGAGTATCTTGCGGAACAATCTGTAATTCTTCTTTAACAAAGGAGCGGGTCGGACCGGCTTTTAAATAATACAATATGGGTTGATTTTCTGCTACTGTCAAGGATTTAATGGCGTATATTTTAATGGACCATATTGGATCGGTAGCTCTGCGGCGAGTATCATTCTTCGCTTCTCCGGGTGCTTATAAATATCTAACTAGTTCGTTTCCCGCAATTCTCTTTTCTTTATTTCCAATAGGGCGGTGAGCTGGCGAGGCCGGCCTCTGCTCAACCAACCTCATTTTGATGTCATCTTTCGGTTTAAATCCGATGAGTCTAGTTTCTTTGTTATTTAAGGCTTTCGTTATTTAAGACTTGCGTTAACCTATTTACCCATTCTCTAGATCTTGCATCTGTATTCACCATTTCTTGCGCGTATTGATGAGAAAACAATCTCTCTTTTTACTCATTAGGCTATTTGCGCTCGCCTTAAATTCTTTTCCTGGATCGACTTTGAGAATTTTCGGCCAAGTCAGCGAACTCCTCTTGTAAATTTTTTCAAACGCGTTACCGACTTGCGCGGCAGTCTTGTCAATCAACGGTTCGGCCTCCTTGTATCTGCTCGCTTCATCGGAGATTGTTTATGCGTATTTGTAAACTTTTTACCGATTGTATCATGAGGAAGGAACAACAGATCAGCCTGATGAACCTCGTTTGGTTTATCTTGGAGAGAGTTTACGCTGGTCAGCCTTGGGATGTATTTAGGGTATGGGAGATAAATCTGCCACAACGCTTGCTTTCTAAACCACTCTCGGAAATGGTATACTCTTTACCAAAATATTTCTTTGAATTTCCTCCAGCTACGACGGCTTATTGTCGATTGGTGTGTGCGGTAAGATGATATTTTCCGCACAACTTGTTTGCGGCTGTTCGTTTAGAATTTTCGCAACTTCTTCCATTATTATATAATACTTTGAATAATTTTTTAAAATTTGCTTCGCTCTGGTCAACGGTTTTATAAATTGATTATTTACGTACGAGTATTTATGAATCAAAATTACGAGTCCACCAAATACCAGTTTGTAAATATACAAAGTCCAATTAAATATTTGATTGACATATTTATCTATTATAATGCACCAAATTACCTGTCAAGTAACCTACTACAACCTGTCAAGTAACCTACTACAACCTGTCAGATCCGTCTAATACTACGTAATTGGTTGGTTGATCCGTTTTTAAAATCAACTTTGAATGTTTCGCTCATTTTAATTTTTTGTTAATTTCTCTTCTGTCTCTTGGTGTGGTATGACATCATTTTCTCGAAGACAATTTTCGAACGAATCTCTATCTTTACAATAAAATATACACAACCACTTTAGTTTCTCTCTAAATCTTTCAACAGGCTATTATATTTTGCGAAAGAATCCAACAGCTGTGTTTGGCGTGCCTACCGCTAAAGGCCAACTCGCTGATGATACATTTATTATTTTTGTCGTATATTTTATACTTTAATCCTTTGATTGCGGAGCAGTCGTCGATGATAAACAACGTCTCATCTGCTTTTTTTTATGCAAATCGCCCCACACAAGGCCAATGGCCACTCTACGGTCGGGGCTACTAAGCCATTGAGTTGTTACTACGACTCCACACTGAAGAAACCAGCCCCTCGCACCGAAACAAGACAAGTTAATAACCAGCCTCTTTACGGTGCGAATAGGACTGGGAGGGGTGACTAGTCCAGAACAAGGCAGTTGTTAAACTGCCTCTGCCCCTATAAGCAATTATGGTTAAGTGTCTTGCTCAAGGACACAAGTGTCACAGCCGGGATTCGAACCCACATTCTGCTGCTAACACCAGAACTTGAGTCCGGTAAGTTAGACCGCTCGGCCACGACACTCCACAAAAAGGCATCGTGGTAAATCTTGATGGCTCTGTGCAGCGTCAAATCGATCAAGTCATCGATGTACACTCGCTCATCGTTCCAAAATCCACCCTCTGTTTTGGTAGGCGAGATTTTCGGTAATGGTCAGACATAATTATAATGACTATACGCTCAAAATATCTACGATATTCTCCTTTATCTTCCAATCTTAAAACAAATTCTGTTTTTCCGCATCCGGTCTGACCGCAGATCAATGCAGCGTATTTTTCGGTAACATAATTAATAATATCCAACATGATTTTTTAAAATATATTGCGGAATGAAATCGTCCATTTTCGATATTGAGTTGAGCATCCATGATGATGTAGATGTAGCAGTTTAATTCGCCATCAGCTTCCGTCGTATTTTCGAGTTGAATGGTAATCCCTTCGGATGCGTTTTCTACTCGCTTCCCACTTCCGTGAACTTTGTTGTCGTCGTTGCTTCTTAAATCTAAAAACAAGCCGTATTTATTTACTAGGTAATCTTCGAGCTTCATATCCGACAGATCTAGGGCCTTGGTTACTCCCATGGCGTGTTCTTCTCTCGAATCTCCGAAATATTTCTGAATTTCTTCCCAGTGTTGATATCTGCGCATCCCTTGCACGTAAAGTTGATTGGGAACTCCTTCGATAGTAATTGAGATTTTATCAATCTTTGGATTATAAAATTTTAAAGAAGACTTTTCATCAGGCTCTTTGAATAGCATCAATATTCCCTTCATGTTTTTTGCCGGAGTATTGAGATTTATATTCCACATTTGATCTTTCTTGTTTAGCGGTATTATTTCTGGTATTATGTCTCAAGACTCTGTCGTACAATATCGGTATCTTTGCGTTATATTGATTTTTAATCACTCTGGCGAGTTCTAGATTTGTGACAATCTCGTATTCTAGAGAAATTCCGCTTATGATATATTTGCTATCGGCGTCTGAGCTTACGATGACTTTTGGAATATTTATTAAACGTGAGTTCATAACTCAACCGATCCGTCAGCCCGGCTTGATAAAACGGTTGATGATCGGTCAATAGTTCAAAGTCGAGTGGGATGTAAAATCAAAGTATCCGAGACAGCCTTGTCTTTCCCTCCATTAGCTGTAGCTTCGCAACTGTTGGCACCTACTCTTAATTTAGTTATATTATCCGATTCGATTCCTTGATACGCTAGATTTTCGAGTTGATGTTTTGTCAACCACGTGTCTTTGAAAAGAAAATTGCACATCCGCATCGTCTAAAGAATACACTTCATTTCCTTCTTTTTAATGGAAATCACTTTAACGATGGCTCTGCCTATATTATGTACGATGGTTCAATCATCATCTTCGGTGAATTCTAGAGTAATGTTAAAAGCCAATCTGAACCGGGAACGATCACGTCGTTTTTCCCCAAATTTGGTAAACGAACTGTCAACAGTTGGTTTCATCGATAGTGCTCGGATTGTTTGTGATGACGACTTTTTGCCGTATTCCTTTTTTACCTTTTGAATTTCTCAATCGCCGGTATGGATTTAGTTTGTGCCCCAATGCATCGCTCATATTTAACATGTACTATTTATTTTATTAAATTAAACAAATGTTTTTAATAAAATTATTTTTTATTCACTAATTAACGACAGACTGATATGAAAACTATAAATGAAGAATTTTTAGCTTATTCTAAAATTGCTGATGAACTATTTTACGAGCAAATTTTTTCAATTTTTTGCCAAATAAATTTGGCAAAAATTTGACTTTTAAAAATAAAAGATTGTATTCTGAATCTGGATTTATAGATGTGTACGATGACGCTAGAAATTATAAACAATTTTTAGGCGATGCTGGCATTTCAAATTACGAAATCTTGTTTAATCCCAAAAACAAACTTTAGTAAAATTAAATCGAAAGAATATAGAGAATCTCCTTTAGTCAAATACACTAGTAAATTTAAAGATTCTAAAAACAAATGCTGCATAATTTTTTTTTGGGATTGACGTTGTTTACGAAAACAACAAGATTGTAAACATAGTTTTTAAAAATTAAGCTCTTGTAAAATCACGTCGTAACATTTTACGGCGTCCTGCAAAGACATTTATAATTTTACTCCTCTTTGGATTTAGTTTGTGTCCGAATGATTCTATAATATTTAACATGTACTATTTATTTTATTAAATTTAAAAAAGGTGTTTATAATAAAACATGGTATTGATAGCGATGATGATTGGAGGCGCCGTAGTAAACGCCCTCGCTTTTTCCGGATCAATTTTTTTATTTTCCAGTTACGAAGCCGAAAAAGAACGAAAGAGGTACGACCTAGCGCTAGAAAAACTTGCTAAAGCTAGAGACGAATGGTCCAAAGAGCGCTCGAAATATCTAGATTACATGAACGATCGACTTAAGAAAGAATCGCGTGCTCAAAAAACTTTTACTGATATAAACGAAGCGATGGATGAATATTATATTGTTACCAGCAGCCAATTCGATTTACCGCCAAATTTATACGATGAGCCTAAACTAGCCGATTTTTACGTTCCTAGCGAAGATCAAAAACCAGAGAAGTCTTGTTCATCATCTTGGGCATGGGAGTAGTAGGCTACATGAGTTATAAATTATTCAAAGAAGATAAAAATAAAAATAAAAACTAATGGTAAATAGTGTGGCAAAAGGAGGATACGATATCGATGATTTTAATCCGCTGGCGGAAAACGTCCAAGACTACAGCGATTACAAAGATAGCATACAGATGGAAGAGTTATCGCAGCAGCAGACAATATCTGCGCATGAAGGAGACGAGTTATCCGATGACGTTCTCGGTACATTATAGCAAATAAGTCGTTAAATGATGATTTAATTACAAGAAAGTCGGGCACGGGCCCCTTGTAATAGAATACGGTAAATTCGAGTACAAATAACGTGAAAGAAAAGGGAAAATTTTTAGCATTATCTACTCTCATCCAACGTGATCTAGGTCTATTCGTTATGATCCCAAGATCTCGAGAAAGCTCGGGCGGCGTTACAGACACCCGCCAATCTCGATGAAATAATTTTTTAAAGCATCCGATGCAAGATTTACCGCAAGTCGCGACGAATGCAGAACGAGACGCCCATGAAACAATGTCTATTCTTCGAGACGAAGAATCGCAAGCGGATGGACTTTCGTTGCGAGAACTGTTTGGGTCTTGATAAAGCCTTGCAAACAACTCGAGGTGAACTCGTAAATAATTTAGCCAAATTGAGCAGACTCGACAAAGAAATCTCCATTCTTCAAAAATTACGCGAGAGCAAAGAAAAGATGAGTTGGCCGTAGAGCTCCGTAAACAGCTGCGAGAAAAACGAGACGAAAGACAAGCGAGACTAGAGGTTGCGAGTACGAATCAACGCGTTCTTTGCAGTCAAATCAATAGAATCAAAGAAACTATTAATAAAATGTTGGAAAAAGACGTCGGGTTGGGTGAAAAAAATAAAACTTTATTTAGAGAACGATAGTCAGTACATTAGCGATAATTAGTCTTGCGATCAGTACCATTGTCGCTTCGATCGTAGCAAGCGTAAAACCGATTCCAACGCCACCTCCACCACCTATGCCCACACCCAGTGGCGGTACCGTAAAAGACTGGATACAAAAAACTCTCAAAAATCTATCGAATCTACTAAAGAAACTTGGATTAAAAGCCTTAGATTCTCTACCGGGTATCATCGGCAGAGTATTGAGTTGGTTATTGACGAAACTTTCAGGAGCAGTAGGATGGTTGGTGGAACATGTGTGGCTATTCGTGAGTGGAGTCGGAGCCATGGTTTTATTTTATCTACAGAGTCATCGTTAACCCCGAGTAAACTCGTAAATAGCCACGCCTAGCCCAAAAGCAATCGCGAGGCCAAATATTAGCGATTTTTCCCCTCTTGGTGGGGATGGTGGCATCGACGGATGGTGGCTGAGTATCGATTGATGGTGGTGGTTGCTGAGTATCGATGGATGGTGGTGGCTGAGTATCGATTGATGGTGGTGGTAGTTGCTGAGTATTGATAGGGGCTACGGGCGTTGAATTCGTGTCTTGATTCGATCCGAGCAACAGGTCCGGCGTTGCGATCAAAATATTGTTGTTGTACCCCACGTACGTACCTATACGCAAATTCATGTCGGATGGAATAAGGTATAAATCTTCCCCGATGACAAAGTTTAACTGCGATCGAGCGTATTGTAAAGAATATTGGTACCTCTGAATGGAGGATTGCAAATCTACCGAAGAATCGATCGAAGCCTCGAGTATGTTTAAGAATTCTCTTTTTGCATCTAAACCGGTACCCGGTACGAAAATTCCCGTTTTAGCTTGAGCTTGAGCTCCTAGCACGGCGTAGACGTACGTCCTTATAGAGTCGTTGATTCGTTCTATACCTATATCCGTAAAACCCTGAGCCATTCCCGACGCGAGTATAAACTTAATCCAAGCCCGCTGGGTGTTGGGAGATTGTGAAATGTAGGCGATTGTATACGTCGAGGGATGATCTCCAAAGCCCATCTTTGTCGCGTCTGAATAATCACTTTCGTGAGAGAACGGAACATGCAGGCTTGAATAATCGTAGTCTTTCCCAGGCGCCGGAATTTAACTGTTGTCGTAATAATAGGCTATTCCCAATCCTCTCAAGTTTCCATCTTTTTGTTGTTTTCAATTAGTAGATACCGACGAGACATGAAAATCTCTACCTATTTTATTATATGCACCAATGTCTATATTGTTTTCAAACGCGCTCCAAAAAATTTGAAAAGACGCCGGGCAGCTCATTTCTTTGAGCAATCGTCTAATTTGATAGTAGACGTGAAACTTGAAGAAACTACTAATCATCGGATTCGAATGGAGTAAATGTTCGTAACTTACTCCGCACCCTGTCGCCCTACACCACGTTACAAAATTCATTTGATTCTGATAAAACTTTAGCGGATACGAATTCCAGCTACTTACAATCTTATCGCTATTGACGTGGGGCAACTAGTACTTTTGAAAAGGATCGGCGAGTTCTACTTGAAACATTCTTTTTTGGATGTGTAAATCTTTTGAATGGACACTGGTCGCTGGAAGAAATTCTTCCAGATTGTTGATACCGCTTTGACGTATTACTCTGAAATGCTAAACTAATAATTATTATTTTATCTATTAGATTATAATAAAATGTATCATACGATTGAAATTTTAAAAAATTAACAAGCCTGTCGTATTAGATAATAATACAATCGATAATCGGGATGGTAAACTTTGGATATCGTTAAAGACCGTCAACTTTTGGGTCGGCTACTATAATGTGCGCAAGAAAGAAAACATATTGCGCCGTAGAATTGGTGTAGATGGAAGTCAGCCAACCGATAATTTTCAGTTTATCAGACTGGGACTTTACAATATAAAACAAATTATCGATATTATCGTACAAAATACACACTGGGTAGTATTTGACATTAATGAAAAATCTGGTGAATCTTTGCTCGAAATTAATAATCATAGGTATAAAATCAAATTTTCGTCCGGGCTAGCCAATTTACTTTGGCTTTCGGATGAATTACTAGGCATGGGGGTGCATAATGGTAAAATTTATTTGCAGCCTTTTACAATAATATCATTCATTGCGATCAAATTTCTACTAGCGAAAATTTTTACAACGGTAAACCTTCCAATATTTTAAATGTTTTACCCATACAAGATAAAAAAATTTGTGAAAGCACCTGGATAGAATATTCTAATCCATTACGAAAAACTCTCACGGCTGGAACTTTAAAAGAATTGAGTTTTAAAATTAAAGATTCGAGCGGTAAAGACATTAATAATCACGGTGTGCCAGCTATTGTAACCGTTGAAATTAATAAATAAATTTAAATAGTTAATAAAAATGGCGAGTATTTACGGTCCGAGCTTTACGAGCAAACCCATCGCATCCAATACTGACAATACGTCCATTTTTGATTATCATGGACGTATTGCTTACGAGAGAAATTCGCTAAACGATACCGTTCATAAATTTAATGGGTGGTCTTCCCATAAATCTCGAGTGGAAAGGATCGACGAATCAACCCTGTTTTTTTCCTCCAGAGAGAACCGGCGTACTGTTCAATTTTTGCGAAGAGAATCAAGAGTGAAAATGATTTTTATTCAGTCACGTCAAAGCGGGACTTTTCAATCAATCGAGCTTATATATTCTCCACTACCGATGATTTTAATCCAAAACTTTCTTTTAGCGCTATACAGCAGCATTTAAAATGGGGAATTTGCTTCAAGACCGAAGATTAAGAAGTTTTTGTACAGGCGACCTTTTTTGGTGCTATAGACACGGGAAACTGTTTCGATATAAAAGTTAAAACATTCCCATTGATTTAAAAAAATAAATACATTTTTTATTATTAATAGAATAATGGCCGATGTAAAGATATATCCAACATTACCAGCTATAGACACCTCGGCTACTCCAGATGTGAATGGGTTTAGATTACAAAAAATCAACGAAATCCAGAAAGAAATTTCTGCAGAGAGAAATGAGCGCGAGAGATCGTATAAAAATACGATAAAATAGACTTTACAATAAAATAGACTTTATCTATCGTAGAAACAATGGCCGAATGCGGCGGTGTCGCGGCTGGAGCGATGGAAATTGCCAGTCTGGCAAACGTCGCAGCAGCGCCGGTTGGATTCGTCCTCGAAGGAGTAGCCATCGGTTTAGGCGGTATGGCGATGGCGATGAAATACGCGAAATACAAGCTCGGTAAAAAAAATCAAAGAAACATGACGAGATAAGAGTTTCTCGCCGAGAGTAAACTTAACACCATCGGCAGCCACGTTTCAAAAGAGATTGAAGACAGTTGTATAAGCCAAGAAGAATTTGCTTTAATCAACCAGGAGCGAGCAAAGTACTCTGAAAGACGCTTTGCCAGATATCAAAGCCATCGTCGACAAGGTAAAACAAGATCTTGTAGAAAAACTTTTGAATTTAAAGTAAACTTTTCGATAGAAAAATCTTACAACGACGACGAATCGTATAATAAACTAGCCTCAGAGCGACGTTTGCCGCTAGAATGTCGAGAAAGACCACCTGCGTATAATTCAACTTTATAATAATATTTTATCCACCACTCTTCCATGACGAGTTTTAAAAAGTTTCTAGCTCTCGCTTTTTTTTATAATCGCCACATTTCGTACATAAATGCGACTTTGTTTTAGTACCCTTGTTACACCCTCTGCATGGTGCCGATATAGATTTTCCTTTACGAATACGCCACTGATGTAGCGGACAAAATTTGTCTCCTGCCACGCTGGGTAGATGACACTTTTCAATCGAACCCACTAAAGGCCATTCGCACGGAATAATAATTTTAGGCGGTAAATTATCTAAATGTTTTATAACGCCAAGAGATAATCTTTTCTAATCGGTCTACCGTACTTGCCAGATGGCTCACCTATATGAATATTTTCTCGTTCGACAAACTCTTTTGAGTTGTGCGAGGCTCTGCGTTCTGTAGTTGACCATCGTGTTTACAGTAATACTAGATTTTATTATTTTAATTTCTCACTTTTTTTATGGAAGCTTATTTTATTATTTTCAGCTTTCATAATTCGCTACAAGGCAGCTGACCCCTTTTTAGAACCAGTTCTTTTTGTTATGCATGCCTTGTACGGTGTGCTACACATCATGGTTCAAGGTCAGGTCAACCATTGTGTATACGTACGTATCCAAACTGTACTTGCCAGTTTTGATATCTTAACATCTCATTTTTCATAATATCGTAGTACCCCCTTTTACCATACTACTCGTTTTAATGGAGAAATCAACAGGTGCTCTACAGGTAAAATTCGTAAGTTAAGAACACTCACTTAATGTGTATCCCAGTTCCAAGAAATGATTTTTTCTTGCAATATGGCCAGGTACCGATATTGTTCTGAAAAGAACTAGAGGTTACAACTCTTTTCAGAACTAATTACTACTCAATAGAGAATTTTCACATGGTGTCACTGCAATTAGTCTTGCATATCCTCTTCACCATGCAAAGCTACAAGTTTTACCTACCAGTATCGTATAAACCATTGCATACATGTTGAGCGCCCTCTGTAGGTCAGTGTTCTAGATTTTATGACATGTTGATGTGCCAATCATGTATGTTAGGTTGCATAGTTTTTTACGTGTTGTACTTTGGTATCCTTGTATAGCATCTAATATTGTAGAAATAAACAGTGACAAACAAATTTCAGATGTATTAAACCAAACGCGCCGCAGGGTTTTAAGACTCACTTTTATCTACATTGCTAATTTCATTGTGCTGAAATGTCATCAAAATTGATAACTTTGTGAGGACTTGCAATGAGAACGTTACTTTTTGCCTCACACTTTTCATTTTGAGAGTCTATCAAAATCTATAAATATATATATATAGTTTTGAGAAGGTGACTTACTGTTTTTGTTACTTTGTAAAGTTTTTAATAGAACCTCACAAAGCACAACTTCTAGCATATACAATCGTGCAAGAAAGGCTGTTGACGGCAAAATCAAAACATTTTCTCATACAGGTAAGCAATGTAGGCTAAACTGATTAATTGAGGCCTAAAATCTGCATTATCCCAATCAACTGTCTTTTCCAACGTAATTCAAACATAAAAAGGTAACAATTTAAATAAATATTAAACATACAAAATTAAAGTGAATATTTTTCCCGTCATCAACTGTATTATTTCCTATATTTGACATTTTTGTTTAAAATACAGCCGAGGTACCTTCAACAAGTATTACTAAGAAATAAACAGTGTTTAATCATTCCTTTAGTTTTACGTACGACCGTAAAACTAATTAAATATATTACTCTTAATGCCAAAATATTAATTTCTACAGAAACATGACGAATATATTAAATCAAAAGTGATACTGGAATTTTTGTGCAATATACCGTTGCTGCTGTCATTCTCCTGGGAAAGCGGCAACTCAAAGACAGTGTATATAAAATGGTCTAATAAATAAAAGCTAACACAGTGTGTTTTTTCTCATCCTGTTTTCCAAGGTTCCGGTGATAAACATCCGTGGTGGCAACTGGACTTGGGTGAAAAACTCTGGTTGAACAAAGTCACCGTCACCCTCAGAACAGATTGCTGTGGTAATGATTAAAATGAATAATATAGTGCAACTAGCTGGGCCGTAGCGATGGCATTAACATTGGGGGTGGGGGTAGGGAAAGTGAATTTGCCGACTGATTCCATCGGCAGATACAGAACTGAAATGGGTGGGGGGGGGGGGGCTGAGATGTTTAAACAAAAATAACACTTTCACTGGAGGAGTTGAGGGATAGAGAGTGGACGTGAGATATTAAATCACCTCAGGCACAAAAACTACATGTCTGATTTCTTGGGTTGATTTAGTGGTTCATTTATCTACTGAGGCTCTAAATACGGAGTGAGAAAAATGTTGGAGTCCCGGTATATTTTCCCTCCCTATACCTTCTTTCGTTTTGTTTTCATAATCAGTATTGGTAGGTTTATATATATATATATTTTTTTTTTAAAGAAAACCTCCATCCACTTAATGATTTTCATACATTTAGCTGTGTATGCCATATGCGTATATGGAAATAATTGTGTGAACGAATTTAATTGAATCCATTATTCATATCAAGATGTTTTTCTTTAACTCGCTGTTATTCAGGATTTCACTTCATCGCTGCGGTTGCAAAAGTTGGCAATAGCTCAAACTACTATGAGAACCAGCAATGCGGTTTACCAGCCACAGAGGCACAGTCCCAACAAGGAGCAGTGATTGAATTCCTGTGTGATCAACCAGTGTTAGCCAGATATGTCAGCTTGGATATAGATCCAGACAGCCAGGGGGTGATAGAAGCATCTCTGCAGATTGCTGAGTTAACAGTCGACGAGTATACATCGAAAGAATGTGTACCAAATAACAGTAAGGCTAAAACGTATTAAATGACTTCATGATAAGATATATTAAACAAACATAAACTGATATTTCAACGAATAATCAATCATAAGAAAATATCCGAAATGTTTAGGAAGAGTACAAAGAGTAGGAAGGGATGGCTGTCACACATAGAATAGTTACTAGTTTTAAAATGGCGGTATCATCACAACACAACACAGTACCTCAATGTAACAGTAACAAAATGACGCAAGAGAAACTGATTTGTCAAGAAAATAATTAAATATAATTTAATTAAGAACAAATAACAGAAAAGCGAAAACAATCGGACAAGTATAACAGCAAGATGTGCATAAATTAATAGCAGCTTTAAACTCAAAAAGAACTCAAACCAAATTAATATAGCAACATAAAGCATGGTAGCGTGAAAAGCATGACAACACAAAACAACTGGCTTTATACAATTAAATGGGTTTTAAAGAGAGAGAATAATCATGACTAATTAGCGATAAGTGATTGCCGTTTTCTTGCTGAGCTGCGCCCAAGCCATGAACCCTGTGTTAAAACAATCCAAAAGGAACCCACGTTAATAACACAAACATGTATTTTGAACGAAGCTCATCAGTTCACATTCTTTGTATAGGTTTTCTTGGATTTCCCAAATGATTTTCAATCATAATTGAACTGTTATAGTCCGAAAACATCACCAAAGTTTTGAATGCATTGGTCAGGTTCTGTATACTTACAGGAGGCTGAGATTACCAGACCGTGAACCTCCTGGTTCAGCTCCATTGAAACGGTGCCTAGATAGGCCAAAGGTATAGGATCGAATTGACATGGTGTGAAGGCACAGGTACTGATATTGGTAGATAGTAGACTCCCCACCATGTCGATTTGAACTCTACTGTACTCCCAGCTTTTTCCCATTTTTATACACAAAAGAAATAAATACTTAGATGCTTAATAGAAAAGAAACAGACAACCATTAAGTGATTATCTCTTTGTTATAATAACTAAAATATCTACCTACTTTGAAAAAAATAACGCGCGACCCCAAAATACACTTTATCGTCACTTGAACAAAGTTATCTTTATAAATGTGTAGTTGACAATGGCTAGCAACGAACTACTTGAAAGGGAAGTTGTAACACTGGCAATTACGAGATAATTAAATGAACGCCTGAGTATATAAAAGTTTTCTTGATGTATCAGTTTAGAACAATTATCGAATTGTATTAAAAAATAAATTGTTAACGAAAACCTATCACAGATTTTGGCTATTTAAAAAAAAACATGATCACCTATAGGCCCAGTGGTTTTACTTTCAGAGGTTAGCTTCATGGTACGGTATTTCTGGAAATCTATAGTGTTTAAACGAACGTATGTTTCCAAATATCAACGTTGTACACTACCTTTAAATTCTGCTTGAAAATAGAAGTTAACGTTGTAAGACATTGTTGTTTAAAGAACAACATTTAGCTTCGGGTGAAAAAAATACGTTTTGTGTCCTATAACACATTCACAGAAATACAAACGAATGTAACAAGACAAAATGTTACGATGACAGATACAGGAGATGGTTAGACAAGATAAATATATACTGTTACATATACACACAAACCGTATGTGGAGATAATTCGTGCGTAACCGCGTGTTGACCCCAAAGGGGGTGGGATTGTGCTTACGGGTTATGAATAGAACGTTCTGGAAGTTTCTTTTGGAAAATGATGTAATTTTCAGAAATTTCTAGAAGTGAAGTGAAGAAGAAATCTCTAGTATTTTCTAGACGGGATTAAAAACTATAAATACGGGCTGGTAGAGGATTTTAGGCAGGACTTGAGCAAACCATCCAGACTTGATGAGACTATATCGATACTTCAGTGTACACCCACTAGGACCTGTGATGTCGCTTACGACTCGTCTGTGGAGTGTTTTGAGAAAGTTCGCCTTGACCGAGTGAAGTGTCTGAGAGCTGAATTTAATTCCGGAAGAGACATTTTGTGAACTAAATCTACAGTTCAGTATTTTTGGGATTTTTTCTTTCCCATATTTTTGTCACGGTAGTCGACTTGCGTCCCCGTGGTTTCGTCTATTTCCGGCCGTTTGTTGGAGGTGAATTCGCCCCACGTCCAGCTCTATTTACACCGTGTCAGAGAACTGTTTCGCTGGAGCCTGCTCAGCTCTCGCCCGTAAGATCTTCTTATTTAGTATAAGATATTTTCTTAATGTACACTTGTTTACCCTAATCATTGTACGCTTGTTAAACCCATCGATATATGGAACGGTTGATATTTTCATTATTAAATCACTTTGTTTCTTTGTTCTATATATCAGTGTGACCTTGTTTGATTTCTTTGTTGCATCTGAGAAAATTCAGGCTTTTTGGGTAATTTGCATTCACCTATAGTTTGAAGATTTTCGGATCGTAACAAATTGGGGGCCTGTCCGGGAAATCGAATAAAAATAAGCCATACTACTTTTATTGTACAACTGTCAAGCAAGGTTGCACGCTTTGTTATATTGTTGCTAGTTTGTAGTGTAGAATAATTATGGCTAGTAAGTTTGAGGTACAAGCTTTCGTGGAGGCTGAGGATTTGTCAGTCGATAAGTTGCAACTGTTAACAAAAGATGAGTTGTATGAAGTTGCTAAATATGTTCAACTAGAAATTTCTCGAAGTGTCAAGAAGGCAAAACTAGTGAGCATTATTGCGGAAAAATTGAATCTAGAGATGGCTGAGTCTCCGCAAACTGCTGATCGAGAAATTGAGCTTGCCAAAATTGAGCTGGAAAAAGAAAGGCTCAGGCTTGAGTTTGAAGAGAAAGAATGACAAGAAAAAGAAAAAGAAAGACAAGAAAAAGAAAAAGAAAGAGAATTTAAACTACGAAAGCTTGAACTCGAACATCAACTCAAAATTAAAGAAACTGAATAAATACCAGGCAAAATACTCCACCATCGAAAAAGAGGCGTTAGGTCTGGTCCTTGCCCTACAACACTTTGAAGTGTATATAACCAATGGTGCTGGAGAGACGATCATTTATACTGATCATAATCCACTTGTGTTTTTGGAGAAATTCAAGACGAAGAACCACAGATTATTTCGGTGGAGTTTGATTTTGCAACCCTATCCACTCAAGATTGTTCATATTGCCGGAAAGAGCAATGTTATTGCTGATGCTCTGTCCAGAGTTTAGAAGATTGTACTTAATCACTTAATATTTATTTCTCTGGCAAACCAGTGGGCCTAAGAGTTTTAATAAGACTTATTTTGTTATTACTGTAAGAAGTCTTAGCCAGGCATAATTGTTTAAACTTGGCTTTGTTATAAGTTTACGTTAAAAGTTTTTTGAAACGAAAATTTCCTTCTGTAAATTTTCTTTCTTTTATGGGGGGAGATGTTACATATACACACAAACCGTATGTGGAGATAATCCGTGCGTGACCGCGTGTTGACCCCAAAGGGGCTGGGATTATGTTTACGGGTTATGAATAGAACGTTCTGGAAGTTTCTTTTGGAAAATGATGTAATTTTCAGAAATTTCTAGAAGTGAAGTGAAGAAGAAATCTCTAGTATTTTCAAGAAGGGATTAAAAACTATAAATACGGGCTGGTAGAGGACTTTAGGCAGGACTTGAGCAAACCATTCAGACTTGATGAGACTATATCGATACTTCAGTGTACACCCACTAGGACCTGTGATGTCGCTTACGACTCGTCTGTGGAGTGTTTTGAGAAATTTCGCCTTGACCGAGTGAAGTGTCTGAGAGCTGAATTTAATTCCGGAAGAGACATTTTGTGAACTAAATCTACAGTTCAGTATTTTTGGGATTTCTTTTTTCCCATATTTTTGTCACGGGAGTCGACTTGCGTCCCCGTGGTTTCGTCTATTTCCGGCCGTTTGTTGGAGGTGAATTCGCCACACGTCCAGCTCTATTTACACCGTGTTAGAGAACTGTTTCGCTGGAGCCTGCTCAGCACTCGCCCGTAAGATCTTCTTATTTAGTATAAGATATTTTCTTAATGTAGACTTGTTTACCCTAATCATTGTACGCTTGTTAAACCCATCGATATTTGGAACGGTTGATATTTTCATTATTAAATCACTTTGTTTCTTTGTTCTATATATCAGTGTGACCTTGCTTGATTTCTTTGTTGCATCTGAGAAAATTCAGGCTTTTTGAGTAATTTGCATTCACCTATAGTTAGAAGATTTTCGGATCGTAACAATACATTCAGCAATGGAGCAGTCTAAACAAGTAGCTCTCGCTGTACCACCAAGGCAAGGAAAATGTATGGCCCCTAACATACAAACAAAAACATGTACTAGTGAAAGTTCGACCGAAAATAGGTGAAACAACAATTCATGGGTACAATCCTGAAAAACCAACCAATGAAAAACTGGACCAATGATTCAACGCCCAGATTAACAATCAAGGTTCCTCTAGTCTGTCAGATAGTAGCGCGATTGCATTAACCAGAATTATCGGAAATATTTGTATAATAGTCTGACACTCATCCCAAATCGTCTACTTTCCTGGCGATAGGCATTGAACGTGGCCGTTTGTTACTAGTTTGATATAGCAGTCTACTAGGTGGATGACTAACGTATAAGTGAAATCAGTATCAATATAATATAAATTATTATATACATACAATTTAATAGTTATGTATATAACGGGATTTTATGAGAATTGTTGCGATAATCCTTCAATAAAATAATTAAATATGGGTCTTAAGAAACCTTTATCCCAATTAGCGAACTTTTTCTCGTTTCTTTGTTTTGCAGGTCTTACAATAATTGGAAAGACAGCATTTCAAAGCAGCAATGCAATTTTATATTCAAAGAATGCTGTTGATGGCAATCTAAATACGTACTTTGAATCTGGTAAGCTTATACTATTTCAAATTACTATAGTACGTATGACAGACCAAAGAGTTTGAGGCTAGACTAATAAGTGGTTAGCACCCAGGCGTTCACTAACGTAAAGTGAACGCAAAATCGCAAGACTTGCGTAGCTACCATATCCTAGATTATTGGATATTTGCATTAATTGTCCAATATCAGGGTGAGGGGCTGATAGGTCGACTCCATTGGGATGAGGTTGTGTTACATTCTTCACCCTTACTGAATCGTGACATCAAACTTTTGGCCACCCTAAGGCCCCCTAAAAAGTGTCCGGTTTGTGGTCGTTGGTCGGCTTCAAAATCGGTGTGGTGACGCGTGTCCAACAGGGAAATGCATGATACATGTATAGCAACAGGGAAATACATGATACATGTATAGCAACAGTGAAATATATGATACATGCATAGCAACAGGGAAATATATGATACATGTATAGCAACAGGGAAATATATGATACATGTATAGCAACTGGGAAATATATGATACATGTATAGCAACAGGGAAATACATGATACATGTATAGCAACAGGGAAATATATGATAGGCCTACATGTATAGCAACAAGGAAATATATGATACATGTATAGCAAGAAGGAAATACATGATACATGTATAGCAACAGGGAACAGATTCATTTTCTTTTGTTTACTTACATTTAAACATTTTTATGAAATGAATGTTTAAGGTTAATTGTATATGAATTATTAAAGTGAATGTAAATTGTATTTTTCGGCTTCTTTGGCCGCCGTATGAAGTATTTTTAATAAAACAGTAAAAAAAAATACAAAAAATTACCAAAAGATAAATAATAATCAACAGAAATAAAGCCATAATGCTAATGTATTTTATTTTCCCACAATGCCCAGCTCATGATGATCTAAATCCATGGTGGAGATTGGACTTGGGTAACGAACATTGGTTGGGTACAATTACTGTTACAGTCAGAGCAGACTTCTGCGGTAATACATTCATTTTAAATCTAAAGTGTTTAAGAGTCCATGATATGTTTCGTTTTTAATTGCAGATTTTCATACATCTAAAATTACTATTTTTATTACACAGTTACAAACGAAGGTACTCATTTATAATGTTTAAAAGTAACTCGGTGGTACAGCAGCTAACAAAACTACAAGTGTACAAAAACAAAACCTAGCTGATAAATCATTTGAAACCTGAAAATTTTACTGACTTGAAGACAAACTCCCGCTTAACAAAAACACGAACAAACCAGAGAACTGTTAAAAAGCCATGATTTATATCAACTTACGCACAAATTAACAATAACCTCAGACCTTGCAACTATTAATACTATGACGTCATAGATATGTTCCCGCTATACAAATGCAAAAACCATAAGTTCAAAGAATGTTCAAAATAAACATCAACAAATTTGCAATGCAAAATATAGCACAGTGAATTCAACACTTTTGTGCTTAACAGTTTAAAGTTTTATACAATTTATAAAACAGATTCCGGTTCGTCAGCCCGGAGATCACAGGTTCCATTCCCTGTCTAATTAATATTTCGTTGTTCACTCCAAACTCTTTAGTAAGTAAAATGTTAACCCATACCGATAAAGCTCTTTGCAGTTAATATACTCAGTGAGGTTTGGCATTATTAAATAACGCTTATTGCTTGAACACTAAGAGATTATTAAACAGCAAGGCCATGTATATGCAATCCGAATGTCTTATAACATTTCCGCCGAACTGAATGTATTCCATCCTCATGGGCGTCAATTGGTGGGGGACGGGGGCAGTATCAACTGCCGGCAACATGTTACTTAAAGCAGGGTACAGTTCTTTACAAAATTGTCTAAAAATGTACTCACTGAAACTTATAATCAATTTCTTTCTTTTAACTGAAGTAAGTAGCTTCATGATCGCTGCCGTAGCACGAGCTGGCAATAGCTCAAACTACTATGACAACCAGCAGTGTGGCTCACCAGTTACTGAGGCACAGTCAAACAAGGGGGATGTGATTGAATTCTTGTGTGATCCACCAGTGTTAGCCAAGTATTTGAGCCTCAATATAAATTCGTCTAGCCCCAATGTTCAACATCCAATGCTGCAGATAGCTGAGGTGACTGTAAAAGAATATAAGTCGGAGGAATGTGTGACAAGTAAGACAAAAATGTGTAAAGTAATGTTATTAATTAGTAATAATAGTAATATCTTTTACAGATTATGTCTCATTAACAAATATTACTATAACACATTTTAAAAATGTATAAAACAAACATTTATCACTAAATGTAACATCTGTTTATTTGTTTTGTTTTCTTCATTTCCGTAACATCATAAGTAACAATAAACAACAGATTTTATAGAGAATGAAACAGCCTAATACAAGGCTGAGGATTTGTCCACAATTCGTCTCTAATTTGCCATAGTGACCAATCCGACTTTTTTTCAATTTTAAGTTTTCCCGCCCATTAGTACATTCAGGAAGAGACCTACCATTGTATCTAATCCACATGCATGTATTCCTTATAGTTTTGGAGATAGAGCATGCATTCAAATGACGAATGCTCTAACTGGCTATTTTTGTAATTTGGCAAAGTGACCAATACCGCATTGTCCACTATGCCAACTTAATTCGGGATTGGTCACTATGGCAAATTAGGGACGAATTCATGTTTGCAATAATCCGCTCAGGTTTCTCGTTTGTATGTATATAAAAACTTGATTCTCAACTCTTCATAAATGTGTTTATAATCTAGGATTTCAACACCATCCCCATTCCAAGGTCTGTGAAGTTCCACCTGAAAATGGGGGGTTGCTTGCCCCCTCCAAACTTCCCCCAACCGAACAAACCCCGATATGCCTATTAAACAACCCAAGATACGCCTGGTCTTATGGTAAACCCCATCATTTCCGCTGTTGTTCTCAATGATTATGTTTCACGTGAACTGTACTCGCTCGCATACCTTTCAAGTAGTCAACAAACCAAACCGTAAAATTATATTTTCTTGCCCGCCATCAAAAACTATATTTTTGATTCGAATTTTTTAGGTTATGGTGTCTTTAGAAAGCCAGCATTACAAAGCAGCGCCACCACTACTTGGCCGTCAAAGCATGCAGTTGACAGCAATATCACGTCTTTCTCAAGAACTGGTAAGCAAGAAAAGGCATACCGGTATTATATTACCGCATAGTTTAGAGAAAACATGAAATTGTTATGTTAAATTTACAAAATTTGTCCAGCAACTTCGTTTAAATCGTAATCGTTTAAAACATAACAAAAAGTTTTTTGTTGTTTTCTCAAAACATGAGCACCTATTTTGATGAAACTATCATAGGTTATCACACCCGGGTTATTTTTATGAAAACCATCACCTTATGATCATATTAAACCCAATGGTTATACTTTTGTTTCTTCTACCTCATTTCCAGCTGAATCCGATCCACATCCTTGGTGGCGCCTGGACTTGGGTAGTGAACACTGGCTGGGAAAAATTACAGTCACTTTTGGTAAGTTCCAATTTAGCTACATAAATGTGGTGCCGTATACGTGTGAGCATGTATTAAAGGAAATAAGGAGCAACACTGATAATAACCAAATGATCAAATTTCCCAATTATTACTTTAAAACTTACATAGTGTAAAGTTGGTACATGTATAATGTTACTGTTTATCAATCATCCTGAGGAATTTCTATATGTTGAATTTACCAAAAAGTTGCCGTCCAGTAAAACAAACAAACAAAACATGTAACAGTTTTTCGTCGTTTCGCACATGAGCAGCTTTTGTGATGAAACTTTCACTTTTTTATGATACATTTTTTTTTAAACTAGAGGGTTGAAATTAACGTACAAAAAACAATGTTATATATAGCTTCCCTTTTAGGATTCTCATTGATATCGCTGAACATTAACCCTTATAGGCAGTGGACACTGCATTTTTGAGCTGCTCCCTTGACTTCTCACCTTTCACTCCTTTTCACAAATTCTAAAATGACATTTTGGTGCGATACTCCTTTGGCAAATTTGGGCGGAAAACCGGCTTGAATACTATGATACTCAAGTATGCAATAGAATGGCAGCCTTACCCCTCATATATATAGTCGTACCAATGATTTTTTGTTGTTGCCCAAATAAGGTCATACAACAATATAAAGTATAACTATGAAGTCTGAAATAGAAAAAGACAAATAAAACAAAAAGGGCACCTCATTTGCAAAATTGTCACCAGTGTTCGGGATGACATGTGAAAATGTACAATTGTATAACAGTGGTTTTAAAGGAAAGGTACAAATTGATAATTCAAAAATTTTCGAATTGTAATTTGAAACTTACTGTCACTGTGTGTGACTTAATGAAAGAGACTGAAGACTCTTTGGATGGTTTTACCCCGTTTATTGCACTCAGTGGCGCCAAAATACATTAAATTACATTAAATGTTAGATTTAGAAATACAACTCAAATAATTCTCACTCAAATCAATCAAATTATCAAATAATTAACAAAGTGATAAATTACTTATTAAACCAACGCGCGCGCGCGCGCACACACACACACACACCTATTCTCATTTTTGCATCCTTGTGGAGACTCTATTGTTCTTTCCTTTGTCCCTGTACTTAACAATTTCCCATAGAATTTGTACACAAATTTACTTGTGAAGCACGGAGTCCTTTAGAATTCCCCTGCGGAGACCAATTGTTCTTGCCTTTCCCTTTTGTTATATGACTCCACAAGGAAGCGAAAGTAAGAGCACCCACACACATTCTCAAATTTGCATCCTTGTGGAGACATCTATTGTTCTTTTCCTTTGTTCCTGTACTTAAGAATTCCTCATAGGGTTTGTACACAAATTTCCTTGTGGAGACCTGAGGTCCTTTAAAATTCCCCTATGGAGACCTATTGTTCTTGCCTTTCCCTTTTGTTATAGGACTCCACAAGGTAGCGAATTTAAATACACAATGGGAGCACACACAGTATATGGGGTACAATCAGCTTTCAGGGGCAAACTGGGTTTACAGCGGCATTCTGGGATGCTATACAAATATAAATAACCAATAATAAATACACAATCCAATAATACACAGTCTAACAATAATAAATAATTGTTTACTACCCCAAACCCCACAACAAACAAGGCCCTCCTCCCCCTTGACTCATGCCAGGCCCTGGGGGAAGAGGCAGAGCTAGGTCATTAGTGCGCCCCCATCGGTTCTATTTATTAACTCACTGATCCGCGATAACGTGAAACGCTGTCCTGAAATCGCATCTTCATCAAAATCTAATCGATTGGATTCTAGCAAGCTCAACATATTCAGCAAACTTCATCCGAATCCGTGGAGAACGTTTTGGGATATCTTGTACAGAGATACACACACACACAGGGGTGATTACATTACCTCCATCCGACTTCGACGTCGGCGGAGGTAATTACCCTAGCCTATTTTTATAACCATGCACTTGTTAACGATTTCTCGTTTACTCTTCAAAGGAGGAAAATACACGACTGCGATAGTACGAGCTGGACTTAGCCCCAACTTCCTAGATAACCATCAATGTGGCTTACCAGTAACACCTGCACAGTCTCATGATGGCGCGGTGATTCAATTCTTGTGTGATCCACCATTGTTGGCCAAGTATGTCAGCGTGGATCTGTCTAACTTCAGTGATGCAACCCCAGTCCTGGAGATTGCTGAGGTGGCTGTTAAAAAATACATATCCCAAGAATGTGCCCAACAAAACGGTAAGAGTGTTTGTGTTATGGCGAATTTTTCAGTCCGGCATCAGCCAATTTTGCTTTGCTCGCTTACCTTATTATATAATATTTCAGGTCAGTTCCTTCCTATATATATTTATTCTGTGTACAACCACATAAAGGCTTGTATCCCGTTGCGTGATCCCCGCTACTGCCGTTACCCAGGTTGTTTGCATCTGACCGGGGCTTGATCCCTGGATACTCGGCAGATACGGTTTGGCCTTTGACCTGGCCCCATAGAGCAATAGATAATTGGCATAAGTGGACCGCCCACCAACATAGGGGCTGGTTAGCTCAGTTGGTATTCGAGAGGTTGCGGGTTCGAGAAATGATATAAGGTAAAAATACACATATCAGGGCACAGTGGCGCACCCAGGATTTGATTGGGGGGGGGGGGGGGCTCAAAATATTTTTATTTGAAATCCAATATGGGGGAGAGACATGGCTGACCCAAACCATAACCGCTGGCGCGGCTGCAGCCATGTCCCTAGTCGTGCTCGTCAGTGAACCTACGGCACATGTTAAATGTTTCCTGGTGGTTTCTAGTCATAAAAAGAAGACATTATGGCATGATTTGGACTCGTAGGGTTTTACCTTCCATATAATTTCCTCCTCTTGATGTAAAGAACTTGAGCTTGTTTCGTCTGCAAGATTTCTATAGTTAAATACTTTCATTGCGTGGACGTAAAGTTTGTGATCATTCCGGGCGGAGCTAAATTTTAACAAACACGAATTAGGCGGCAAAACCAAATCCCAATATTATCCAATCGGTGTTTGCTAAAAGAGTGTCACATAATCTTTGTAAATTAAAACCCAATCCTGGGCCATTGTGTACAAACTGGAAAGGAGTTGATTATAATGCGGGCGTGTTTAAATTTTACGAGTAACCTCAACGACAGTCAACGACCTCAACAAGAGAAACGGACAACAGAAAATGAAAATAAAATTAAGTAAAGCTGCTCCTGATCAGGGTGCACCATGGCAGGGGGGAGAATGTGTAAAAATGCTTGTTATATATACTGGTGGCCCTTCAAGCTTACATGCACATGCATACGCAACGCCGTAAAATATAATAGTGAGTGGAATAAATGGAAAACTTTTGGAGGGGAGCTTGAGTCTCCTGAGTCCCCATCCCTTGTACCACTGCCCTAGTATACTCCTTGCCGAACTCCTCTGTAGACAAGACTTGGGCTCAGATTTTGCTCTCTTTCCTGGCTCCTTCTTTAAAAAAAATATATACATCAGCGGGCCCTGGGGGGGGGGGGCTCGAGCCCCCCAAGGCCCCCCCCCCTTGGGTGCGCCACTGACAGGGCAGTGGATGAAATCTAGTAATAGAAATGATATAAGTGAAAATAATTCCTCGTGTTTTTCTCATAGTGACGAATCAGCAAATAACGCGTTTTGAGTAAATCGAGTAATCGAGTTTTTGCTGATACTTTTCGAAGTTCATTTAATAACAGATTCATTAGGTTTTGTCATCTACGTGTCAAGAAATATGGGCAAGTACCTTCATTTATTTTGAAAAATATACTGTTTACTTATTCTTTTAAACTTATTCGTCACTATGTAATAAAACATTTTTTTTAAAGCCCTGTGCGCTCGCCCATACTTTTTTGTGCACAAACGTTTGCTTATTCGTCACTTTAAGTAAGGCTAATTGCGGTGACACCATGTGGAATTCTCTATTGAGTAGTAATTAGTTCTGAAAAGAACTGGATGTTACAACTCGACGTTTCGATCACTATGCTCTTATCGTCCTCAGGTGAATGCCGAACTCTGTATTATCAGTAATGTTCGATTTTACATACCTTTTGAATAATCCAATCAAATTCATTGCATGACGTTAATAAGTTATTAGTCCAAATTCATTGATATTACAAGTTTTTACAAACTACAACATTTAAAAGCTTGAAGTTTTGTCTAAAATTATCACTCCGTCTGTCCGCGGTAAGAAATTGGTACACTGTACACGCAGAGAATACTGTCAAAAACGTACACGGCGATAAAGGTTACCAGCCCGCTGAACGCATTCGTCAGTATGTAAAAAACATAATGTGACTTTTTGGCATATTCGCCGTTGAGAGGGTGTCTGTAACTCTAAAACCATCCAGAATTTCGATTTAAAACTTTTAGAAATAAAATTAGACACAAAAAGAACCATAAAACTGTGAAAGCTCCTTTTCCCCAAAAATGCCAATTTGTCACAATGAGAAAAACACGACGATTTGATACCCGTGTTGATATGTCCAGTGTGACTTACTAAATTAGCGATGTGTGTCATCACTAGTGCAGGCTTCAATTACAATGAGTTCAACATCCTTAATGCTATGATTAGGTCTGTTAAAATGGGTGTCTACAGGGTAGGGTTTTCTGGGTTTCACAGAGGAGACATGGTTGGCAAAGGGGAGACACAATTTGGTCTTTGTCTCTCCTACATATTGTAAACCACATCTTTTACATGAGATTACATATACGGCATTGGGTGTGTCAAACTGAGATTTAGTTCTGATCATGTAGGTGAAGCCAGTACTGTGGCTTTTCACCGTCTGAGCAGGTTTGAGATACAAACAGGTTTTGCATCTCGCGTGGGTACAGTTAGAGCACCCCTGCGGTGATTCTTGATCAGTAACGTTAAGGTCACTGTTGGTGCTAGGGAGCCTAGCCCGAACCAATATATCGCCAAGGTTGCGGGGGCGACGGAAAGCAATCAAAGGGGGTTCAGGGATAGCTGAGCGTAACCTGTCAGAGGAGTGTAGAATAGTCATGTTATCATTTACAAATCTGGGTAATCTGGGGTGATAGGTAGTGACCAGGGGAATTATGTTGGGAGGGGTTTTCTTGTTACCCGGGGTAGCCAAGAGGGTGCTACGGGGGTACAGAGGGCCCTGTTGATTGCTAGTTGGACCCTGAGTTTGCTGTGACCCCGAGATACAAGGTGTTGCCTCAGTTCAGTCTCCTGTATAAGGTGTAAGGTATTTTCTAGTTTGATATTTCACATTCACTTTAAGGCTAAAAAAGAGTTCGGTTTCTAGTCATCGGTCGGCTTCAAAATCGGTGCGATGACGCACTTTTTTCGGCCTCACAAGAGAGGCCTCACAAATCGGGCAAACGTTCATACCCCTTATGTGAACAAGTCATTTAAAGCACAGCACGGCAGTATTCCAATCGATCCAGCAATCATGGCTGGAATTTGACATCGTTTCATAGCAAAAAAAAAGAAAATTAAAAATGTCGACGCACGGGTCTGAGGAGACCTGAAACCGGATACCTTTTTCGGCCTAATGTACTACACGTGTAAAGAAGACTTGGAAAGATGTGTCACTAACCGAACTCTTAAAATACTTAAGTTCAAAGGAGAATGGTCGCGTTATGTCTTTCCTGTGTCCCTTTTTCTTTCTTTTATCAAGCTTTCAATGTTACCGAAAAAAGTGCATCACAAAGCAGTTACATCCCAGAATACCCTGTAAGCAATGCTGTTGACGGCCACATGTATACGTTCTCTCAAACTGGTAAGCCAACAAAATATTTGTATATTTCCGAGAATTTACTTGTTTGTTTGTTCGTGCCCCCAAGCTTATGACTAAAATAAAACATACGCAAACTGAACTTAAAATCACCATGCTTGGCTCAAGTGCCTGTGACTAGACAAATAACATGGTTGTATCTAGGCGTTTGCATCGAATGCGCCACTTGCAAACATGCAAATCATAATTTCTATTTAAAATACATTAACAAGAGCTATGTAAATTCGTTTTCATTCACATGAACATTAATGTCAATCGTCTTTATTCTCAATCCAATTATATGATGCCATAAAGCAACATAATCACGGTTATGTATGGGGAAAAGTGGTGAATGTCTTTGCCTAACCAATGATTTGACCCTAATTTGTACAATTTTTTGTCAAGAATGCTCAATAACATACAATATTTACAAAAATAAATAAAAAGGTAGATAACTGCGCAGTTCCTAGCAAATCCATCCCATTATTTACCTCTGATTGGAATAGGACATTTCCCCAAACCAGATAAGAGCCCACCAATATTTGTTCCGAAATCAAACATTAATTAAGAAAAACCCACTCCCAACCTGTTTGATCGTCAATTTAATTGTTTAAATGATATCATGCGTATTTTTTCTACACTCATATATAGCTACTAATGGGTCTGATCCCCATCCGTGGTGGCAAGTGGACTTGGGTAATGATTTCTGCTTGGGTAGAGTCACCGTCAAACACGGTAAACGGCTTTTATTATTATTTTATATTTTGTTTAAATGGACAATATCGTCACAATCAGCAATGCATGGAATCGGAATGCTAGTTTTAGATTAACTCAGTGACTAAAAAATAATACCCCTTAGATAAGAGCATATTACCGTTGCTGCTGCATAAATTTCAGTCACTGTGTTCTTCTTATACTAGGAAAATCTGCTCTGATCGTGACGATACTGGCCTTTAATATATAGAATTTTAAATGTTCATCGACATGAACAAGAACTACAAAGGTACGCAAGTTAACACTTCATTAGCATTTGGTTTTCACAGCTATGCTTTTACCAGACTTAGACATACTTATGAAATAAAATATGTGAAATAAGTTAAATTATTCAGGTAACTATAGTAAACAATTTCTGTTTAGGGCGTAACCCTTTCCCTGCAACAGTTCGAGCTGGCATGAGTTCAAACTACTCCGACAACAAACGATGCGGCTCACCGACTACGACGGCATATCTTGATGATTGGGTCGTGAATGAATTCCTATGTGACCCAGCATTGGCCAGGTTTGTCAGTGTGGATATGTATCCCTCCCCATCTGGTATTGTCGTTTCCGAAGATGATATAAGTCTGAAAATCGCTGAAGTGATGGTCGATGAGTACAGGTTCGAACTAGGCAAATGTGCCGGTGAAAATGGTAAGACATTTATTAGGTGTTCGCTTCTTAACAGTGATTAAATCAACAAGCAAGAAAGATTCTCTCGTATAAGCAATCTGCAAATTGATGGAATTGATGAAATTCTTCTTCTTCTTCTTCTTCTTCTTCTTCTTCTTCTTCTTCTTCTTCTTCTTCTTCTTCTTCTTCTTCTTCTTCTTCTTCTTCTTCTTCTTCTTCTTCTTCTTCTTCTTCTTCTTCTTCTTCTTCTTCTTCTTCTTCTTCTTCTTCTTCTTCTTCTTCTTCTTCTTCTTCTTCTTCTTCTTCTTCTTCTTCTTCTTCTTCTTCTTCTTCTTCTTCTTCTTCTTCTTCTTCTTCTTCTTCTTCTTCTTCTTCTTCTTCAATCTTCTATATTTAAAAAAATCATATCTCAACAACCACCAAAGAGGTAAATTCAAAGTTTTTGCACCATTGTACCGATTGTTAATTGTCAAAAATATTTACAAAAACATGACCCCAATTTGACCTTTACTTCCTGTCCAAACCGAAAGTCAAAGTTTAATATTAAAAATATCATATCTCAACAACCACAATCTTTCCACTCTTGTATAGATTGTTAATAATTGTCAAAAAATATTTACACAAAGGTGACCCCAATTTGACCTTACTTCCTGTCCCAACCGGAAGTCAAAGTTTAATATTGAAAAAAAAATTATCTCAACAACCACAAGAGGTAAATTCACAGTTTTTGCACCAATGTACAGATTGTTAATTTTCAAAAATATTTACAAAAACATGACCCCAATTTGACCTTTACTTCCTGTCCAAACCGGAAGTCAAAGTTTAATATTAAAAAAATATTTTAAAAATATTTTAAAAATCGTACATTATTAGCGAGGACGACGGTTTCGTCAAAATCACAATTCGTGGAACTACACGAAAACGGGTTGTAAAAACTCGCCAAAGAAATAAATGCCTTCTCTCAAAGAATTTCGGTACCAAAATTGACCCTTATGTAGCAGAACAGTTGTTTTTCACATTTAAACTGTTTTTTCAAGAATAAATAATGTGATTAAGTTCAAATCATTGAAATGGACTTCAAACAAATCATCGTTGGTAACCACATCATATTTTACAGGGTACTCTTTAATATGAAAAAAAAATAATAATGCAAAGTTTCATCATCACTGCCCTGACAAAACTCGAACACCTATGTGTTTGTAATATCACAAACACTTCCGTCTTCTCCTTCTTCTTCTAAGTGAAACATATCCAGAGACAAAAACATAGTTACGGAGTTCACAGAACCTTAAAACTTAACACATAGTTAGACCTTAACATGTAGTTGTACCTTAAATTGTGACGTCATAGTGAGGTCATCAGATATCGAATTACACTAAATCAAAGTTTAATATTTTTTCAAAAAACAGTTTAATATTTTCAAAAAATCATATCTCATGAACCACAAACGATATTTTCACAATCTTTGCACCATGTTATAGATCTTTAATTATATGATTGTTCGTACACAGACGTGACCCCAATCCGACCTCTCCTTCTGGTCGAACACGGAAGTTTAAGTGAACAACCATTCAGAAGTATACGTACTATATATAATAAGCACACAGCCCATTCCGCGTGTGAACGGCCTTGACACACAGACAAGAGGCATACAGTGTATAATACACTGTATAAACTATTACATTCACTCTACACAACAGTATCTAATTAGAATATAATACATCGCAATATATGTCCACCGTGTTACATTTCACTGTTATACCTTTTCTGTACGAACGTAGGCGCTCTGTAAACTATGAAAATGGACTGTATAATAATCTGTAAATGTATTTGTACAGCCAAAACATAGTTGCGGAGTTCAAAGAACCTTAAAGCAACAAATAGTTAGACCTTAGCATATAGTTCCAGGTAACGTTGTGACGTCATCTAATGAATTATTACGTAATTAATTATAATTAAAACAACATATTTTATATCTCGTGAACCACAATAGATAATATCTTGATTCCTTCACAATCATACAGAACATGGAGGACTCGACATTTGATACAAAGACATACAAAGACATGACCTTATTGAACCTTACTTCCGGTCCAAACTGGAAGTTAACGTTCTTTATAAATTGACTCAAATCTGAAAGGGTATTCGAAATAACATTTTGGGTATATATGTTAAGTGGGATCTGCTTTTTTTCAAAAATATATTTGGTGACGTCATTGCTCTTAAAAAAATCACTTTGTGCTATCTCAAGAAAATATTAGATGGAATTTTACCAAATTTGGCACAATTGACACCCATATTATGATTTTGTGAAGTATGAATGACGTCACATGATTGAACCGGAACTTACGGTTGGAAGAATTTAAAATTATATGGGATGAACCGGAAGTTAATGTATTCAGTATAGCACATATGTTTTTTTAATTATATATTATGAAAACTCATATCTCCCGAACTAAAGCTTGTTTTTTAATAACTTTAGGTGATGACGTCATCACATATGATGCACACTCGAACACCCTGAGTTTGTTTTTAAGAAACTCAATACCTCTAGTGTTTATGATTATTGCTGGTTGTCTGTGTCCTTCCTAAGTTATTAAATACGTTGGTCTTCCTGTTAATTTAATTTAATACTGTTGTTTTTATTTCAGACCCGCCACCAAGGACAAAGGCAGCATACGTCAGAAAGCTATTCAAAGGCAACATGATTGGCAATGGTAACCCCCTGTCTACTGAGATAGCCAAAACTCAACAACAATGTGCCTGGAATTGCATCAACCATGCCCAGTGTAGATCGTTTGACTTTGCGCCATCAAGTGGCGAGTGTCATCTTTATAGCCTCCTCTCAAGCGAAATACATCCGAATCCAAATAGCAACTTCTCAATCTATCAATTATCAGTACAATGATTAATTTTCAACACAGTTTTCTGACAGTGGTGATCTAAAGTTATCATAGATATGCCACTTATCGATATCTGGATATATTACTCTTATTGGTTAGCAATTTAGCACATTATCATCTTCAATTTGCTACCAAACATAATGTCTTAAATATTTCGTAAATTAGACTGTTATCACATATTTCAAATCTGTTTTAAGTAGATGGCTGCGAGCGAGCTTTTGATCTTAAATAATATATTTTGCTTACCTATTTTAAATACACTGTAGCTTTTCTGTGAATGAGCTTTTGATCTAAAATATATTTTAAGTAGGATTTGAAGCTTTGCATGGTGGAAGTACAGTAGGAGTACTTGGCTGTGGTTTGAGGTAGTATGCCTTGGCTGTGACTAAGCTGTGAGTGAGCTTTTGATTTCATATAATTATATTTAAACAAATTGCTGACCTGTTTTAAGTAAACTATACCTTTGATGTGAGTAAACTTTTGATATTAAATATATTTAAACTAGGATTTGAAGCTTTGCATGGTGGAAGTACAACAGGAATAAAGTTTGCGGTAGCACTAACTATCTCTTAGGAGTTGCAATAATTGTTGTTTCTGAGAAGAACCGGTGGTGAAAAACTCTTTATATTTTATTTAAAAAAATATATTTTAAAAATCAATCAGTTCTAACTGGAAAACCTTGGCTGTGGTTTCAGGTAGTATGCCTTGGCTGTGACTAAGCTGTGGGTGAGCTTTTGATCTCACATAATTATATTTAAACAATTTGCCTGTTTTAATTAGACTATACCTTAGCTGTGATTGAGCTTTTGATCTCAAATATATTATAAGTAGGAATTAAAGCTTTCATGGTGGAAGTACAGTAGGAGTACTTGACTTGGCAGTGGTTTTATGTAGTATACCTTGGCTGTGACCGAGCTTTTGATCTCATAATTATAATTATTTGCTTACCTGTTTTAAGTAGACTATACCTTTGCTAATCTATTTTAGTAAAATACATTGGCTTTTAGTCGAGTGAGTTTTTGATTTAAGTACACTTATTTCAATACGAAATTAATCTGTGTTAAGGAGATTACCTTGGCTGCGAGTGAGCCTTTGATCTTAAATTACATATTTATAAAATTTGCTTACCTGTTTTATATAAAATATACCTTTGCTAATCTGTTTTAGTAGAATACATTGGTTTTCAGTTGAGTGAGTTTTTGATTTAACTATTTCAATAAGAAATTAACCTGTTTTAAGTAGACTACATTGGCTGTGAGTGAGCGTTTGATCTCAAATGGACAATCAGAAAAGCAGCAAAGGCTGGACCACAGAAAACATCAATTTTGCACGTTTTTATGATTGCTGGATGGCAACCTTTGGTAAATTCGACAAAACAATTACCTTTTTCTCTAACACTTTCAGGATGATTGATACTTGCACCACCTTAACGCCAAATCGGCTGTTGATTAATAATGTTGTACCTTCCCTTGAAATGTAGAACATTATACTGCACCAATACAACCTTCGCCGCATCTGTAGCTTGCCTTAAAATAAGTTACAGTCGTTTATTAATAACATGTTTACTTTAACAATAAATATTAGGATATTCAACAATAACGGTAAATTAGGATTTTTATAATATAAGTTTTCCCAGCCAATTTCAACCCTTATTCAGTCAATTTAATAACCCACTCATTCAATATGATTTGAAGATGAATGTTCCTTTACATCATCATTCAATCAGCAGTACAACACATTCAAATTCATGAGTTGAGGATTGTATTTTTTATTTAACCCAACTCATCGCCAAAATTAGTACGTTCCAACTGAAATTGTCGCCAAGTTCATTAAAATTCGTCAGAACCAGTCGCAAGCGATTTATCAATAATTTCATTTCATCAATTGGCATTCATTTGTCACATTTTACTTCTTAGGCCCGTGTATGAAATTTTAGGACAGATTCCTTTTTGTCTATTTTGCCTATAGCGCGTCAGGAGATTTCATGCTGTAGAAAGCAACAACCAAAAACAAAAAAGGATGGGGAAAATCAAAAAAAGTAAAACTTAACAGAAAGGTGAAAGAATGGCGTGGAAATATTGCAAAGGGGAACAAATCTGTTATGTAAGATGACCCGTATATGTATTACTCAGATTTTTGTTTGGTACTTTCAATTTCTTGACAATGGAATAAAAATCAAGAAATTGGATTGCGACACAAAAGAAGAAATTTTGAAAAAGATTTGAATACTCTTAAAATGAAACTGATTGCCCATAAACGAAAGCGAAAACAACAAACTTGCACAAAACTCTTTGCGCAACGATGACTGTTAATTTGACTATATCCATCGATGTGAAACATCCAATTTCAGGATGAGATGACGTATTTGTGAATGACAGTTACAAAATAACGACTGTTTTGAATTTAATTCGAACGCAACTTTTATAGAAAAGGAAACCCTAGTTTGATCGAATCAGTAAAACGTATTTGTGAATGACAGTTACGAAATAACGATTGTTTTGAATTTTATTCGAACGCAACTTTATAGAAAAGGAAACGCTAGTTTGATCGAATCAGTAAAACGGCTTGAATTTGAATTTTCTTTTGAAATTGGCCGGGAAATCTTATATGATAGACTAACTCAAAAAATATGTAGAGTTAATATTGAGTGATGATTGTATTAAACAATAGAAATTTATGACGGAATGTTATTTTTGGCAATTAAAGTTATAGAAATAATAAAACATTTCAAAAATTTGCGAAACCAAGTGTTTGCCTATACTGCCTATTGAGAGCAAAAAGAATACTGCCCTCTTTTGACCAGAATAAGAAATAAAATATGGACAAAAGCATACATTTTTATGTCGGATCTATTGATAATTTCATGTTATCAGCATCCTTTCTGAGAACAAAAATGCACTTCAAACCATTTTACGGATAAATGACGGCTATATAAATATTCAGCACATTCCTTCATGTATCTTTTTGTAACTATTTCAGAAACTGATAGGCAATCCTTAATCAATATTTACGTTGATCATGTATTCGTTATATTTCTCTTCTAATTTAGAAACCTTTCCGCGATATGTTTCCGACCAGTGACTATTTAAAGCCAAACCAGAAAGTGAGGGGAGAAAGGGATAATAAGCTGTGCGTGACTATGAGGATCACTGTTGCGTTAATCACATCTCCAATCTGGGCACGAGGTTGCAAACCAGACTCGAGCAATGTCCACGGTCTTGACTCATTTGCAGCATATTGCTGGTTAGCCAATTAGTTCTCTCGGTGGTCGTGCATGTACCACACGTCTCGTTTAATTTGTCAGCAAAATCTTTATTCATCAATAAATTTACCCAAGTCTTATAGAGATATTTGAGTTTCAAGCAGGATGGCCGTTGGCCAAGGTGTTAGGAGCTTCAGAAACTTCTTAATATTTGTTACGGTAATTGCGATGTTTGACGTCTGCTCAATCTCTTGCTGTAATTTCGTGGGTAAGTAAAAAACTAATAATTATTATTGTTGTTATAGGTTTTTCCGGCGAATTTCAAACCGTTTTGATTCAAATTAACACCCAACTCATTCAATTTGATTTGAAAATGAATGTTAATTTACACCAGCATTCAATTAGAAAAAAAGAAACAATAAATTGAGCATTATTTCGTTATTTATCCCGAATCTTCGCCAAAAATGTCATAATAAGTTCTATTTGATAAGAACAAGTCGCAAGTAATATAATACAAAGTAAAATACAAAACAAGTGAGTGGCACATACATACATAAGGCAGTAAGGGTGCAGCATTGGTGGGGGTGTAATGTAATGTACCGCAAATGAGTGGTTCATTTTTAACGCAGAATCATAAAACATGGGTACAAATGCAGAATATTTGACTATGCCATGTTCATTTGTGAAGTTTACGCATTATGCAACATTGGCTTTTCCCCTGAAAAATTGTTTGAAGCCTGTAAACCCTTAATGTACACCAAATAATATTCTTAAATATTGAAAAATTAATGCATTCATCCAACAACTAACTTCCCACTTTATTCTTCACTAAATTCATTATTTTTTTAATTACTTAAAATTAAGCTTGGCGATAACACGATAATATGGAATATCGCGATACCTTTTTTTATTCGATTACGATATCAAGAACCTTTTTAAGTTATCGGCATATCGGCAAATCGTGATTAAAAAATAAATCGATATTGTGAGTCAAGTCAGAAATTCCATGGAAACAAAATTAGAACAGTCTTTTCAGCTTTTGGAAGTGAGAAACAAAAGCGAACTACTTCAGAAGTACATACACGCTCTGCAAACAAATTTGCGATTTATTGTGACGCTTGTAGAGGGGTACATACCTGTGGTTATCGGCTCTAAAGCAATCATGTTTGCCGATATATCGTCGCTGAAAAAAATCGATATCGCCCAAGCTTAGATTCTTCTTTTCAATTTATATTGCCTTCTCGCTGGAACAATATTTCAGACAATAGTCAAGCCTCTGTGTGTCTACCGAACCTATGGTAACACTGCTCGTACTACGGTTATGTATTTTGTCGTCTTTAAATTGTTTACCAAAGCTTCGCATATTGTCCAGTTTTAATATTAATTTTAGGGATAGGTATTAGCCTTGATCTACATCTACGTGTTGCAATTTCCTGCTTCTACCTTCCAGTGAGATCTTCCATTCAATTGATTTTTTTTCTCGCTGGATTAATTTTATTTTGTTTACAATAGTGGAGCAACTGTTCGTTTACTGCTAATAATACAGTTATGTATTTTGTCAAAACTCAAGAGATTGGCTCAGTTAACCATTTCATAATTTTCAATTACGATTACTCTCTTATTTCAAGATCTTGTTACACGTCACGATGATTTAGCTGGTTTGTTAAATGATTTCTAGTTGGCGTTTGTTGATTGGCTGATGCATTGTAGTGCATCTATCAAATTAAACATTTACCGGTTTCTAAATATGCATATTTATTTTCTTGCAAATTAATTGACGAAAGCATTGTAAAATAGCCATATGGTGCCAGTTTATGACCACCAATGATATTGTCACGCTATGTCATAAATACATTTATTCACCCAATTATGCTTAAGCCATAACATGGCAAATTGTTTGGTACAATGACTCATTCACAAGTAGATATGTACTGCACTAAAATAACCACCACACCCGAACAATTATCAATTATCGTCTGACTGCTGCTTGGTTTTTAACTATTTTTCTTTTACAAGGAAGAATTTACTCTTAGGAAAAGAGCAGTGCACGTAATCACAAACACATATGGATAAATAAAAGATTCGCAAGGAATGTTCTCCTTTAAAACTGGCCCAGGTTGGGTATAATGAGAAAAGAAGAACAAATCAATCATATTGGCTAAAAATGAATCCTATCGCCGTTATATACCATACAGCCAGCTGAGAAGGGGTACTGCCGCAAACCGCGGATTTGCTGATAAAGATAAAAGGTATTGGTGTCCCTTTACCACGGACTTTAACAACTCGACACACAAGAGCAAACACCGTTGCAGCAAAAAAAAAACTGCCAACAAGCCTTCAACAAGGCCATTTACTAAGAGCCGGGAGACTAATACAATTTTCAGCAAACTGGTCTCAAATCACTTCAGGCTGCAAAAAAGATTTTCTTGCCTGTCCAGTTCAAACCCTCAAAACCAAACGAGATAAAATTTTCAAGAAATCTTTGCGGTTGATACTTGTTGCTAACCCAAACCTGTTTTCCTCAGCTACTAGAATTGTGTGTAGCAAGACCAATCCAACTACCATAGACGGTTCTCATTCAACTTCAACAATTTCAAATGACGCAGACAGACGGTTTTGGCGCCCCTCTACTAGGAGCTAAAACAACACGACCCACTATCGAGGTTACCGTTGTTTATTCCAAGGCTTCGTTTGCCTATTGTCTAGTTTTAATATAAGCTTTGGAGATAGGCATAATAATTGATCTACGCGTTGTAATTTCCTGCTCCTGCCTTCTAGTAAGATCTTCTTTTCAATTTATATTGCCTTCTCCCTGGAACAACATTTCAGACAATAGTGAAGCATCTTTGCGTCTAGCGAGCCTACTGCTAATAATACGGTTGTATATCTTTTGTTACGGTAAAATTGTTTCGCCTATACTGTCTAGTTTTAGGGATAGGCACGATTAGCAAACTGCCCAACAGGTAAACAAGTATTAATATGGTTACATTGTTTATTCCAAGGCTTTTGTTTGCCTATTGTTTAGTTTTAATATAAGCTTTGGGGATAGGCATAATCATTGATCTACGTTTCGTAATTTCCTGCTTCTACCTTCCAGTGAGATTCTAAGTTAAAATTAAGACATGAATATCATTTAAAATAATTATGTTTTAAGTAAAATCGTTAAATCTAGTTAAATATTTTACGATTAGGCCCCAAAAATGTCTCTGGTTTCTGGTCTCCGCGCGCATCGCCTCAGACCCGGCGTCGGCATTTCTTCCTATGAAACGATGTCCAATTGCAGCCAACATTGCTGGATCGATTGGAATTCTGCTGTGCCGTGTTTTAAACGTGAACATGTTGAATCATTTTTTAGAAGGTTGAAGCTGCAACCTTTTACATTTCGAATTAAAATTATAAGGCCTTATTCTGAACAATCATAACCATGTAAAATAATTATGTTTTCTGTAATATAAATAATGCTAATTTACATCATTTACATTGTTTTGTGATGGAAATCAACTATTGTCAAATAAGATTTTCACCAACAGAAATAATTCCACCATGCAAACCTTCAAGTCTTAGAAGTAATTATTATTAGTTTAATTTCCATGCCTATGTTGAGTGCATGTATTCGGCTTCGGAATGAATTATCCAAATGGCCGTAGCCTATGCTGATTAACACTTTTTAACTCGTCAGCTCGACCCCTCTACAAATACCCAAATTATATTAAGAAATTGTCATGAATAAAGATATGAAAGTTTAGGTCCAGGAAGACAACAATGTAGGTTTGAGTGATGCGATGCTTTTGTTCCATAACATATTGACAGACAAACGTAGACTGAAGTGTGCATTTCGAGTATTATGTGAGTGAATGTTTAGCATAGAATGGTTAGCATAAAACATGAATTAAAACATTGTGGCAATGCATTTTTCATATATTCGAACATAAGTTTATCTAAGTTAAGGTAATAAAGATCAGGAAGTTTTTACATTTAAAATTTTACAAATAGTGGAGTCCGGCAGGCCAGCCACGAGTCAGTCGTATGCCAAATCGGCGTACACTGTAAGAAATATTGGGCAAACACGGTTGATATGTTGCCCAACACTGGTCAACATATCAACAGGTTACACAGTTGGTTTATACTATTGCCTAATGGTAGAAAAAACAATTGCCAAAATATGTGAACAGTTGTGGTAAATACTGACCAATTCTGGGAGAAATAACCTCACCCAACACCATGTTACCCAACGTTTTTACAGTGTATGAATCTTTGCCATGATTTTTTAGGCTTGTGTGTAATGACTCCATCCAGTGCTGTGTTATCCCGTAGTACCGGATACTATACATTGGCGATAAGGGTAAATAAAAATAAATACATAAATTTGTCAACAGTACAGTATTTTGCAGGTTTGAACTCGTGTCGACATAATTACACTTCAGAATATAGGGCGATATTATCAGAAGTCTATTACCTACATAATAGGTAATAGAATTCTGATATTTAATATACTTTATATATTATTCTTTTTACTCATTTGGATATACACCCATCACAACTTTTAAGTTCCCCCTAATATTTTTTAGAATATCTCAACAAGTATTGCATGAATTTTAAAAATTCAAAAAGCAAATGACAGAATGACATGTTCTACACAGCTCGTAATGAAATGGTTGAAATTCAATCATGCATGCACAATTGACAGTGATTTGAATGAAAATTCAGCTGAAAAAAGGTTGCAGTATAAACCATCGCTTCAAGGGCATGTTACACATGTAGTTTCTGTAAGTCCAAGGTCTCCTGACTTGAATCACACAGAGAACCTTTGGGATCTGATAGGAAGAGTGGCCACCCAGAAAGTAAGAGCCAATACCACTTTGGACCAATTCACAAGGATTCTTCAGAGAGCATGGGAACAATTACAACAGCAATACATCCGCAATTTGACCACCAGCATGCGCCGTCGGTGCTTAGCAGTTATGGAAAATAATGGAGGACCAATTCCATATTAAACTCTTGCTCTACCCTTCCAAAACAATGGACATGCATGTTGCATGTTGCTCTTTGAATATTCTTTTCTTATTATGAAACAGCCATCAATACCATTGTTATTGATGCATGAGTTCTTACAGAAAACTACATGTGTAACATGCCCTTGAAGCAATGCTTTATACTGCAACTTTTTTTCAGCTGAATTTTAATTCAAATCACTGTCAATTGTGTATGCATGATTCAATTTCAACCATTTCATTACGAGCTGTGTAGAACATGTCATTCTGTCATTTGCTTTTTGAATTTTTAAAATTCATGCAATACTTGTTGAGATATTCTAAAATATATTAGGGGGAACTTAGAAGTTGTGATGGGTGTATATCCAAATGAGTAAAAGAATAATATATAAAGTATATTAAATGTCAGAATTCTATTACCTATTATGTAGGTAATAGACTTCTGATAATATCGCCCTATATTCTGAAGTGTAATTATGTCGACACGAGCACTAGCGTGGTGCGATATTGTTTGAGCTAAAACTCGCATAGTTTGTAAAAAAACAAAAAAAACAATAAAGGATAAAACAAAATATAATTGCTGCTAATCAGGGCAAACTGTTGAGCTTCATTCCCAACAGAAGGCGTTGGCAGCAAGACAGCGAGTGATTTGTCGATTGAGCAAACCAAAATTATAGCAGCTATCACATTTATATTGTATAGCATGTCTGTAAATATAAATAAAGCGTTGATCGGGACAAAGTTCGCAGAACTAATTGTTTCATTAAGAGAGAAGATCAAAGAGACAGTAAATATTGACGACTTTCATGAATCCCAGCCATCCAAACCAAGCTCCACTATTTACAAGAAAGAATTTATCAAAAGCGACAGAAAGCGATGAGACGATTCAAGGTGATGATTCCTGACGAAGCAAATTGGCGCGCTAGCAAAGATAATGCAGCAGAACACCGTTGCCATAGCTAACGCCGTTAATAACATGCAGAAACAAACGCAGGTCACAGGCGTAGCCAAAGGGGACCAGGGGTTCAGTTGCCGATCACAAAAAAATAGAAAAAGATATGGTGTTCTATAAAAAAAAAAGGACACAGGCACATTGCAAGAAGAGTGTTCACGCATCGCATCGCACTAGCTGCCGACCTGTCTGGTTGCCGCTTTTGTATAATTAGTTTTGCTAGTAAATATATGGCTTTCCACATATTTTAGTCTTATATATTAATTAGTCGAAATTTAGTCACATACGGCTCTTCATACGAGAAAAAACCGCAACGGTGCGACGCGACAACACTTCTAGTGCGACGCGATAACACTTCTAGTGCGACGCGACAACACTTCTAGTGCGACGCGTGAATCCTAATGCGACGCTTACACACTTCTAGTGCGACGCGTGAACACACTTCTTGCAATGTGCCTGTGTCCTTTTTAGAACACCATAAAAAGGTGCAAATAATAATGAGTAGGTATACGACTTCAAATTCTTGAAATAAAAAAAAATCCCATTGAAAGCGGCTTTTGTACATGCATGCGCCGGTGGTGCAAGGGGGAAGGGGGTTACTTCCCCCACTTTACAAAAGGTCCTGATTCCCCCCCCCCCCCATTTAAAAAAAACTTTTTACATTGGGTAAGCCTTTTAAGCATTCAGCAGTTTTGTTTGTAACCAGTGGAGTAAATTATTCTCTAAAATCTCCAAATATTGGTAGAGAATGTTCCCAACATTGTCCGAAAATGGTTTGAAATTCTCAAAATATTCATAATAATAACGTTTTTTAATGTTTCAAACCCAAATGATTTTTCAAAATAGACTCAATATAACTTATAAGCTGAAATAGCTCACAAAAGCTCACAAAGAGCCTCCTGAATCATCCAGGATGCGCTTTGCATAATGCAAACCTCACGCCGTGAGCTTCCTTTGCTCTTTGGATTTCCCCCACTCCCACTTTCAAAATTAGTCCGCTGCCATGCCGTTGTGTGCATGGTTTCAAGGGGAACATGGTCCCTCTTTGCTTTGTCAACATTATTGAGTTTGGACCCCCCCCACCTTATTCAAAATTCCAGGATACCCCTGTGACACATGCACAAACCCACATCACCTGTACTGAAGAGAAGGTAGACTCGGCGGCTATTGGGCGGTTATTGGGCCCGAGTTCACACGTATCCACAGCCAGACATAAAGGATTTCCAGGATGTGCGGGTCTACAGCTCATTTGCATACTAAATGAGCGCCAAGCACGATGTAAACAAACCTGCTCAGAAGTAATCTTTCCTAATAAAAGTCAGTTTTTATTAAAATGCGCTTGCTCAGGATGAATTCATATATTATAAAGGATCACAGTGTACACAAATATGTTTATTAATTTTTTTAAATATTTGTATTTATTTATTTATTTTTTATTTAAACCATCTTTAACGAGGGTAACCCATCCAGCATTTTTGATCATTTGAGCCCCTCACATTATATAAAAATACATCAAGGATAAAACACAAACATCGAAAAAAAATGGCAAAAGGAGGCACAAAAAATAATATAAAACAACCAGTCTTAACAGACAATTACATACGAAGTAAAACTTAAAGAACTAAACTGCACAAAAAAGACCCCCTCCCAGATTACCACACTAATTAAAGATAGAACTAAAAGTGAAGATTAAAAAATGGAGTAATAAAATGAAAACAGTAACAAATTTCGCACAAATGACAAAAAGTGGTTTAACTATTCTATTTCACAACGGGTTATTTTTTGGTCCAAAAAGTAATGTTTCTCGCAGTACAGTTTAAAAGGCTAAAAAATAAGGTTTAGAGGTTATTTATGGCTCCAAAAAAGATAAGTAGTGCAGCCCATCTGACCAGGTAATTCCGCTTGTTTTTGAGGGCCTCTCGACCAATCAGAAGGCCGGATTTGGGCCCCGTGATGATTAATTAACATAATTTGTGGAGCTGGTGGATCGAACCATTTTTACTGGAGGGGTGATTAAAAAGTGTGAGGGACGTAATATTTTTTATATTTATGATTTATATTATAGGGGGTATTATATTATTGTATGTAAGTTTAAAAAGGTCCTTCATAAAATAAAATTTAAAAACCTAATGTATGTACGGTTAAATGGCCTTTCATAAAATAAAATAAATACCTACATAAAGTCCTATGCATAACTATGATAATAAATGTTTATAAACGTGAATGGATCATTCCTATAAATGCAATGAGTCATCAAAACCGAGAGTCTAGTTTCCCAAAATCACCAGTTGCAAATCCCGGCTACGTAGCAAAGCAGAGTGGAACAGACTATTTATATACGTACAAGTTACCAGCCTGACAACTACCAATTCGTGTTAGGACACGTCTATGGCATGGACGAAGGACTTGTCTATTATTATCTGTATGACGGCGCTCGTGATAAGAACTTAATAGGTCACATCCGATTCAGTTTTGTTTTTATTAAGCACTGACCAGTTCCACACAATCGGCGTGTCCATTGTGGACGCATGACTGAAATGCCTACTTGACGGCACAGGCAATTCAAATGACAGCAGCAACGTCCCGGCATTCTGGCCACGTTGAAGACATTATTATCGTTGGTTCAAAGTCCTTGGTGTAGTAGATATCCATTGTCTCTTAACCCTCCCCATAAAAACAATTTTAAAATCAAACTACATGTACATGATGCCTGTATTCCAAAATGCTTGTGTTATATTTGAACTATATGCTGTGCATGTTGATGGGCATGGACACTAGACATCCATAATCCTATCGATCGATAAACTCTTGAGCAATTATCATACAAAAATGTTCTATAGAATTAATTCTATTAAAAAAATTCTATAGAATTTCCATAGATGTTTCTATAGAATCTACATCCAATATTTTCTATAGAATTTCTATAGATTGTATAGAAATTCTTTAGAAATTCTATAGAAAAATGGGCCACTTTTCTAAAGAATTCTATAGAAATCATTTATGTTTCTATAGGAATCTATAGCAATTTCTATAGAAATCTCTAAATGTTTCTATAGAAAATGTGCTTATTTTTCTATAGAAATCTATAGAATTCACTATAGGTAAAACTTGTAGCTTTGCATGGTGAGGAGGATAGGTAAGACAACTCGACGTTTCGATTAGTATGCTCTGATCGTCCTCAGGAGAATGCCGGACTCTGGGAAACGCTGCTGCTTAAGTAGGCTGCTGGAGGATCACGCGATGACAGGATGCTGGAGGATTAGTTCGTTGAGGCGTGCAGGCGGGAACTGTGGATCCTGGGAGTTGGGGGAGGGAGTGTGTGCTCACTGAACCGAATCAGTTGTAAACAAGCACTGGGGAAGGAGGGTGGTTGACTTAGGATATAGGAGATCCTTCAGTCTGGGGTGGGTTGTAGACTTTGGATATAGAGGATCCTTCAGTCTGTAGTAGTGGTCGCCAAATGTCGCTGATGAAGAAGCCGATGTCCTGTGGTACAGTGTCGTGTTTGACGATCTCGATGGCCTCTCTGATGCGTCTGGGATGCCAAGTGTCGATGGGTGTGATGAGTTGGGCTGCCTGCCAGTTGATTTGGTGGTCCTTGATGTGCGAGTGCTTGATGATGGCTGACTTGTCAAAATCTCCTCTTCGGCCGTGCGCTCGGTGTTCCTTCAGTCTGATGGGGAGATTCCGTCCTGTTTCGCCGATGTACACCTTTCCGCACTCACAACGGATCCGGTAGACTCCAGCTCTGTTGCTTGGGTCTGGTTTGTCCTTGTGGGTGTGTAGAAGTCCTTGGATTTTGCTGGGGGCTGAGTGGTACACTTCGATGCCTGCTCGTCGGAGGATGCGTTGTAGTTTATGAGACGTTGAACCTAGATAGGGAAGACAAGCAGAAAGGGTTAGATCACTTACCTTGCGTTCGGGGTTTGGAACTGACTTCGCTGTGCTGATCTTGCTGGGATTGTAACCGTTGCGCTTGAGGGTAGTTCGGATGTGCTGTAGTTCCTTGGGGAGGCTGTCCTTGTCACAGATGTTGTAGGCGCGTTGTACAAGGGTGCGGTTGACCGATGACTTGATGCTAGGGTGGTGAAAGGATCGCTGGTTCAGGTAACGTGTGTGTGTGGGCTTTCTGTAAACGTTGTGGTGTAGGGAGCCGTCTGGGTTTCTGGAAATGCCGACATCAAGGAACGAGATCTTGCCGTCTTCTTCCGTTTCCATGGTGAACTTGATGTTCGGATGTTGCTGGTTGAGATGTTGTAGAAAGTCCTGGAGAGTGTCTCTGCCATGTGGCCAAACCACAAATGTGTCATCCACATACCGGAGCCACAGGTTCGGTTGGAGGTCGGCGGTGTTGAGGACAGAGTTTTCGAACTCTTCCATGAAAATGTCAGCAAGGACTGGGGATAGAGGAGATCCCATGGAGGTCCCAGCTGTCTGCTCGTAGAACTTGCCCTGAAATTGAAAACAACTTGAAGAGACACATGTTAGTAGCAAATCATGAATTTGGTCAGGGGCGAGTGATGTGCGATCATCAAGGGAAAGATCTTGTTCGAGTCTGTCCTTCACCAGGAAGCATGTCTCTTCAGTTGGGACATTGGTGAAAAGGGAGACAACGTCAAAACTAACCAAGATGTCGCTGGGTTGTAGGGTGAGGCCTCGGGTGATCTCAACGAACTGACTGGAGTTGGACACATGGTGCTGAGTGAGACCCACCAAGGCTCGGAGGATCTTGGCTAGATGCCGGGCTGTGTTGTAAGTAGGTGAACCTCTGGAGGCGACGATAGGGCGGAGAGGAACATCGGGCTTGTGGATTTTCGGCTGGCCAAAGAACCTGGGGCAAGACGAGCTGGAGGGTCTGAGGTGTCGATAGAGTTGGATGGAGAGGGCATTGGCACGGTGGAGGGCAAGGAGTTTGCTGGCAACTCTTATCTCTATGGATGGGATGGGGTTCTTCTTGAGGGGGCGGTAGGAACCAGATAATAAAATGTCACTTTCCTTGTCTGTGTATTGTGATCGGTCCATGATGATGACTGTAGCGTTGCCTTTGTCTGCGGTGAGGATGTGCATAGAGCTGTCACGTCTAATGTCACGTAAAGCAGAAAGCTCTCCCTTGGAGAGGTTGGGCTTAGCTGGCTTAGCTTTACGCAACACATCACTCATCTCTAGCCGGACGTCGTCAGCTGCTGTTTTGTTGAGTCGTCCTAGGACCGGTTCCACTGACGATGATTTCTTCCGTTTGGGATGGATTTGGGTGTGAGGGCGAAATTCATACCCAGTGACAGTGCTGATGTTTCGGTAGGAGTGAGGGTGCGTTGGCTGAGGTTGACGACGGTATGCTTCCGGAACGCGTCCTGTGAGCGGAGGTGTGGGGGTGGCCGTAGGGATATAGATGATCCCGTAGGTTTACTTGAAGCGCGAATGGAGTGAGATATAGAAGATTTCCAAGACTCCGAGTCGGAAGGTCGTGGAGATACCCGAGATCCCTTAGACCGAGTGAACGCGCGGGGGAATAGGGATATAGAAGATCCCGTATCCAGTCTCCTAGAAACGCTGTTGGAGTGAGATATAGGAGATCTCCAAGACTCCGAGTCGGATGGTCGTGGGGATATAGGGGATCCCTTGGACCGTGTGAACGCGCGGTAGAATATGGATATAGAGGATCCGATATCCGTTTGTTGGAGTCGCGAAAACTTGTTGAACTGCTTCCGGTGGGTAAACGCGTGTCTGCTCGAAGACGAAGTGAGGTAGATAACTTTCTTGAAGTCCTCAGGGTGGAACGTATCGCGAAACTCCTCTTCTAAGTGGGATAAGCTGCGGTCGATGTCGGCGAGGGAGGAGCGGGTGAAGGCGATCCTCTGACGTAGTAAGGAGGCACTGGCTGAACGTAGGATACTGTGGGAACGGATGCTGCGAACTGGGTCATGGAGCTGTAGGCCTGGCGGGATGAGGTTAGAGTCTCGGCATCGTTTCAGGAAGGCGAGGTTGTTCATAAGTTTGGAACGTCTGATTCACTATAGAAATATATAAAAGTTTCTATAGAAAATTTGCCTCTTTTTCTTTAGAAATTCACAGCTTTTCTGTAGAAATTTTGATTTCCTCCTGTAGAATCCATAGCATTTTTCTTCTTAAAGAAATCTGTAGGAACTCAACAAACTAAACACAAATTTTTATATTTTTTTATGACAAATACCATTGTGTTTTATTCATGAATGGGAAATTCATAAACTTTTAACAGTTTGTATGTAAATACATTATACATGTCTATGCACAAAATAATACTGTTTGATATGTTATATATTTCAAAAAATAAATAAATAAAAGTACATTGACAGAGATTCTATGGGAGACTTAAAGAGTTTTTATATTTTGGCAATTTGACAAGAAAAATAAAGTGTGAAAAAATGTACATGCAAGGACATTTTTAAAGTTACATATTAATTCTAGTAGTATGGTAGATGGGGTCGTAGGCCACTCCCCAAGACCACCCCATCCCCATCCAAAACCATCCCTCATCTCCCCCCATCACCCCATCGCCATCCTCATCGCTTTAGGACGATAAGGATGATCCCAATCTCCAAAAAAATTATATTTTGACATTTTAATGTTATAAAATCTAGTATTATCGTAAATACGATGGATACTAGATTTTGGTCAAAGAGTTTGTTGAAAAAAATAATATTAAGACGGGTGAACCCTCTGGAAACTACGGTAGACTGATTAAATCCGATTACCTCTTGGCGATTATAAAACATTTAGATACTTTACCAGTTGAAAGTATTAGTTCGTGCGAATGGCTTTTAGTGGGTTCGGCTAAAAGGTGTTCCAAACCAAGCGTGTGTGGCGACAAATTTTGTCCGCAACAGCGGTGGCGCATTAAGACGGGAAAATCTATACCAGTTCCGTGTATAAAATGTAACATGGGCACAAAGACGTCGCCGCCATTGTGTACAAGATGCATGGGCTTTTGGAGAAATAAAAATCAAGCTTGTCATGGAAGAGTTGGTAGATAAAATATTATTAAAAAGTTGAATTATACGCGGGTGGTCTGGAGAAAAAACAGGGTTGATTCGTCGATCCTTTCCACTTGAGATTTATGAGAAGACCACCCATTAAATTTATCAACGGTATCGTTTCCCGAATTTCCATCGTAGCAATACGTCCATGATAATCAAAAATGGATATATTGTCATTTAACTATTTAAAATTATTCATTAATTTCAACGGTTATAATAGCTGGCATACCGTGATTATTAATGTCTTTACCGCTCGAATCTTTAATTTTAAAACTCAATCCGTTTAAAGTTCCAGTCGTGAGATTTTTTCGTAATGGATTAGAATATTCTATCCAGGTACTGTCACCAAATATATTATCTTGTATGGGTAAAACATTTAAAATACTCGAAGGTTTACCGTTGTAAAAATTTTCGCTAGTAGAAATTTGATCGCAATGAATGTACATTATTTTAAAAGGCTGCAAATCAATTTTTCCATTATGTACCCCCATACCTAGTAATTCATCCGAAAGCCCAAGTAAATTGGCTAGCCCTGACGAAAATTTGATTTTATACCTTTCATTATTAATTTCGAGCAAAGATTCACCAGATGTTTCATTAATGTCAAATGTTTTTAGGGTGACTGTGTTATGTACGATAATATCGATAATTTGTTTTATATTGTAAAGTCCCGGTCTGATAAACTGAAAATTATCGGTTGGCTGACTTCCATCTGCACCAATTCTACGGCGCAATATTTTTTCTTTCTTGCGCACATTATAGTAGCCGACCCAAAAGTTGACGGTCTTTAACGATATCCAAAGGTTACCATCCCGATTATCGATTGTATTATTATCTAATACGACGGGCTTGTTAAAAATTTTAATTTCAATCGTATGGTACATTTTATTATAATCTAAAAGATAAAATAATATTAGTTTATAATAAAATGACGCTCCCTTTAGCATTTCAGAGTAATACGTCAAAGCGGTATCAGCAATCTGGAAACTTTGAAGCTGGAAGAATTTCTTCCAGCAACTTGTCCATTCAAAAGATTTACACATCCGAAAAATAATTTTTTCAAGTAGAACTCGCCGATCCTTTTCAAAAGTACAAGTTGCCCCACGTCAATAGCGATAAGATTGTAAGTAGCTGGAATTTGTATCCGCTAAAGTTTTATCAGAATCAGATGAATATTGTAACGTGGTGTAGTACGACGGGGTGTGGAGTGAGTTACGAATATTTACTCCATTCGAATCCGATGATTAGTAGTTTCTTCAAGTTTCACGTATATTATCAAATTAGACGATTACTCAAAGAAATGAGCTGTCCTGCATCTTTTCAAAAATTTTGGAGCGCGTTTGAAAACAATAATATAGACATTGGCGCATATAATAAAATATGTAGAGATTTTCACGTCTCGCCGGTATCCAATTGGAGGCAACAAGAAGATGGAGACTCGAGAGGAATAGCCTATTATTACGACAACGGTTACATTCCGGCACCTGGGAAAGACTACGATAATTCAAGACTGCATGTTCCGTTCTCTAACGAGAATGATTATTCAGACGCGACTAAGATGGGCTTTGGGGATCATCCCTCGACGTATACAATCGCCTACATTTCGCAATCTCCCGACACCCAGCGGGCTTGGGTTAAATTTATACTCGCGTCGGGATTGGCTCAGGTTTTTACGGATATAGGTATAGAACGAATCAACGACTCTATAAGGACGTACGTTTACGCCGTGCTAGGAGCTCAAGCTCAAGCTAAAACGGGAATTCTTGTACCGGGTACCAGTTTAGATGCAAAAAAAGAATTCTTAAACATACTCGATGCTTCAATCGATTCTCCGGTAGATTTGCAATCCTCCATTCAGAGGTACCAGGATTCTGTACAATACGCTCGATCGCAGTTAAACTTTGTCATAGGTGAAGATTTATATACCTTATTCCATCCGACATGAATTTGCGTATAGGTTCGTACGTGGGGTACAACAACAATATTTTGATCGCAACGCCGGATCTGTTGCTCGGATCGAATCAAGACACGAATTCAACACCCGTTCCCCCTATCGATCCACCACCATCCATCGATCCACCACCTTCTATCGATCCATCTATCGATTCATCCGTCGATACTCAACTCGACCTCGCGATTGATGATGCTCACCAAGAGGAAAGAAATTCTCTAATATTTGGCATCGCGATTGCTTTTGGGCTAGGCGTGGCTATTTACGAGTTTACTCGGGGTTAACGATGACTCTGTAGATAAAATAAAACCATGGCTCCGACTCCACTCACAAATAGCCACACATGTTCCGCCAACCATCCTACCGCTCCTGAAAGTTTTGTCAATAACCAACTCAATACTCCGCCGATAATGCCCGGTAGAGAATCCAAGGCTTTAAATCCAAGTTTCTTTAGTAGATTCGATAGATTTTCGAGAGTTTTTTTGTACCCAGTCTTTTACGGTACCGCCACTGGGTGTAGGCGTAGGTGGTGGAGGTGGCGTTGGAATCGGTTTTACGCTTGCTACGATCGAAGCGACGATAACGCCTTGTTCTCTAAATAAAGTTTTAATTTTTTCACCCAACCCGACGTCATTTTCCAACATTTTATTAATCGTTTTTTTGATTCTATTGATTTGACTGCAAAGAACGCGCTGATTCGTACTCGCAACCTCTAGTCTCGCTCGTCTTTCGTCTTGTTTTTCTCGCAGCTGTTTACGGAGCTCTACGGCCAACTCGTCTTTTCTTTGCTCTCTCGCGTCAAAAAGTAATTTTTGAAGAACGGAGATTTCTTTATCGAGTGTGCTCAATTTGGCTAAATTATTTATGAGTTCACCTCGAGTCGTTTGCAAGGCTTTATCGAGACCCAACAGTTCTCGCAATGGAAGACCATCCGTTTGCGTTTCTTCGTCTCGAAGAATAAAACTTATTTTGTGCAAGTATCGTTCAACATTCGTCGCGACCTGCGGTAAATCTTGCATCGGAATGCATTCAGCATTTATTCCATCGAGATTATTGGCGGGTGTCTGTAACACCGCACGAGCCTTTTTCGAGATCCCGTAATCATAATCCGCTAGACCTAGATTGTCTCGGATGAAACCCACGCCGTACTTTTGTTGGAGAGTAGATAATGCTAAAAAATTTCCCTTTTCTTTCACGTTATTTAAGGGAATTTCTCGCCCATTTCTTTTTATAAAATAAATGATCGAGTCTTTTTACTCGAATTTACCGTATTCTTTTACAAGGGGCTCGTGCCCGACTTGTTTGTAAAAATCATCTACAGCCTCTTTAACGAGTTTTTTCTCAATGTAGGGAGATCGCTGTATGATGTCAGCGGCTGCTGCGGTAAATCTTCCATCTGGATACTTTCTTCGTAATCGCCGTCGTCTTGGACGTTTTCCGCCAGCGGATCAAATTCATCGTATCCTCCTTCTGCCATACTATTTACCATTAGTTTTTTATTCTTATCTTCTTTGAATAATTTATACCTCATGTAGCCTGATACTCCCATGCCCAAGATGATGAACAAGACTTCTCTGGTTTTTTGATCTTCGCAAGGAACGTAAAAATCGGCTAGTTTAGGCTCGTCGCGTAAATTTGGCGGTAAATCGAATTGGCTGCCGGTAACGATATAATATTCATCCATCGCTTCGTTTATATCAGTAAAAGTTTTTTGAGCGCGCGATTCTTTCTTGAGTCGGTCGTTCATGTAATCTAGATATTTCGAGTGCTCTTTGGACCATTCGTCTCTAGCTTTAGCAAGTTTTTCTAGAGCTAGATCGTGCCTCTTTCGTTCCTTTTCGGCTTCGTTGGAACGTCAACTGGAAAATTAAAAAAATTGATCCGGAAAAACCGAGGGCGTTTACTACGGCGCCTCCAATCATCATAGCTATAGACACCATTTTTATTATAAACATTTTTTTATTAATTTAATAAAATAATAGTACATGTTAAATATGAGCGAAGCATTCGGGCACAAACTAAATCCATACAGGCGATTGAGAAATTCAAAAGGTATAAAAGGAAATACGGCAAAAAGTTGTCATCACAAACAATCCGAGCACCATCGATGAAAACCAACTGTTGACGGTTCGTTTCCCAAATTTGGGGAAAGACGATTGGCTTTTAACATTACTCTAGAATCCACCGAAGATGACGACCGAACCATCGTACATAATATAGGCAGAGCCATCGTTAAAAAGATTTCCATTAAAATTGAAGGAAATGAAGTGTATTCTTTAGACGATGCGGATGTGTACAATTGTTTCAAAGACACGTGGTTGACAAAACACCAACTCGAAAATCTATCCAGCGGTGGCGATGCTAAAGCCAATGGAGGAAAAGACAAGGCTGTCGCGGATACCTTTAAAAATAGATTTTAAATTCCACTCGACTTTGAACTATTGACCGATCATCACCCGTATTATCAAGCCGGGCTGGCGGATCGGTTGAGTTATGAACTCACGTTTAATAAATATTCCAAAGTCATCGTAAGCTCAGACGCCGATAGCAAATATATCATAAGCAGAATTTCTCTAGAATACGAGATTGTCACCAATCCAGAACTCGCCAGAATGATTAAAAATCAATATAGCGCAAAGTTGGCGGTGTTGTACGACAGAGTCTTGAGACAAAGAATAATACCGCTAAGCAAGAAAGATCAGACGTGGAATTTAAATCTCAATACTGCGGCAAAAAGCATGAAGGGAAGATTGATGCTATTCAAAGAGCCTGATGAAAAGTCTTCTTTAAAATTTTATAATCCAAAGATTGATAAAATCTCAATTACTATCGAAGGAGTCCCCAATCAACTTTACGCGCAAGGGATGCGCAGATATCAACACTGGGAAGAAATTTAGAAATATTTCGGAGATTCGAGAGAAGAACACGCCATGGGAGTAACCAAGGCCCAAGGTCTGTCGGATATGAAGCTCGAAGATTACCTAGTAGATAAATACGGCTTGTTTTTAGATTTGAGAAGCGACAACGACAACAACAAAGTTCACGGAAGTGGGAGGCGAGTAGAAAACGCATCCGAAGGGATTACCATTCAAATCGAAAAGAAGTCGGAGACTGCTGGCGAATTAAACTGCTACATCTACATCATCATGGACGCTCAACTCAATATCGAAAATGGACGATTTCATTCCGCGATATATTAAAAAAAATCATGTTGGATATTATTAATTATGTTACCAAAATATCCGTACGCTGCATTGATCTGCGGTCAGACTGGATGCGGAAAAACATAATTTGTTTTAAATCTATTGGAAGATAAAGGAGAATATCGTAGATATCGGAGAATATCGTAGATATTTTGAGTGCTCGAGTCTTTATGTGGTTAAAGGCAAATAAACTGTCTTTAAACCATTCCAAAACCAGCTTTATTTTCTTCTCCAAGTCTAATCTCTCCATCAATCTTGACCTTCCACCTATTTTATAGACAACATTCCTATCACCAGGGTCTACTCCACAAAGTTTCTTGGTGTCATTATTGATCACAAACTTTCCTGGTCTGATCACATTTCCTCTCACAAAAATCACTTCTCGTAATACCGGTGTTATGTCTAAACTGCGTCCTTTTCTCCCGCCCTTTTCTATGGTCTTACTCTATAATACTCTTATTCTGCCCTACTTAAACTACTGTAATATTGCTTGGGCTCGGTCAAGCAATAACAAACTGCACTCCCTCATTGTCACTCAAAAACGGGCTATCCGCGTTTGTACTTCTTCACATCCTCGTGCACACACTGCACCACTTTTTGCACAGCTCAACACCCTCACACTTTCTGACATAAACAAACTTCACACTGGGATATTTATGTACAAATATTTCAGAAATCTTCTTCCTAGTACCTTCTCTTGTTATTTTTCTTCTGTCCAAGACTTGCATTCCTACTCAACCAGATCTTGTCATAATCTCCTGGTTCCTTACACCCGCACTACCTATTCCATGAACACCCTTCGTTTCTATGGTCCTCGCTTATGGAATGCCATTGACGAAGAAATAAAAAGTCAACCGTCAGTGGACCGTTTTAAAGCCTCCTTCAAAAGAGTCATTATCTCCCAGTATGTAACCTAGCTTTCTTTCCATTTGCTGCTTTGTGAGGTACATCATCATTTGTCCCTCTCCAAAAATATTATTTTCATCTCATTACAGTTAATTAAGCGTTTTTGTTGTTATTGTAAAATATTTTGCTCATAATTTGTACGTCCTCTGTTTTTCCGTTTGTCTTGTCTTTGTCTGTCCATAGGCCGATTTTCTACAAGCCTTGGCTTCTCAAATCGGCCCCCATACTGTTTTCTATTCTTTGATTGCTTAAGCAGACTACTCTGTTTATTATATGACTTTCTTTGTGACAGTATGGAAATAAATGTAAACTGAAATTGAAACTGAATAGTCATTATATGTCCGACCATTACCGAAAATCTCGCCTACCAAAACAGAGGGTGGATTTGGAACGATGAGCGAGTGTATATCGACGACTTCAGCGATTTGACGCTGCACAGAGCCATCGAGATTTACCACGATGTCTTTAAAGGAGATGAGATGTTGTTTATCATCGACGACTGCTCCGCAACCATAGGGTTAAAGTATAGAAATACGACAAGAATAATAAATGTATGATCAGCGAGTTGGCTTTTAGCGGTAGGGATGCCAAACACAGCTGTTGGATTCTTTCGCAAAAATATAATAGTGTATTGAAAGATTTTAGAGAGCAACTAAAGTGGTTGTGTATATTTTATTGTAAAGATAGAGACTCGTTCGAAAATTGTCTACGAGAAAATGACGTCACACCGGACCAAGAGACCAGAAGAGAAATTAACCAAAAATTAAAACGAGCGAAACATTCAAAGTTGATTTTAAAAACGGATCAACCAACCAATTACGTAGTATTAGACGGATCCGACAGGTTGTAGTAGGTTACTTGACAGGTTACTTGGACAGGTTGTAGTAGGTTACTTGACAGGTTACTTGGACAGGTTGTAGTAGGTTACCTGTCTAGGTAAATGGATAGATTATAAGATTTATAGATAAATATGCTAATCGAATGTTTAGTTGGACTTTGTATATTTACAAACTTTTGGTATTTGGTGTACACGTATTTTGGATGCATAAATACTCGTACGTAAATAATCAATTTATAAAACCGTTGACTAGAGCGAAGCAAATTTTTATAAATTATTCAAAGTATTATATAATAATGGAAGAAGAAGTAGTGAAAATTATAAACGAACAGCCGCAAACAAGTTGTGCGGAAAATATCATCCTACCGCCCACACCAATCGACAATAAGCGAATAATTTGCCATCGCGAGATAAAGATGTTGACGATAATCTCCAAATCCCAGAAATTGATCCATTCAAAATGGATTAAAAATATTGTCTATAATATAAAATGACAAACGTCAATGCAGCCTATCACGGATTCGTTGTAGGAATTATAGCCGTTATTTATAGCATGGTTGCTAGAAAAGTGTTTAAGCCGGAAGATTTTTACGAAGATCAAAAATCTAATGAGATTTTATTCGTCACCTTGGGTATGGGTATCTGAGCCACGAATTTTTCAAAGAGGACGATAATCGTCAAAACATAGAAATGGATTTAAAAAATAAATTAAAAAATATTGTCTATAATATAAAATGTCTGCACTAGATACAAACAGCATCGTCAATACAGCCTATCACGGAATTATAACCGTCATTTATAGCATGGTTGCTAGAAAAATGTTTAAAAGCTAGATGTAAGCGATAGTCTTAAACTCACGGCGACAGTCGGGTCGGCGCTAATGACCCAAACGGGGTTGGTTCAACAGGGAATTTTACCTAAAAATGTTATAAATTCTCCCACTTAAATATATTTATAAATAATAAATGGATAAGCGAAAACGCGTACTGCAACCCGAAAGGATATTGGAAGGGTCAAGGAGCGATAAAGAAATTAGCCAAAGAGGCCAGAGTTTCTGAAAGTACAACTCGAGAGTGATTGAGAAAGCAAGCGTTATGGCAGATTTATCTCCCATACCCTAAATACATCCCAAGGCAGACCAGTGCAAATTCTCTCCAAGAAAAACCGAACGAGGTTCATAAGGCTGATATGTTGTTCCTTCCTCATGATACAATCGGTAACAAAGTTTACAAATGCGCCTTAACAATCTCCGACGAAGCGAGCAGATACAGGTAGGCCGAACCGTTGATTGACAAGACTGCCGCGCAAGTCGGTAACGCGTTTGGAAAAATTTATAAGAGGAGTCCGCTGCCGAAAATTCTCAAAGTCGATCCAGGAAAAGAATTTATGGCGAGCGTAAATAGCCTAATGAGTAAAAAAAGGCGTAACGGTTCAGAGGGGCGAGGTCGGGAATCATAGGGCGCAGGGTTCAATCGAAAATATTTCATCTCTCGTTAACCATTCAAATTTCCCCGTTGGAAGGTATTCAATTATCGCCCAGCCGTAAAGGTTATTCGCGTCGAGGTATTGGATGTAATTCGTAGGTTTTGGTCGGTCGTAATCCGAGAGGTAGGGATTGTTTGCTTTAACGTGTCTCCCACTCACTATCGACGTCCCTCCCCTGAGGCCCTTTTCTATAAATAAATGCATGTCGTAATCCGTCAACAACTCTAAACACACACCCGAATGTTTCAACAGAGCGTCCCAGCTCAAGCCGGGACTGGTGTAATAATGAGCGGGATCTAACCCGTACTGTTTCATTTAAGTTTTACGAAAATTCTCAAAGACGTCCACTAATAATAAAGTATCCGTACACACATAGAGGTCGTGATAATCCCCTAGATTTTTACACTTGAATCTTTCCCAGACGTTCTGAGCGTGCAGATATTGCTCGTCCGTAATGCCTTCGCCGTTCAGGCTACTATAAAAAAACGTCTTTCGGAGGAAGACTCATTTCTTCAAAACGTTCAAAATCGTCCATGTACTCGTAGGGATAAATGCCTTTTTTTAAAGCAGTCCAATCTTATTCGGATCCAGTTCGTACTCTTTAGTGATTAGTAAAGAATCGGGCTTGTTTGATTTAACGAGTTTATCGAGTGAAGCCAGTAAAAATTGAGCGCTGTCGATAAATCGCAGTTGCCAGATTGAAAAAGAAATATACTTTCGCTGTCGATAAATCGCAGTTGCCCGATTGAAAAAGAAATATACTTTTCCATGTTGTTTGCGATACAGTTTAGATTTCCTTTAGTTTGACTTATAGCTTGCATGATGAGATGAGAGTCGTATCCTCGCAGATTATGGAATACCACTGCTCAGTTCTAAATTACAGTAATCATGCGCCGCTCCTCGATATTTTCCAGTAATGTGACAATGATCGCGTACTTTCTTCTCTTCTTCGTCAAAATCTTTTTCACAAATCCAACACTTTTTGGATTTGTTATAATTTTTCATTTCGTCCATTGTCATAAACATATTTTTAGGGTTTTTAAATACTTCGTTGATGTTTTTTCCTTCTTTTAGTATTGCCTTCAAAAAGTGTTTGGAGGCATCTTGCCCCCTGTATACTCGCGACGGTTGAGTTCGACCGTCGCATCTAATGACCGTGTACGCATACCCACAAACTACGTGTTCTTTTTTAGTATTGGTTCCACTCGCATCGTCAATCTGTTTAATGAACGCTCCAAAGTCTGCGGATGAAAGGAACTTTCATCTTTTTACAAAAATGTATAAAACGTAGTTTATTTTCACCCTCAACCGGCATCTCGATCCGAACCGCTCTGTCGCCAATTCCATTACACTCGGGGATGTGACGCTGAAGGAGGGCTTCCGTGGTGTAACCGTGTAAACATCTATCGCAAAAGTGTTTACGTTCTTTATGTTTCGTTTGATTGTAAAGTAAACGGTTTAGATCCTGGATCCAAACGTAGTGTGATTTAGGACCTTTTTCTTCGTGGATTAAATTAATAAATTAATTAATTAATACGAGCCATATCCGCAGGCTGCTCGCTTCGTCGATAAATTATTATTGATTTTTCGTAACCGAAAACGTTTATAGCAATCTTGTTTTGTTTCTCTACTTTTTTGACTTGATCGATTGGGATGGAGCATCGATCCTGTAAAAATTTAAACCATCTTCCGACGGATAGCTAGAAATTCTATACGTATGATTATCCGTGGGAAAAAGAGCAGAACGCAGCGCCCACCTCAAACAATTATCATCTTTGTTCGTTACGTTGATGCATGCTTTTTTGTTACTTATGTATTTCGGTAATGCGAGATAAGAGCCGCCCCTCAAAGGTTGAAATTTTGAAATTTATTTATTTATTTATTTATTTTATTACATTTTACACTGGCAATCAGATTACATCAATTAAATATAAAACCAACCCATAATAAACTACAAATACACAAAAATTCATTTTAAACAAAGCCAGTGAGTGAAATGGTAATACTCATAGCTACAACACGATCTATTATCCATCCAGAACCGTTGTGTGTCCACTTTTCTATAGCCTCCTGAATTTCCACAAAGGCTGTGGTTAATTTATCTCCAATCTCGTTCGGATCGAATAAAACAAGTTGGTTTTTATGGTGAAACTGAGGTTCGGCATAATCGATCGTACCATCTATTTTCTCTTTATACAATTGAACGCGCAATGTTATCATAAACTTTATCCGTCCAAATTCTCGCAAGTCGGAGGTTAACTTTCTTTGACTTGACCGCGTCGAAAAAGGTGCTTGGATCTTTTCCTTACTATGACCGAGCGGTATAGTCATATTTCGCTGTTGCAAATACCTTCCACCATCAATGGGTGGTTCATCAAAGCTCAACTCTTCTTCGGGTTCGTAAAACCTTTTAATGGCAGCGATGTAGTCTTTTTTGATGTGCCCTCTTCTCCCGCTGAAATGTTCAGGCAGGGGAATATTTTCCGCTTCTAAACACTCTTTAAGTTGAGCCAATTTTAATTTATACAATGGCGTTGGTCTCTGTCGTTTTTTGTATCTTTTTACCGCGTTATAATAAGACCGCTTATTAACTCTTCTGGTTCCACTGTCCCGCACCATCTATGCTCGCTCGAAAAATTCTTCAATTCGTCCAATGTCCACCTCGATAAATATTTATCCATCGTATTTACGATAATACTAGATTTTATAAAATTTAATAAATTGTATTAATTATTTTTTCAAAATAATGTTTTTGGGAGATTGGGATCATCCTCATCATCCTAAAGCGATGCGGATGGCGATGGGGTGTTGGGGGCAGACGAGGGATGGTTTTGGATGGGGGATGGGGTGGTCATGGGGAGTGGCCTAGGACCCCCATCTACCATAGTACTATTCTTTACACATAAATCATTGGACTGCAGTGCAACACAATTGTCATTATAAATGCACAGAATATACACACCTGTTAAATTCCTGTTTTTAAACAAATCTGACTGTGGTTTATATGTACCTGTATATGAAATTTTCATGGACAGCTTTGTGGTTTTGGCAATCAATGAACTTGGCAAGTATTGCAGGATAAACATTGAATTATATTACAACACAATGGTATAATTGTGGGATGTATAGTTCACACCTTAAAGGAATTTACAACATTGGTAATTTACAGATTATTAAATTAATAAATGATTATGTAAAAACTTACTTGGTGTAGACAGAGAGAAAGGATCGAGTTGGTACACATACATGTATCAATTATCCTGAGAAATTATTTCATCTGAAGTACTTAGAGAAAACAAGGATTGAAAATTTACAAAAACATTATTTCTAGCAACTATTTGAGAATAAAACACATAACAACCCTTCAAGACTTTGTTGTTTTTTTCTGAAAAGTTTAAACATCTATTTCTGATGAAATATTCACAGGCAAGTTTTATTAAACATGTATATGTTTCTGTTTCTGGAAAAATCGAGGGTTTACATGGACGCATGTTTCCAAGCAAAGGTGTATGACCAAGCTAGCTCCCTATAATTATGTGTGCACCTTACTTTAAACATACAATGTACCTATATATATATATATATATATATATATATATATATATATATATATATATATATATATATATATATATATATATTCTCTGTCGTTATTTCCCTATTTTATTTGTTTTTATTTAGGTACACTTCTATTTCCTTTGTATACAGTCAGCTAATATGGGTATTGTTAAACAGTCTATATGTGTAATTACAATTGACTAGCAATTGTAATTTATCATGCTGTGCATTTTTTAAATTTCTTCATCCATATGCCCGAATAAATTTTGACTTTAATGTAAGTAATGTATTTCTTTTTATATATGAAAAGTGCAATGAATACTATCAAATAAGGATTTACACAGAATATGCATATTTAACGGTAGCTCGAATGATCCTATCATTATTGACTATTATATGTCAATAATGAAAGGATCATCCTAGCTAATTTAATGGTATTAAGTGGTTACACTACACAAGCACTGTATTTAACTCCTTCACTTTGTTCGCTAAGGACCGGGAAACAATGGATGTTGAAGCACCGGGAAACTTCTTGAGGGAGAAATCTGAAGAAAAAAAAAGAAAAACAATATATACAATATTATGTAGAGGATAACACAAAACAAACAAATATGCCATCATTTACTATATCAAGACCCTATATATTGAATTATACTTTTATCCACTTTGCTGATATTATCAAAACAAATGATCGCTTTGAATTTTAACTTGCAAAGAAAGATAGAATTTCCTTATGAACTCTTCAGATGAAGCTATCATTAATTGCGCTGCCAATTCTTTGTAAATCAAAATGAAAGAGTATGCTCTATGTAAACACTCCTTCAAGTGCGATTATTATTATTATTGAACGGGTAGAGGGGTTTGTTCCAGACTCGGGACAAAATATAATACAATACAATTAATAATATTATTTGAAACTATATGTTACAGCTTTAACTAAGAACTTAGGTCACTCTTGTGTAACTGAATTATGCAGGGAAAATGGCTTACGAGACAGGAAAACATTTACCATAAAAATTTAAACTTACAAGACCTGTTATTCTCGAGCGCTCGATAATAAAGAATTTTACATGAAGACCATTTTAATACTAGAAAAGACACTGTACGAAAATATACACCCACAAAAAATTTAAATTGAATGTCCGTCAAATTGATGGAAAAACTCAATGAGGTTAACAATTATACCCACATCCGTTTGTGGGCACTGAATGTCTGAACAATAAAGCAGTAAATAAGTGTCGGGGTGATTTGACAATCGTTGGGTCCGACTTGATTTGTAATTATTATTATATTTCATTAGGCCTAGCCTATCTTATGAAAATGAAATGGTTTGCTTTTGTTACAACGGTTTTTGTTACAAGGGGAATCTGTTATAGGGAGCAAAATACGGTGATCCAATCGATGGGTATTAGGGATGGATTAAAGAGGATACAAGGGGTGGCATGCACAAAATGTGTATCGTCAATGGCCATACATGGTTTGAGGGGATTAACCTGGGTGAAAATAAACGATGCATGATGTATTATAGTATAATTTAAGAACGAAGTTTAATCGTAAAAATGAGAATGTAAATATGAATGAGAATGTAAATAAATGTACACACTTCCCAGAAAAAGAATTTTTCTCCCTTTATGGAATAATTTACTCATTGGTAGAGTTATGGAGGGATTACACGGTCATCGAACTTACATGCAGTATATACTGTAATGAAATGATCATCATGAATAAAAGCTCTCATTCCTTATGCCATGTTTATTTCCACCCACCTCTTTATGAATGACGAAGTTAACGAGGCATTAACCCTTTCATTACCAGCCAGTTATGTCAGAGAGTACCCTTCTTTACCACAGTCATTAGGAGACCAATGTCACTTCAGCACCAGTGGGTTTTTCACAATTTCATTGAAGTGTGCCCTCACACGGCAGGAATAGACACTTTTTTAACATGTGTACTGTACATACCAAATGGCTCATTTGTATGTAAAAATGAGTATACAAAAGGGAGGAAAACATTGTGCAAAAGCGAAATAATTAGATCAGTATTTACACTAAAGAAAAGTAATACAAATGGGTGATATTTCATGCACATACGGTACAGGTATAAGATTTTTTTCCATGTGAAAAACAATAACTTGGATGAGATTTTAGGGGATTTGTTTGGTTTTCTACATGGAAATGAACCATTTACTTGTATTCAGTGTAAATACATCACAATCCATGCTAACACCCCACCCCCCACCCCCCCCCCCCCAATTCAATGTTGGTTTGGACTGTAATCTGCAGATTTTTTAAGTGCAAAAGCAAAACAATTAAATATTTGGATCAGTATTTACACTAAAGTAAAGTAATACAAATGGGTGATATTTCATGCAAATACGGTACAGGTATAAGATTTTTTTTCCATGTGATAAACAATAACTTGGATGAGATTTTTGGGGATTTGTTTTGGTTTTCTACTTGGAAATGAACCATTTACTTGTATTCAGTGTAAATACATCACAATCCATGCTAACACCCCACCCCCACCCCCAATTCAATGTTGGTTTGGACTGTAATCTGCAGATTTTTAAAGTGCAAAAGCAAAACAATTAAATATTTGGATCAGTATTTACACTAAAGTAAAGTAATACAAATGGGTGATATATCATGCAAATACGGTACAGGTATAAGATTTTTTTTCCATGTGATAAACAATAACTTGGATGAGATTTTTGGGGATTTTTTTTTTGTTTTCTACTTGGAAATGAACCATTTACTTGTATTCAGTGTAAATACATCACAATCCATGCTAACACCCCACCCCCCCCACCCCCCAATTCAATGTTGGTTTGGACTGTAATCTGCAGATTTTGTAAGTGCAAAAGCAAAACAATTAAATATTTGGATCAGTATTTACACTAAAGTAAAGTAATACAAATGGGTGATATTTCATGCAAATACGGTACAGGTATAAGATTTTTTTTCCATGTGATAAACAATAACTTGGATGAGATTTTGGGATTTGTTTTGGTTTTCTACTTGAAATGAACCATTTACTTGTATTCAGTGTAAATACATCACAATCCATGCTAACACCCACCCACCCCCCAATTCAATGTTGGTTTGGACTGTAATCTGATGATTTTTTAAGTGCAAAAGCAAAACAATTAAATATTTGGATCAGTATTTACACTAAAGTAAAGTAATACAAATGGGTGATATTTCATGCAAATACGGTACAGGTATAAGATTTTTTTTCCATGTGATAAACAATAACTTGGATGAGATTTTTGGGGATTTTCTTTGGTTTTCTACTTGGAAATGAACCATTTCCTTGTATTCAGTGTAAATACATCACAATCCATGCTAACACCCCACCCCCCCACCCCCAATTCAATGTTGGTTTGGACTGTAATCTGCAGATTTTTTAAGTGCAAAAGCAAAACAATTAAATATTTGGATCAGTATTTACACTAAAGTAAAGTAATACAAATGGGTGATGTTTCATGCAAATACGGTACAGGTATAAGATTTTTTTCCATGTGAGAAACAATAACTTGGATGAGATTTTAGGGGATTTTGGGGGTTTTCTACTTGGAAATGAACCATTTACTTGTATTCAGTGTAAATACATCACAATCCATGCTAACACCCCACCCCCTACCCCCCAATTCAATGTTGGTTTGGACTGTAATCTGCGGCTTGTCCGACCTTTCCCAACATTGAATTGGGGGGGGGGGGGTTGAAGGCAAATAGTACAGATTTACAATCAATTGATGTGGTATTTCTCAAAGCAAGGAACTATGCACATAGGTTGTGTACATTGTTTACAGATCATCTTTGTTTGTTTTCGCCTGCCTAATTTGCAGTTACTGCAAACAATGCAGTCGCGTTTCTTTCCATTGGGGTTTTTGCCAGGATAGTGCTGTTGCCCTGTCAACTCGATAGGAATATGGTATCTCAACTGACTTGTTGCGTTACGTTCCCAACCCAACAGCAAGCCCTGTACAATCCCTATACGAAAATCAAGGTTACTGACATTTTTGTTCCCTGCTATGCTGGTGAATATTACTCTGCTATTGACAATACAGATATTCAGCATATGGAAAAAACTCTTTTCCACCATTTCAAGCTTCTGTGTGTATGATTGTAGTACTGAAAACATTGGTCGGCAAGATCAGTTCCACCCATGTTTTTGTTGTACTCATCAATACAATTGGGCTTCATAACATCACAAAATCCACTTGTGCTCTTATTACACCGCATTTGCTTTTTGGACAAATCGGTGTTGCCTACATTAGTTAAGTGTTACAGATTTTTTGTCTTGCCAAACGATACACAATTGCCCACCTTTCACCAAAAAAAATGGGTCATCTCCTTTCTTCATTTTATGGTTTTTTGGGTTTGCGGCCTGGGGTATTCCCTGTGTAGTGTAACGAACAGTTCCACAACATCTGAATCCTAGTTTAGCAAGTTTAGCTAAAAGAGCTGGTCTAGTATAGTAATTATCACAATATATTACATGTCCCTTATTCCATGGACCAGTTCAATGACGACTTTTCCTGCAACTGTTAGGTTTGGTGGATGGCAGTCTGACTTGGTATCTACATGTAAGTCTGCATCATAAACAGTTTGGGTGTCGTCGGCTCCTGTGTACAGTTTCCAAGCACACGTGTATCCTGTTTTGGACTCGTTCAGGGAGAAGGCTTTAATACCCCGTTTGATAGTTTTTTTAGGCATGTACTGAACAAAACTTAAGCGTCCCTTGAATTTCAACATACTCTCGTCTGGAGACAGATTCTGCGCAGGGTTATACAGGTTGATAAACTTCGGGACGAGGACTTCTATCAAGGGCCGAACTTTGGAAAGTTTGTCCCGTTTAGGCAAGGCTATACGAGGAATTTGGTTATTTGAGATGTGGAGGAACCGAAGAATTGAACTGAACCGATTACGGGACATGATCGACGGATAGAATGGGATGTGAAGAATTTCAGATGTCGACCAGTACATCTTGTATTGAGAGGATTTGTTTATGCCCATAGCAATGAGAAGTGCCACAAATGCCATCATTTCTGGAATGTTGGTTGGGTGCCAGGAGAATTGTTGATCAGGTTTGGAGTCTATTGTTTGCTGCGCATAGCGATTCGTCTCGTCGACGAGCATATTCCACATGAGTTGACAAAAATACAGCTTGATGATCTCCACTGCCGACAGTGTGGCAAAGTCGCCGGTGGGGCCAGAATTTCCAGTGAACTGCACAGTCCCACATTCGTAATGGTCTCGTCGTTCCCAACCGGATCGGAAATCTAACTTTCCTGTCGTCCTCCTTGATCTCGGCTGGCTATCACCTTGGTAGGTAGGCTGCAACAGAAAAACAAGGCAAATGAGGATTAATCTCGGTCTTACATTTGTAAATACAATATCTCAATGCTACTTTGCTGCATGTGCACAGGCCACAGGGGGTCATGCACAAAATGAATAGGCCTATTGTGCTGAGAAAAGAAATATGGCGGCTTCCATCCACTCTCCAAAACTCGTTGCCGATAAATTTTCGTTTTAATGTGGCATTGTGAAAGTGAATTCCCCCAACTTCTTGTGTTATATGACTTATAAGGGCCTTTCGAATACGAGGCTATATTTTTGGAAGCTTGAGACTAAGTGCATTTTCAGCTTGTTGACGCTAAATAGCACGACTGGCTATGGGTGGATGCTAAAATGTCTAAACTATATCTATACTTCAACTTGCTGTTTCAATGAACACAAATAGGCCTATTACCCCAACAAACTACTAAAAATTGTACATTTTCACTCCAGTAATTTGTGCATGACTTTTTTGACCCAGTCCAGGGGGTGGGGATTTGGTCAGTCAAGGGATCCATTTTCAAAATTTATATTCCTCAACTCCAACAACCCCCTTGAGCATATAAAAAAAATGCATCCAATATTTACGCTATAGCCTAGGACAATAAGTAAATTACATTAATTTGCATTGGGCCCGAAGAGTAACGTTAGATGTTAGTTATTCATTTTTACTGTGATTTAGGCCTACCTACCTCTTGAACGAATTCCGCTGGAAGTTCTACTATAGATAATGTGCTGTCGTCATCCGTTACTTCGTCATCTGATTCTGAGCCACTGTCTGCCAAAATCTCGGCCACAATGCCATCATTTATGTCCGTTTCCATCATGATTGCAACTAAAAACTGACCATTCGCGTTCTGGACGCAGGGACGCTAGCACCAGGAAACCGCAAAGCTAAAGTGACGTTACATTCTTTTCATAAAACTTGCGTAAACTGCATTCCTGTCAATAGAGGGCGCCAACCAAAAAACCCACTCAAGCATTTTCAGGCGGTGAAATACGGAGCCGTGGTAGTCAAGGGCATGCCGATTCCCGGCACCTTTTAGAGCCCACGGGATCGAAGCGTATCACAACAAAGGCTCTTTTTAGAGCCCGCGGGATCGAAAGGGTTAACCTTGGACCCACTATGCTAATATACTTCTTTACAGCGGCGTAGCCAGGACTTTTTCAGTGGGGGGGGGGGGCACAGGGGGAGCATTGCTTTTCAGTGGGGGGCCCAGGGGTATGGGTTTTTTCCCTTTTCTTTTTCTTTTCTGTTTTTTGGGGCACTATGAGGATTTTTCGTGGGGGGCACCTGGGGGGGCACTGGAAATTTGCTGCTTCTTTACTAACGTTACTCTTAAATCCGCTCCATTCTTTCTGCACAATCACATTTTAGTAAATTGTACAGTTCACTTAAACATTTTGGTACCAAAGGGGAGCGTAACGATAGCAAATGAATTGGTGTATGCGATTATTGGATCGGCCCTAAATAAAAACAAATATCGCATAAGTTGTACTTTAAACGGATGTCTGCACAGCTTCACTGCATTGCTTTTTTAAACAGTATTACTTCAACTAATAACACCGATATCTATAGTATGACGTCTTTTTAAAACAAGATCCATTGCAACGTCGAATGCGTCAATTAACAAAATTAAACAAACAACAAAACAAAGTGGTCACTATAAGAAGATCAAAATATAAGTCATTTAAGGACGAACAATAATATGAAAACATTGAAAATCAACAGGTTATATCTAAAAACGGTAAAAAAAAGAGGGAGAGAAAAGAAATACTTATTTATTGTTTAATGATAGACATGGAAATATTCTCTTTTTTGAATAGTTGAAAGCTCTGAAAAGAGCTAAGGCAAAAGAAACGACGATCCTCTGCTGCCAGTGTAGACTTTGACGAAGAGTAGCCAGTCTTTGAAGTATTCTTAATCTCAATTGTTGCGATCATTATGCACTGATAATTTATAATTTGGCTATTGGGATTTTATAAGAATTTTAATATGCAGATCTGTCACCATTTAGCCCCATCCATTTGGATTTCCTTTATCCCTACCGGATTCCTACCGTCTGTCCCTCCCACCATGATTCCCTTTATCCCTACCCTATCCATTCCATCTGTCCCACCCACCCTAATCCCTACCCTTACCCTACCTCTACCACCAAGCCCCCTTCTTCCCTACCCTATCCCTACCCCTAAAACCTGTCCACTCCCACTATGATTCCCTGCAACCACCTGTCCTTCCCCACAATGAACCCCTTGCCCCTACTTTATCTCTATCATATGTCCCCTTCCATCATGATTCCTTTTATTCCTACCATTCCACACCCTTTGTACTTATGTTTTCTCGTCATTTAATTAATGAATGTATTCTTTTTTCTCAATGTACATACACTTTTAACACTTATACATGTACAAGTATTTTAAATTTGGCTATTTATTTTTTAATGCAAATTATTAAAATTTTCTAATGGCTTTTGAATTTGTAATAAATGTAACTATTCAGCCAATTCCGCCGCTGGCGGCGAACGAGTATAATGCAATAAACCATTATCTATCTATCTATCTATAAATTTAAGGGTTTTGAAGAGATAGTCATGATCTATATTGTCGAAGGCTTTCTTTTGATCAAGATTACATATTGCGAGAGGGATGTCAGTGGTATTGGCGTACATTATGGTGTCTCGAATGAGGTTAATGTTTTCATAGATGGACCGCTCTGGAACACAGTAGCTTTGGTCTTGATGAACGACGTCTGCTATGACTGTTTTGAGCCTATTGGCTAAAAGCTTGGCAAATTTTGTAATCTGTGTTAAGAAGTGAGATTGGGCGCCAGTTGGCAATGTGTAGAAGGGGAGGAGAGAAAGAACAGCTCTTCTGCAGGAGAGAGGAAGACATTGTGAAGAAATAGAATCGATAAGAACAGAGAGAAGGTCGTGTTTAAGAATGGACCAGAAACACTGATCAATTTCAGAGGAGCGTCCGTCCAGACTGGGAGTTTTAGCCGTGCCGAGCTGTTTCATGACGACGTCGAGCTCGTCTAGAGAAAACTCTCGGTCTAGATTGTCAGCGTCACTTCGATCTAGTTTTGGGAGGTCTTTGAGGATGGTATTTTGTGCTAATTCGGAGGTGGGGGCACATGAGTAAAGATCTTTGTGGGGCTTGATTTCATTTGGGTCTTCGGTGATACGTCCTGTTAGGAGGCGTATGCGACTGAGTTTGTTTTTGGTGGATTTATTTTTTTCAAGATTAAAGAAGTAGGAGGAGGACGTGTCGATTTCGTTGTAGAATTTAAATCAAGAGCGAATGAGTGCTCCTTCGGCTTCCTTCTTATAAAGATTACTGAGGGCGTCTCTTTGATTATTTATAACTTTAGTCATTTCAGGCGAAAGATGGGGGATGGATTGCACATGGTCAATATCATTTTGGAGGTTGATGATTTTTTGTGTTTGTTCTTTGTATTTTTGGAACTGTACATCTGGGTGATGGATTTTATGTGAGCTTTGCCGAGGTTCCACCAGGTACAGATGTTATTGTAGTTATTTTTTCAGTTTGTCATTCAGTCCAGAATTGGGTAATTATATCTTTATACGATTTGTCCTCAAGGAGGGTATTATTAAAATGCCAGTTTGAGCTGCCTTTGGGTTTGGAGGTGTTAAGTTTGATTGTGAGGTAGGCAGCACTGTGGTCAGACATGGGACAGGGAACAATATTGCATGACGACACAGAAGAGCTTATGTGAGTGGGTATGTATAAACGGTCGAGTCTGGCTTTGGACCGGGTTTGATTACATCTATGCCATGAATTTATTTAGATCTGGATTGATGTTGCGCCATATGTCGCAAAGAAGATTATTACTGCAGATATCGTTTAAACGAGAGGCTATTTTGTGACGGTTTTCATAGGGCGAACAAAAACGGTCCAGGGAAGGGTTTAAAGTACAGTTGAAATCACCCCAACGATGACGATACCATCTTGAATGTCATCTATGTGGGCGTTAAAGATTAATAAAGATTGAAGAAGAAGAAGAAGAAGAAGAAGAAGAAGAAGAAGAAGAAGAAGAAGAAGAAGAAGAAGAAGAAGAAGAAGAAGAAGAAGAAGAAGAAGAAGAAGAAGAAGAAGAAGAAGAAGAAGAAGAAGAAGAAGAAGAAGAAGAAGAAGAAGAAGAAGAAGAAGAAGAAGAAGAAGAAGAAGAAGAAGAAGAAGAAGAAGAAGAAGAAAGCGGCGGAAACGTGCGTATTATGTGAAAAAGGAACACTGCTATTTAAAATGAGGAAAGGAAAACAAGCTTCTGACAATCGTGAAATATCTCACTACAATGTATTGTTTTTCATTTCTTAAAGAATAAACAATGTTCTGATGAAAACAACAATCGGTAGAATCCGTCAAATAGCAAAACCACTAGCTATACATCTTTGACTAATGTTTATGTCACTTGCTGACATCAATTACCAAGGATATATGGTAAATAAAACACAAAAAGGGTTCCTTTATTTCTTATGAAAATGGAAATAATAATAATTGGCCATGATCCATTTCATGAGGCGAAGCAAAATGAATGCATATGTTACCGAGGGATACTGACACACTCAATATTTGTATAATGTACGGTACACTGTAAATGCATATTAAAATCCTGCGTACATTTCTAATTATTACCTTACAATATTTTTCCCAGTGTGGTTTAGTAACTGTGACCTTTTATACTTTGCAGCTGTACCTATATCTGGAGATCTCACGTCACAAAGCAGCAATAAGAATATACATGTTGCTAAGGAAGCTGTTGACGGCAACGTGATCACGTATGCCCAAACTGGTAAGCTAAGTACCGGCAGCATACAAAGTACTCATAGTTCAAGATAAAAGTGTTTGAGAGATTTGTTAATATATTATCCTTTTAAACAATTCAAACTTTTTCCTCATACCCAATCTTATACATTATCCTTGTGATGTTCTGTTACCAAAGCAAAGGTCCTTCTGAATTTCCATTTTGCAGTGATTCAAAGGAAGATGTACATTGTTTAACACATTCAAACGTCTAATTTGGTTAATTTCAACTTGCAGTCTGGGACTCAAATGCATTCTGGGAATCCAATGTAGCAGCCATTTCATAAAAGCGAATAAACAAATTGTAATATTTTTGGTGAATATTACAACAGTCTTAATTGTATTTTTGAGTCACTATAAGAACGCCCGATGAGGATAATAAATATTGTCTTCAGTACAACGTATATGTCGATGCTAATTTCAGTCATTTCAGTATTAAGAAAAATAAATGAGTGAATATTTTAGCCACCCAGCTAAAATTAGTATAGGGCATTTCGTTAACGGTGACTTAATGAATTGTACGACTTCTAGTAATAAATCATTATCTTTTCTCTCCTAAATTTTAAAGCTGGTGATGAGACTGATTCACATCCATGGTGGCAAATGGACCTCGGTGACGAACACTGGTTGGGTAAAATCACCGTCACACTCAGAAGATACTGTTGTGGTAATATAATACAAAAATATACTGTAATAATATTCTTTTAAAAGGCAATACGTACACCATTGGTGTTTGAAACGTAAATTTATTTAGTTTCAGAAAAATATCATAAAATAAACCTGTGAAAATTTCATCACAATTTAGATGCACGCGTTTTTGAGAAACAATAAAAACCTGGTACATTACTGGTCATTATGATATATTAATGTGAGTTTTTCTTTATAAGTTTTTACTATTCGACATTTATAACAGTTCCTTTTTATGTAAGATGCACCTGAGACGGAATCATTTCTCGTGATGTTGATACTCGTACCAACTTTTCACCAGTAAAGGTTACTTAACAATAATTCGTTGGTACAATCGTTATCCAATAAATCATACAGTTTTCCCATGATTCTACTATTTGTAACAAGCATGATCTAGATACGTTTATGTAACCAGTAATACGCCATACGTCAGAGAAATGCTTACCAAAAGGTGTAGCGTTATTTGTATGTTTTTGATATACGTGGTAATTGACTAAAAACCTTATCCATTATATTTGAAGAACTAAATTATTTCTTGCCACTCCACCGTTTCAGATGGGCGGATTGAAACTGGGAAGTTTTCAGCCGTGTTCTTCACGATAATTTTAACATGTTTTTAAAATACAAACCTTACCAATGAAGTCATATGTTTCGTCAACAAGTTGACTGACTGGAAAACAAACAATAAGTGAACAAGAAAATTTAAATATTCAGAGAACTGACTTTAGAAAACATCGCTCGAAATATATGTACAATCAACAACGCAACCATGATTCAGCATCTGTTCCCTCTACATCACAAATGGGATAATGAATATGTACATTTTTGTTTGTGCAAACAAGTTTTCAAGATGGATACATAATTGTTCATTATGGTTTCCCCTCTCTCTCTCTCTCTCCAGGGAAATATTTCATTGGAGCGGTTGTGAGGGCTGGCGTAAGCTCAAACTACACCAATAATCAGATGTGCGGCTCACCAGTCAGAGTTGAACAGGCCTATTCTGGCGCTGTGGTTGAATTCTTCTGTGATACACCAGTGTTGGCCAAGTATATCAGTGTGGATATATCTCCTAATAGATCCGTTGATGCAAACCCAGTTCTGCAGATTGCTGAGGTGATGTTGGAAGAGTATACATCAGAAGAATGCGCTGCAAATAGTTGTAAGATTGTTGGTGAAATAACTTGTTTTCTCCAGAATCCAGATGGTCTTTTTAATTGATTATAAATATTCATGCCTTTGGACTTTACCAGTGAAGGTTGTGTATGCGTCCGTGTAACTCCCACTCTCCCTTTCCCCTTCCCAGGCCCAATTGCACCTAAAATCCAAGTACATATTTAGCGAGACACCTGTGGATTCATATATTATGATGTTCTATAAATGGTATTTAATAGTAAATAGCATTTCAACTGTTCATACAAATTGATTTAATATAAAACAATATATTTTTTAACTTACTTTGTTCATAACTACATTATATTTTTTATTTGTTTATCTTTTAGCACTCAGTGTTATTGGAAAGTCAACATTACAAAGCAGCATTGTCACAGAACATCCTGCTGAATATGCCGTGGACGGGAATGTCAATTTATTTTCTCAAACTGGTAAGAACTCTAGATACAAACGTGTATGAAATACAAAGCGAATATTTCAGGGAAAGTACGTATTGGCGAAATGTTGGCGAAAATGTTTCTACGAGTAAGTTAGTCTATTTGAATACCGTAAGCATACGTATTTTAAACAATATTTTGCGTATACCGTTGTAGTATTATCTCTTCTTGGAATTCCTATTATTTCTATGACTTACGGTATCGGATGCAGCGATGGTGCCAATTCTTGACGGGAGGGATGAGTGTGGTGTCCCATTGGATGATGTGTTTTTTGTTGTATGAGTGCTTGATGATGGCTGACTTGTCTATTTCCCCTCTTCTCCCATGGGCCTTGTGTTTCCTTGCTGAGTCCTATTGTCTCTACTAGTCTTGGTTCAATAATAATAATAATAATAATAATGTGAACATTTATATAGCGCTCAAACACAGAAGAAACTGGTATCAGAGCGCTTAACAAAATACAAGGAACAAACTATACAACTACAAGACTGTCTGTACGTTTTTGATACACGATCCGTTGCCGCACGCCGCACGATGGCGCTACACGTGCCGCTACAATCACGAACCGCTATCACACACGAACCGCCATCAAAAACAGTCTTGGAAATTTCGTAGAATCCCCTGAATACGCATGCGTCAATTTGAAATGCTAGCGCGGCCCACATTTTTGGTGCGCACGCGCATAAACAACAACGGACTGCCCGTTGTTGTTTATGCGCGTGCGCACCAAAATGTGGGCTGCGCTAGCATTTCAAATTGACACATGCGTAGTGGTTTCCCCTGTTTTCGGGGGAAATATACTACGAAATTCGTGATTGTAGCTTTCGTGTAGCGCCGTCGGATCGTGTATCAAAAACATACAAAACACAGTTCTGAACCAAGACTAGGTCTCTACCAGTACCAGTCTCTCCAATGGACACTTTACCACATTCACAGAGAATGCGGTAAACACCGGGTCGGCTGGCAGGGTCTAGTCTGTCTTTGTGTGTGTGAAGCTAGGATTGAAGTTTGCTGGAAGAGGTGTGGTAGGCCTACACTTTGATGTCTGCTTGTCGTAGAATTCGTTGGATCTTGTGTGATGTCTGGCCGATGTATGTGAGGACGGCAATAGCGTTGTTTACTGTATCTTGCTTGTTTTCTTGTTGTGGCTATTTTGTGGTGTTTCTTGTGATCTTATATCCGTTGGACTTGCTTGACACGTGGGAGTTCTTGCTGTAGGTGTTTTTCGTCGCTGGTGTTATAGGCTCGTTGTATTAGGGTGTGCTGAATCGATGACTTGACTGGTGTTTTTAATCATTAAAGGCCTAATGTGAAAATGGATCACTGGCAAATTATAGATTTCAGATCATTATTTGTATATATATTTCTCGAAATGACAACGTCAGACGGAATAATAACTTCTCAGGATGTAATATTACCATCTTAATACCAAGTAAGCTTTTGGGTAATTAATTATAATTATTTCAATTTCATTTTAGGTAATTAAAAATAGTATACACTCTTTATTTATCATAATCATCAATGTTGTCTCTCTCCAAATTTGTTCTTCCTCTAAATTTACCAAATATTAAGGTTACAAATAATTACCGTGTATTATAGAATATCTACCGAATAGCATTGTTTTCTTTTTCTCAAGAATCTGGCGATTCCCGTCCGTGGTGGAGAGTTGACCTTGGTACCAGTTCCTTGGTAGGGACAATTACAGTGTCTCTTCGCCTTACATGCCGTGGTAAGCTCGCTAATGTGACGTGTTCTACCGAAATCAGACAGAATTGGGCAGAACTCAGGACTGAAAATTAGCCCCAAAAATAATGTATAAAAAATATAATAAAGCAATATAAGGCAATATTATTCTTCTGTACTGCCCGTTGCTAGGGAAAATGAAGTACCTTTGTAACAAGTTAATTACTTATATTATACTGAATGAAACTTGTAACTTTAAGGGCAAATAACTCTATTTTGAGTTTTCATGAAGACAAACTTAAAAATTAAATAATTGCGCTTTTGCACGTCCAATTAAAATAAGATATCTATCACAGTAAAGCTGAAGATCTCTAATTTTATTATCAATAACCAACTCAATTTTGATTTCTTGTCGAAATGTGTCTGATTTTGGTAGAACACATCACATGTGGTATCAACGCAAACCAACGCAAACCAACGCATATAAAAAAAAATGGGGGGGACAACATTAGTATTGTTTGTTCAAGAGCATTTTTTCATAAATTCGAATAGGAAATTATTTAATTTATTTTTTTCAAACGTTTCTGGAATTCAGAATATAATTATTTGCGCAAATTGTTGATTTAGCAGTGATATGAAATTAAATTAAAGTGTAGTATAGGATTAGAAATTCTAAAATAACAAGGTAAAGGTGTTGTTTTTCAAGGCTTTACTGTCGTTTGGTTCATAATACGAATGTCAAAATTTTACCAGAAATAATAACCTTTAGTATCCGGAAATTGAGCCACAGGTGGTAAAAAAATTCACGTGTTTCTTTCTTCTAGGCCAATTTCTTGATTATTTTCGTCAAATTGCAGTCATTCGTCTATTTTCTTTTTTGTTTACATTGTTATATCGATCGCTAAAACAGAGGCAATATCACGAACACAAATTACCGACTGTGACATGTTCGGGTGCTTTTCAATGTGAATTTCGCTGAGTGTAACGTTACTTTGTGGTATGATCAAGTCTTTATTTCAGCCTTGTTTCAGATATGTTTCAAAGAAGATTTCCTTCTCTCCATATGCAGGGGATGGTTTTGTCGGTGCGATTGCACGAGCTGGCTTCAACTTTACCTACTACGATAACCAACAGTGCGGCTCAAATGTTACAGAAGAACAGTCATTTAATGGGGCAGTGGTTGATTTCGTGTGCGATCCACCGTTGTTTGCCAAATATGTCAGTTTAGAACTACCTCCTTCAAATGTTACAGATCAAATTCTGGAGATTGCTGAGATTTCTATCAAAGAATATAAATCCGAAGACTGTGCCACAAACAACAGTAAGCTCATTGGGGAGTTGCGCGTTGGCGGCGACACTAAAAAGGTGCATTCATACACATACAAGATCTGCATCGAGTTCAATATTTTCATCAAGATTTCAAGTAAACCCAACGTTAAACCTACGAACGAAACAATTATGGTTTTAAGGTTCAAATGTATAAACTGCACAGTTTCTACACGAAACCTCTAAAATTGTTGGTGTAGGGTATTCCCAACGGACGTAATTTGATACTTAGACCCCGCCCTTTCAACCTTTCAACCCTTTCAACACGACAGTAAGCTATACGTATTGGCGAGATATAATGCAATTAAGGCGAGATTTTATTATTTAAATTAGTAGATCATCATATGAATGCACCTCATGTGACAATTAAGGCTTTGTAAATGTTAAAAACTCTTTTATAATTATCCTCAAGACATTTAGAGTAGGCTATACTGAGTGAAACATCTAGGTAATTTATTGGTTCTTTAGCATCGTGTAACTGATGAAAGATTGATTCAAATGATGTCAAGGCCACCCTGTGTTAGGTAATTGTGAAGTGTGGATGCTGATGTTTTTTTTTTGTTATTTATTTTTCTTTTTCTTTTTTTTTTGGTGGGGGAGGGGAGTGAGTCCTATGCTCTTATATAGCTAGTATATACAATCATAAAGATCTCATGAAACAGTGATTCAATCTAAACCGTGTATAGTT